>OX155964.1:7749234-7861734 GCA_944548615.1 Micropterix aruncella
GCAACATTTAATTATTTATATATATTTTATTTAATAAAAAATAAAAAAAATAAAGTTAAATACAAGAAAAATCTCCGTTGCAAAATTTAATATTTATATAATATATTCCAGCTCCTCCTTCTCTTTTTCGCTTCAACATGCGTCCGCCTCAATTAGGATAAACCCGAGTCCTCGACCATGTCTCCACCTACTTATTCTTTTCTATCTACCAATCTATAAATAATCTCAATACATTAATATAATAATTATAAATATTTCTCTCCGTTGCAAAATTTAAATTGATTCCGTCTATTTATTCTCCGTTCACCCACTCCGCTCAATTAGGATTTAACCCGAGTCCTCGATGGTGAACATTTTAACTGTCTAACTCTTCAAAAAAAATAGTTTGAATATGCCTAAGTCAGAACAATGCACTTGAACAGGCTCTGGTCGTCCCTTAATGTTCTAGATTTTAAAAAAAATCGTGACATTGTCCCAACCAGTCGCATAGTAAGTTTTTTATTCAATATAGTATGCTATTTCACGCTGGGCTTGTCCTTCTGCTATTTACTTAGACACAATCTCAAATTAGATAACCTGACGATTGTTAATAGGTTCTCCACTAGTCTATTTGTTTGTGATTTTAACGTACACTGTAAATGGTTTCTAACTCTCATTCGTTATTTCAGAATTTGGAAACTGAATTTATCCTTACACCCCTTACTTACTTCTTCCTGTTCACTTGGTTCCTTTCATCCTATCTTTCATACCAAATCAATCCCCTCCTTCATCACAACTTATGTTGGTTTACTAATTAACAAATGTATTTATCGTCCTTCTACTCTCACCCTCCTGGATCGCTACTATTTATCTCCTTCATAACATAAACTAAATCAATATCCGGCCTATTCTAATTTCGCAACAACATAATAACCCCCTTGGTGCATGTAACCATAATGCCACCGTAATAATAATAATCCCATTGGGTATCTGAGCTCCTCCCTGTCGAATCTAGACCATATCCGACTCTGGGTGTCAACTCGTCCAAAAGCGTAGACCTGATCAGGGTCACGCGTTGAGGTGCGACCTCAACCTTGCCGAGACCTCCATATATACTCCCTCGCAAGTTACCAAATACAAAACAAAACCATGGACCCGAGCAGTGGCTCCAACTCCGAAGACCGCCCACTTCAGATAAAAATTCCCATAAATATTATAGTCGCTCTAAAAATTAGCGCTATTTTTCGATTCTAATTTCTTCATCCCGCTCTAAAATAGCGAGACGTCGACAATACCACCATCCATTCTATACTAAATAACAATATTCTATGACTCTTCATTCATCTTATAGTCGCTTCCTATATAGCACTATAACTCAATTCCTCAATATATAATATTTTATAATAATTATAATAATGATTTTAATCAGGCCCTATATAGCCTCAATAATATAACGATCAACCAACTTTATCAATAACAATAATCCATCGACTTCACTAATAATACTTTGGAATCTTCTCTCCAATATAATAAATCGTACCCCGATACTGCTTTGCCATTTAGTTCTTACAACAAAAAAAACTTATTACACTAATGAGATTCCTAAACGTGTTCGCTTGTATTTCTTCGCTTTAGGTAGGAATGATTGGACAACAAGTTGTAGGTGATTATGATAGGATTTAGGATAAGATAGGATAGGATAGGAAAGGAATACTTGTTGCTTAAAACGAAGAGATTCAAACAACACAACGCTCTCTTCGACATAACTCTTCCCCAATTTTGCAAAACAATACCACTCCACTAGATACCCAAATGAAAAAAAACTGTCAGCTTATTAACAATATTTTACAACCCAACGATTTCACGAGGTGCATTCTTCCATACATATACGTATCAGATGGATAATATATTTAGTAAATGTAACTGTATGCTATATATATATATATATATATATATATATATATATATATGCAATAATGTGTGATTCTAATGTGATAAAAATTAAAACTATAATGCTCAACTAAATGTGTAAGCTAATATGTATTGTAATTAAAAATATTTCTGATTTATAGTATACTGCTTTTGGTGTATGGCATTAATGATTTGTCGCTATTAAGACTTTGGTAATGGAATAGAAATAAGGAATGTGATAGGATAGGTAGTGTATGATAGAATGGTAGGATAGGAATGTGATAGGATGATGGATAGGATGGTAGGATAGGATGGTGATAGGATGATGGATAGGATAATATCTATTACTAGTAAGGAACAGGAAAATGATATTATCTGTAATGTAATTTATAACTTGAAAAATGATGAAATCCAATGTTTGATATATCGTGTTAAAATAATTTATTATCTTAGTATAATAATACAATACATACACAAGAACACACACCCCGCTACAATCAATAACTCTGATATTCAAAATAATCTGCTGGTTATTCTCTCAATAAAATAATAATAACCGCCATGACAGCCAATATAATAATATTATAATGCTATGACAACCACAAAACATACCATCAAAAAAACCGTGAGTTTTTTTAATACTCCCAATAATTTATTGAGCTTCTATAACTAATCACTCAACCGATGGAACCGTAAGGTTCTTTAATCACCCCTTACTAATTTTTTTACCATATCTTTTATGTGGCATCGCCCTATGGCTTTACCTTCCGATTTTATATATAAGTATTATTTTAAGTATGTATTTACTAAGTATGTATTTTAAACGTCGGCAAACGTCCTAATATTTGATATCTATATCCAATTCTCCTATAATATTCTGTATCGTACCATCCGCCGACATCAATTGTATATTATTGCATTTGTCATCAAACGCGCAATCCTGAAATAATGTTATATATTTTCTCCCTATTATATTAACAGAAGATCCTGTATCTACTAATGCTTTTAATTTAAAATTATTTAGCCTTACATAAATATAAGGTCTCTGATCCATATCATTACTATTTAGGGTATTATTAAAAATGCGAACCGACGACCCCCTCCCAGCCATCGAGTTCTCTATTCGTTTCCCTGACTCCGTGATCCATGAGCTATTTCAGGGTCTCCAGATTCCCTATTCCGTCGGACGTCCCCTGTTTTATTATCAACGATCTCGCTATTCTTCACGCAGCCAGTACATTCCCTAATGGTAAACCCTTCTAACCTGCATCCGAAACAGATTTTACCGCGAATATTAGGACAAAACTTAAAATGATGCCCTACTTCCTGACATTTAAGGCACTTCCTGTGACTCTGGTTTCCAGGCCCAGTCAAATCAGAATAATTCAATCTCCCCGTATTAAACGCATTCACTGTATAGCCACGTCCGCGTCCCCTATATCCAGTGAAACCTCCCCGATTATTATTCCTATTATACACTATACTCTCCTTTGATACTGTCGCGACTGTTTTATTTTGAAAATGTTTGAAAGGTTTTGCAGTCGTTTCCTTTTCTAAATATTGTTCGAAGTTCATGGCATATTTAACTAATTCTTCTATTGTCGTTAAGATTTGAGAGCCCAGAATAGGTTTGTACCTATCCGCAATATTAATTTTAAGAATCTCCAATAACATTGACTCCCCAATTTGCTCTTTTAAAAGGGCATTCAAACCCCGAACTTCAGTTATGAATTCCTGGATATTCTGCGACGGCTTTTGTTTCAAATTGCGTATCTGACTATCAATTTTAATTTGATAATTGATTGGTTCAAAACGCTCTACTAATTTTGCCTTTAACTGCGACCAAGTCAAATCATTCGTCCTAATTGACCTAAACCATTTCAGGGCTGCTCCACTCAACAATTCAGTAAACGATTGTATGAGCTCCTCACTGTTTGCACGACGCGATCGTAGTCTATCCTCACATGATTCTATAAACTCTAAGACAGAATGTTCCCCTGAAAAACGTAGACCCCATTTATATATGTCATTGTACCCCGATTGCACAGGTTCGAAACGTGGTTTTATAGATTTCCTCTTCGCATCTCTTCCTATTTCTAATTGCGACAATTTTCTTTCTAACTCTTGAATCTTATCCGCCATTTGCTCCCTTTCCCTATCCAAAAACATTTTATTTTCCTGGTCTACATCCAGGTTCCATTGAGACACAGTGTTATAAAAATCTTCTTTCTGCCTAATTCCAAACAATGGTTCTACACGTCCCTGAGATATATCTCTCTCCAGCCTTCGTTTTTTCGATGACGAAGCTGTTTGAGACATTATGATATCTATGTCTATTCTTAATTTATTTGTCGTATTTAATTTATTTTATTTTAATTTAAAATAAATTTAATTAATTTATTTTATTTTTTTGTTATTTGATTCAAAATAAATTTAATTTATTTTATTTTTTATTTAAACGAATTTATTTTATTTTATTTTATTATTGATTAAACGAATTTAATTAATTTATTTTATTTTGATTCAAAACTAATTCAATTTATTTTATTTTTAATTAAACGAATTTAATTTATTATATTTTATTCAAAGCAAAAGGTTGACGATTGCTATCGTGCCAAAGGTTATTATCCGCGGCGTCCTAATTACAATTATTTTAATTTATTTTAATTTCAGCCAAATTCTTAATTAAATCAATTACCAATCAAATTTGTTTATTTTTTATTTTAAACTATTCTTATTCCCGAGGTACTATTTTAATCGTTGATTTAATTACGACGAATGCAGTCAACATGTGTACATAATGTACAATAAACGTTAAATTATGTATAGGCAGATTTCTAGAAAACAACACACATATACAATATATCAACAATTCGCAATGCTAAATATACAGTTATATCACACGATTCATGTTTCTATATTTCTTATTTATTAAATGCCCAAATTACGATCGATCGAAAATAATTTACTATTTATTTTATTTAGAATCTATCAAGGCCCCACACGTTGGGACGCCATTTGTAAAGAAAATTTTTAATTCTTTTTCTTTATCTGCGAGATATGATTTTATAATCTATTTCTCGATATGTTATGTTACGATGCTTTCAATGTCTATTGGCCCACCACATTGGGACGGCATATGTCAGAGAAGATTTTACTATATCTATTTCAATATGTTACCACCATACAACGACAGTGATAATATTACCTTCAAGAGGATAGGCTTCCAATACCTTGCCTAATAATTTCCCTCCTTGTATTTACTTCCTCAATGAAACAAATCTTCTCCAATTAATAATCCATATATTAAACCAAAATGCATATTTAAACAATTAAAATTATAACTTTTTCTATTTTAGTTTAAGTACTATTATTGTGAATTATATTTATAATAATGAGCGCCTAATTCACCACAAAATATTTACAATTTATTCTTTGAGTTATTTTCGATCGATTATTTGTCGATGACAACAATGGCTGCGTTCAGTCGATTGTTAATAAAATAATATTAATATTGATAATGCATGAGCTTAAATCTCCGTCGTGAAATTCGACAATTAGATTCTAATCCTTTATTTATTTAAATGTGTTCAATGTCAATTTATATTGAAACATGAATCGTAATGTTTACATACAACAATAAAATTACTTATAAACTAACACACTGTTAACTAGTCGATGGCGTTCCAGTGATATAATGAATTTAAATGACCGCAGTCGCTAATGCCCGATATAAACTACGACCTGGTTACCATTCAGTCCACTGAATGTCCATATGGTTTTCGTTCTATTATTTCTATTAATACTATTCCCTCCCCGTTATCTTTGAAACCCCATCGATCAGTCAAAACAAAAAACCTTAATATAATCTACAATTTTCCTTATCTTTAATTTTATTCTAACATTCAGTATAATTCGAATGTTTCCTTAACTAGTTTCCAAATTCAAAGCACATTATATAATGGCTGGTGTCTGAATCAACGGAGTTAGCAAAGGCTAACTCTCTTCCAAATTAAATAATAGTCTGACTAGAGGTTTACCTCGTAGAACTATCAACGACTATTCATACCAATCGATGTTAAATGCCTCATTTTTAGTTAACGTGCAAATATGTAGAAATCACGCATTTACGTTACTACTACTTATCATTTCTAATAATTTCCAACAAACCCCCCAAAACTCTAATATTTATAACCCCAAAAAATATACAACAATGACAATATTTGTTTGCTAGCTTCGGCCCAAATAATTAAATAACGCCAGCTTCGGCAAAATAAACTTACATATTTTTAGTACATCTTTGCCGACAATGACTCTCGGCTATAATTCCCGTATTTACAGCTGCATTCACATTATGCACTTATAACTAATGTCAATTTCTTCGATGCGTGTCGCCTTTCTAGAAATCTGCCATCACCAAGAAGAATGTCTCTTTAGAAACCTCAACCGCTTCACTATCTTACTGCAATTTTCAAGCCGTTACTGCATTCTCATCAATGTTTTTCCCTTATTTCGACGCTAATTTATACACCTCCGAAGGACGTTCTCAATGTTGTGATCTCAATCTGACGTTTCAGTTTGATTCGTTCGCCATCTTGGATATAATTTTCGTATTGCCCCCGACGAAATCTCGTACTTCTATTTTATATGAAATGTTGGATTTTTTTACATGCCAACCCGCGTAGCTCTCTCGATTCACATTTTTAGCACTGGATTTCTATTATTTGTTCGTTTTTTAGTGTCCTTGTAAAAAGCGCATCAATGGCGATTGCGATAAAGCGTTTCTGTGATGTACGATCTGCACACTTTATACGAATTTAAATGAACTGGGCACTAAAATGCTTCACAGCATCTCAGTGCCCTTATTTTGAACTGTTTATTCTTACATCTGAGCACCAAAATATACTTTTCTTTCCCAAACTTTCGCAGCTTTAGAGCGTGCAACTAAAATTTCTTAATGGATGCCGGAAGCAACACGTCCATCCCTTTTATAACACCCTTATCGATGTGACCCTTTTTTGATAATTTAACCCACAACTATTGACTAATCAATCATAAAACGATCTGATTTATCTATTTTTTCGTTAAATAACGCTCTGCCACATTGCTAACAAACGAATTTCTTAACGATAATTCGTGCTTCTAATTCTACAAATGATTTTAAGTATTTATTTTACGTATTATGAGAAATTGATGTTTCATATTCGGCGGGAAATCATCATACTTTGACTTAACCTTGCCGCCTTTCTTGCGCGTCGTTTCCGCTTTCACATTTGAAAGCGAAATAATATAACTTTTTTATTTCAATTTTATTTATTGATAGTATTTTTATCTAGTAATTCCTCTATTTTAATTAAGTGTTTCTAAATTTCCTCATTTTAACTATTAAATTTTATTTTGACTGGCAATTATTTGGTGATAATTTCTTTGGACATCATCGATTCGGCTTTCTTCCATCGATGTCGATTATGTTTTCCAATTTCTCCTAATAATAAATCAAATGTTCTTCAAATAACTTTATCTATATTGCTATTGATTCTCCCATAATTCCTACTATTTAATGAACCCCTTTTTATATTTCTTTGAAAAACCAATCGGTCGACTTTTTAAGACCATAAACATGCTTCTATTGTCTATTTGTCAATTATTGATATTTACGTCGATTTTTCGTAAAAATCTCAAAATATGCTAATTTCTTGCCAATTACCCCTGATTGTCTATTTTGAAACCCCTAATAATGTCCTTAACTCTCAAAACTACTCAAACCCTTTTATTTATGTGACTCTGGCACTGCGCTCTATAGTTTAGCAACGGCCCTTCTTTCATCTGTCAGTTTTTAGTTCCTAATTAAATCGCTAGATGTCACTATGATCTTTTTCAAGTACAATTTAATTTTAAAATTTGATTAATCTATTTTCGGTTAGCTTAGAGCTGCTAAGCGATCATGTGATGATTTTCAGATCATTACAACTGCGAAAGACCTGGACATAGGTATAGCCAGTAATAGATTTTCCTGAGAGCGCAATGGAAGGCCATGGGATGAAAGCGGAGAGAAGAGATTATACAAATAAGTAGTCCTGTTTGACTGTAGTAAATGGAAAAGTAGGGCGAGTATGTGAAAATCCCGACATTGTCTAATTGGAAGCCACTCAACTTGCCTGCGAAAGATTGATATGTGATCAAACTTCTTAAGGGAATATTTATTTTATTTATTTATTTAAAGCAATGTACATAATAAGCAACAAGCGTAACAAATTATATTTAATATCTACACTTAAATAAAACCCACAGCAAGTTGTGTCACGCTTATAGTGAAGATCGGTCCCATGTCGCCCAACTAAGTATGAACACTTGTTCTAGGGCAGACATATTAAATAACAATATATACAAAGTGAACAACAAGTATATATAAAGTATATACAAAGTGAATACACGCGTTTACATACAACGTGAATATTAAACAACAGTATATACAAAGTGAATACACGCGTTTTGAAACCTTTCTAGCTTATCGAGTAGTTCTTCGTACGCTTAGAGGTACGTCACATCAGCGTACGTCACATCAGCATTAATTATCGGTAAAACAAAAGATTGTGCCATTTGGCGTTTAATACAAAGAGGTAGGAGATTCTGAACCCGTTTAAAAGAATGGAGACTTGCAAAGACTTTACGACTGACCTTACTTGAGGATGCCAAGATACATTTTCGTCAATGAGCAGGCCCAGGTCTTTCACAGTGCTGCTGTAAGAGACAACGACGTTGACGATATTGATAGGAGGGAGATTATTTTTATACTTGGCAATAAGCGAGCGACCTCCGATGACGATGGTTCGTGTGTTTGCTTAGACGCCGACGTGCGCTTTCGAAGCTTTTTCACTGAATTTCCACCAGGTGGTTTCAATTTTGCCCGGAATAAAATGAATTGTTATTTATAGTAATAAAATCCAATGTTGTTTACTAAGATAACGCATCTTCCAACATTTCTATGACAGATACTATGGTTCTAAAAATTCTTGCTGGGAAAGTCTTAGGGTGATACAGTCGATTTTTTAGTTTGATCGGACGTACTACTGAGCTTTTCAAAATATATGAAAAAAAATAATTTCTTATGCCCACAATGGATAGCCGAAATTGTACTGTGTTTGGTGAAAATGCAGATCCTATAGTAGTAGATAACTCTATTAATAACTCAGTTTGAGCAAAATATACCTGTTATTTAAATAAATAAATTACCTATTATTTAAAAAAATATTAAACCCAATTTTAAATATCTATATATATAAAACAAAGTTGGGTTTGTTCGAACATAACTCGAGAACGGCTCGACCGATTTTCATGGTTTTTGATTTTTAGTATTTGTCTCCGTCCCGAAAGGCAGAATAACTATTAAAAACAAAAATTGGAAAATTGACGAAGAAATAAAATAAAAGAAAAATCCCATACGAAATATAAATCCGTGTTTTTCTCATGGTCAGTTGTACGTGGCATGTTCGTGGCACGTGTAGGCAAATCAACCGCTTATTGTGTTATTTTCTAATAAAGTAGTGAACTTAATATTTATTTTGTATTCATTGTATTACTTTCATAAAATCATAAATTAAGTTCAGCTAATCTGTCAACACGACATTCATTGACTGTTAGGCGGTACGAAGTTCGCCGGATCAGCTAGTAGTAAATAATAATAGAATTTAGAATGTCAAATAAATCCACGATGGTTTCTATCGCTGGGGCTTTCAACAAATATATAGCAATCCGCAAATAATATAATTCATTGGGGCTCAAATAAATTGGTTGATATGCGCTCAATGCAAAGAATATTCTCCAATAATACTAATAGTCAAAGAGGCAGCGACAACAAAGAGCAAATTTTTTGTAAAAGCTGATACATTCAGATCAGATAGTATTTTGGCCATAGAAAGCTGGGATAGAGTCAGTAGGTCAGATTCCGGTACACCTGGCACTGGCGTACTAGAAAGGTGTAATTTTAATTAGTACCCCCAAAGTGTTTTGGAAAATCTGAAAATTCATAGTAGACAGTGAATGCAATACAGACCTTGAAACAAATGGTCAGTCTGATTAACAATACAATGCGTGGCGTCAGCATTACTCCATACATGTCACAAAAATGAAGTCCAGTTTATTGCGCGGCAAATTTGACCGATGCGTATTAGGGAACGACAAATACGTACCGGTGTATTTGCAGGGACCTCATTTTTGTGACATGTATGGAGTAATGCTGACGCCACACATTCAATTGTTAAGCAGCCTGACCATTTATTTCTAGTTCTGTATTGCATCCACTGTCTACTAATGAATTTTCAGCTTTTCAGAAAACACTTTTCCAAACACAGTGATTTTTTACGTGATTTTTTCTGCTGACTCTACTTCTGCATTCTATGGCCAAAATACTATCTGATCTGAAAGTATTAGCTTTTACAAAACTCTTGCACTTTTGGTCGCTGGCTGTAAATTTAACGACTAAGAAAATCTATATAATCACTTTTGAATGAAAATAAATGCTGTTACCGAGTTGCCACTTACGATTTGCTCCGATTCGTTGAAAAAGACAATTTTGCCCAAGGGTGAAACAAATCGACTTTTGAATGCCAGCATCATTAAAAATAATTTGTAATACATTTTGGCAGCTTTTTAGAAACAGTAATTAGACTAATTAACTGCCCGCCTTTGTTGTCTTTTGCCGCGCCTTCGTTTTTGGCCCCCTTTCGGCGCTTAAAGCGACATTACAAACAGTCAGATGGGCAATTTGAACATCCCCTCTCGACCGACACCTTCAGGCTTTTCTGGCTCTTTATAAGCACGGATTTAGGACAACACTTATTTGTCGAAAGGATTTTTGGGGATTAGTCTTGGTTCCCGTTCTTGAGTTCCAAAAATTGAATAATCTTATCTTATTATGTTTAATATAGCGTCCTCGATGGTGTAACAGTGGCGTCGCACTATTAGATCACGTTTTAAACACCCTATACGTTATAAAATAATAATGTATTCTAAAAAACGAATATTTGAATCATAGCTTTTATTATCATAGTATTTTTAACATAACTGTGTCAATTTTTTATTTGGTATACATAATAATTAGGTACTTCAAGTTATAATTAGGTTCTTCGTAATAATTAGGTACCTACTTCAATTTTATGTCTCCGTATTATTTCTGTGATGTAATAAGGCTACTTATATATAAAATGCGATACATAGCACTAATAATTCAATGTTATTATTGGCTATATTACTGAGTTTTTACAATCAATTACATCAGTCCTTTAAAAATACATTCATTATTATTGTTTTTATAGATGATCAAATAAATTGCTATTAGTTTCAACGTCAATGCTATCAGCGCAACCTGCATTTTTTTGCGTGAAAGGGTTGCCAAATCATACTATGGAGTTGTGCAATCTTTTACCATATACAATCAATGCTAATGTTTACTTGGTTTATGTATCATTGTCAAAACAGACAAAAAAACATGTAAAATTTCTAGATAAGATGCAGAAATTTCAATATTATGACATAATTGAAAACGGATTTAAGCGCGTGATTGGCGTGTCACGGAATTTCGTAATCATTGTTAAAGATTTAAAAATTATTAAATAATACGCATTTGGGGATAAGTTTTGAGCTACAAATCCGTGTCGACATAAACACGGATCCGCGCCCAACTGAGCATGGATATGGAAATACCTACGCGTCACGGAGCCCCGGTCAACTTTAACACGTGATATTTCTATTGTATTTATAACAATAATTCCATTTACCAAAATCACTGATATCGAAAAATCACTATTAATCTCGACGCTACCAGTAGCTGTGCTAGTACAAGAGGCAGCGATAAAAAAGTGCAAGTTTTGTAAAACCTGATACTTTCAGATCAGACAGTATTTTGGCCATAGAATGCTGGGGTAGAGTCAGCAGGCCAGACTTCGGGACACCTAGTGCTGGCTAAAGGTGTAATTTTAATTAGTACATAAAAGTGTTTTGAAAAAGTTGAAAATTCATAGTAGACAGTGAATGCAATACAGACCTCGAAACAAATGGTCAGACTGCTTAACAATAGAATGCGTGGCGTCAGCATTACTCGATACATGTCACAAAAATGAAGTACAGTTTATTGCGCGGAAAATTTGACCAATAGAATGCGTGGCGTCAGCATTACTCCATACATATCACAAAAAAAGAAGTCCGTTTTATTGCGCGGCAAATTTGATCGATGCGTATTAGTTACCGACAAATACGTACCGGCATATTTGCAGGGATCTCATTTTTGTGATGCTGACGACACGCTGACGCCACGCATTCTATTGTTAAGCAGCCTGACCATTTATTTCGAGTTCTATATTGCATCCACTGTATACTGATGAATTTTCAGCGTTTCCAAAACTTTATTCAACCGCTAATTAAAATTACACCTTTCCTAGTACACCAGCGCCAAGTGTCCCGGAGCCTGGCCTGCTGACTCTATCCCAGAATTCTATGACCAAAATACTCTCTGATCTGAAAGTACCTATCAGGTTTTATAAAACCCTCGCACTTTTTGTCGCTGCCTTTTGGACTAGAAGCGGTAGAAGACTGGTAGCGGCGAGGTTAAGAGTGATTTTTACGTGATTTTTTTCTGCTGACTCTCTAGTTCAGCATTCTATGGCTAAAATACTATCTCATCTGAAAGTATCAGCTTTTACAAAACTTTTGCACCTTTTGTCGCTGGCTCCCCAACTATTCTCGCTAGTTGAGGATTCTCAAATATTCAATCGTTTGAATAGGTCCCACACTATCCCTAAAACCGCCCACCTCATCTATATTTATCCATGTCTATCTAAAAGAAACGTTTCAGAATATCCGCTGAAAACAATGCGGATATTCTCCTCGTCTATTTCCAGACACGTTTTATGGTTTTCCCCTGCGGACGTGAGCGCGCTCTCCGCTCACAATGTAACCCCTTTGTTTGAGCGGAGTGATGCGTTGCTTCATATGCCCTGCTCTCGTGAATGTTAACATATAAAATGCAACACTGTGCATAAAACTTTTCGTTGACATTACCACAGTCGTAAATGGACATGACTACTTCATTATTCTCTGTTCCCGCCGAGTAGGGAGGAGCATTTTGATATTTGTGCATTGTAGTAGTTGACGTTCATTATGCGAAGTAGAACCACATGAGTAAATAAATCGCGCTATGGTAGGTACAATACCACATATTATACAATCGCGCTATGGTAGATATACTACTAAAAGCTTGAGACGCGTGTGTTCGCGACCACTGGCGGCTTCGTACGTACGGAGAGAAACCGGTATATATCGGCTTCGCCATTACTCCTAAAAAAATAGTTCCATGAATTCACACTGCATTCCCACGTTTATTTAAAAATATGATTATATTATTAGACTACGAGTACATTCATTAAAGATATGAATATGATATCAGAATTTAAAATAGTCGATTTAATTAAAAAATCAAATAATTATTATAAAAACGTAATAGGCAGAAATACTATTGAGAAAATAAAAGTCATGTATAGAAGTAGTCACTGAAAATATGTAATACAGTCTGATAACAAAAACATTACAAAGAAAGATAATCAACAGGTACAAGAAAAAATCAACAATAAAAATGGTGGAAAAAGGAACTTTACTTTTTTTTACAAAAAGGATCAAAGGTGCTGATTTATACGATTGAACTGTTGAAACTGTTGATTTATACAATATATTTATGGAAATAAAATAATCAGGCAATGAATATTTATATAAAATTTAAAATTAAATGGGTACAATGTCTTAAAAGTCGAGGCCCTTGAATTCGGTCGGATCATAGAAAGGGTGTCTTTTCAGAATCTGCTTGCTGTTTTCCTTAAAGATTACGTACTCCAGCGTTTTAAAAGCGATAGGAAAAAGAATATAACATTTAATCTATACTAATAATATAAAGAGGTTAAGTTTGTGAGGTTGTAGGAAGTAATCTCTGGATCTACTGAACCGGTTTTGAAAATTCTGTTACCAATAGAAAGCCACGTTATTTGTGTTAGTGTCATAGGCTATATAATAATCCGAAAAATGACAAGACTTTTTCGTAGTAGTCGGATTTGCAAAGTAAGTCGGAGAAAAAACGGTCGAATGAAAATGTCTCTTACGAACGCTGTCTTAACGATGAAAGATATATAATTGAGTTTTAGAGAAAAGTTGTAGAGCTAGATAATGCCTACAAAAAAGTCAGCGACAGCATATGTCTAACTTTTATATTTAAGTCACAAAAATAAGTTTTTCAAATAAAAAAAATTATTTCAATCGTTAGGTCATGTTTATCGGTCATATCATCAACAATTATGAATTCTTATCAAAATAAGTAAATCGTTTGAAACAAAGTTTGAACAAAGTTTGAACAAAAGACTTTTCCCTTTTACTGCATATAATTTCAATTTTACTGCATAAATGGTTAAAGAGATAAGACACTCACAAATAAGACACTCATAAGAAGACACTCACAAATAACGGTAATGCAGTAAAATATAACCCTTCTTTTGGCAGTCAGGAAATAAATCATAGCACTCAGTACTAACCGAACCATACTCTTAATTTCATCACAAGTAAAAAGTTTTACCGCCCAACAAAGTGGTCACGGGTCAGCTAGTTATAATATATAAGTAGGTTTTCTGTACTTTTGCTAGTCTTACAGAGGTTCGGTCAACAGAGGTTCGCATAAAATGGACCTACAGCGGGTATGGTGAGGGTGAATTTTAGTAATAGTAATCATACCGAATACGGTCATTATCCTTGCCTTACAGAAATATTGACAATGCTGTATAGCGAAAAGTCGCGAAACTCATTTCAATAAAATAAACAAAAATAATTAAACTAGTTTGTTTTATACCTACCTATGCCTTTTTTACACGCAGCGTATAGCTACTACTAGTAAACATAAACTACAAACAGTTAGATACGATAAGAAACAACTTGGACTGCATCCAGTCTGGGGCGGACAAACTCATTAATCTCGATAGTGATTTATGTTTTGCACCGAGCATCACCCGTCGAAAACCGAAATACTAAATCCGTTGTTTCTCTCTGTGAACATGTACTAGAGAACATTATTAAACTAGCACATGTTATATTATTCCTTTTGATAAGATGACGTTTGGAGATAGGGTAAGCGACAATTTTATTATTCACATAAGCATGGTATATACCAACTTAGTTTATTCCATCTTCAGCAATTGACGTGATAACATCTTTGAAAATCTAGATTTAGCGATGAAACGCTTTTGTTTTGCGCAAATATTTTAATATATGTTGTGGCCTAAGGATTGCGGCGCGAAGTAAATAAAATAAAATACAAACGGAGCTGCCATGGAATCCACCGACCGGAGTCGGGCCCATCATAATACAGTTTTTTTTTTTTACACTTCTGGGGGGTGAGCAGTGGATTCCGGACTTACGAACCGGCTGTGGTAGGTTTAGGACAGCTGCCTTGCCACATGTGAGCGTTCACCTTACCACCCATTCACTCCCCCTTCGAAGCCATAGAATTTGAGATGCAGAAATCGCGGTTTTAGATAATTTTTCTAGAAAGGAGTTGATTATTTTCCTGGAGAGACAAAGATCTTTAAAAAGGTGAAACAAAGATTTAGCTGGCAGGCCACGAGCGCCTACTTCCACCGCGTGAAGGTGAACAGTGAAGCCGTTCCGGTGACGGCATTTGCGAGGTCATGGTATTTATTTAATTTGTTCTCGTGGTCTTTTGGGATATTTGATTCCCATGGAACAGTTAATTCTACGATAAGGACCATCTTCCGAGATAAAGAGTAAAGAGTTATATCTGGACGCAGGGCTGTGCATCCGAGACTTTCAGGGAATTTATACTGCTTAGAGACCGAATCGACCTCCATAATCCAATCTGAAGCTTTCTCGATTATTGAGAAAGGTTTTGCAGTGAGATGTTTTTTGCCTTTAGAGCCAACCCGCACAAACTGTATTGGGGGTTTGGAGGATACTGTGGAACCCTTGTTGGCACGAGCCACTGAGAGGCTAAGTACCTCGCGAATAACAGCAAGGACTTTGTCGTGGCGGTAAGTGTACCGTCCTTGATCCAAGGCAACCTTGCAGCCAGATAGAATATGTCTAGCTGTGCAAGGGGTGTTGCTACAAAGGGGACATGAACTATCCTCGACATAGCTCCAACGAGCGAGGTTACTGGGGTCTGGAAGTGTATGCTGAAAGGCATTTAAATAAAATTTCAGCATCTCTGGCGTCCAGTCATACAACATTACTTTCCAGTACATTGGAGGAGGAATGCAAAAGTCTCCAATTGTTGTCCAATCATTCTGGCATTGAAGGCCAATAGCGTGAGCCATACTTTTGCTGTCGTAATCTCCCCGCAAGAGAGACTTCTTCAAGTCCACATCGCTCATGGTTGTACTGCCATACCCCAGACCAGTGCCATTCTGGCTGATTCCAGTAAGGAACTTTTTGTGGAAGTCAACTTACTACGTGCTTCGATATTGCCGGATCCTTGGAATTGCTTAGAATCGAATTTTTGGTTATTCTGGAGTTGGCGTAAAGCAGAGAGGGCAGTTTTAGAGCTGGCCCAAAATTGTGTTTGGACCTGAAGAGAGTCGAGGGGTCAGCTGGTTTGGCTAAGGACAACCAGGATTTTAGACTAGCTGTCACCAGTGCATCCAGACGAGACAGTTGGGTTTTGGTGAAATCGTAAATAAGAAAGGGCCATGATAAATGTGAAGTTAGATAGTTGTCATAGATCCAAGCCTTACGAGGGCCAGAAATTAGCAATGCATCTATATTTTCCAGGCAACTACTGAAAAGTTCTATAACATGATCGCCAGAGAGGTTTTTTCCCTGGCAGGTGATTTTTCTGCCAAGAAATTTGAAGTGGTTATTTGGGTCTATAAGGGAAATAATAGAGCCCTTATAGACCAATTTTGGGTAATACGACGTAAATTTTGTGTCTATGCGGGCGAGTCCAAGGCAAAAACATTCGGAGGGCTTCACTTTTATACAGCCTGACCAGTCGCAGAACAGCTCCACTTTCTGTAATAGCAGGGAAAGCTGCTTGGGGCTCCTGGTGATAAAAGTTAGGTCGTCGGCAAAAGCGAGGCACGACGATGTGTATTGGCCGTCTGTTTTAAAACGGTAACCACACTTCTTGTCGAACTGGGTCAGGCTTTCCAGCAGTATATTGAAAACGATATTGAATATAGTAGGAGAAAGGCAACAGCCCTGAAACAGTCCAATTGAATATGATATAGAGCGGGTAGTCCATTCTTGCGTTTTGACATGGAACGTCAGACAGTTGTAGTAGGAGGCTACAATGTCACGCACCACAGGTGGGAAGTTGTACCAGCGGAGCGCAAAGTGGAGGAGACTGTGCCGAACTGACCCAAAGACATTCTCTAGGTCGAGCCAGCATACATTGATTTGGCGTTCGTGCTGTCTCGCATCCTTGATGGCAGCAGTCAGGAGAGAATTGTGCTCGAGGCAGCCTGAGACGCCACGCATGAAGCCTTTTTGTACTGACACTCCAAGGTACTTGTTCCGGTGCATGAATTCGCTCATCATCATGTGGACTATGCCAAAAAAGATTTTGGCCACAGTATCTGTCAAAGAAATAGGCCGAGCGTCCTTTGGTCCGGTGCGAAATGGGACCTTCGGAATTAAGATGACTGTCGCTCGGCCGAAATTCTGTGGGACTACACCGCTATTCCATTTAAGTCGGAAGATGGATCCTAAATATTGCAGAAGGCAGGGGCACTTTTTATACACTAAGTAGGGAATACCATCGGGACCTGGAGTAGAGCCCGACGGCTTCCTTTTTATTTGATTTAAAATCTCATCTAGAGATGGGGGTTGAGAGGCGAAAGCTACTGTAGGCAGGTGCGGAGGTTTAATGCCCGTAGGAGGGCTGTACGTATGGAGCCGCATTGGATCCTCATAAGTGGTCGAAAAGTATTCCCTGGCCATTTCTTCCGGGATTTGGATTGTGCCCTTAGCGGCAGACAAAACCTTTTTACTGTAGTTAAAACGGTTTTTGTCAAACCGGGATTCCTCTTTGGACTTGAGATATGCTTCTTTGCGCTTGTTGTTTTGCGATATATATATATATATATATATATATATATATATATATATATATATATATATATATATATATATATATATATATATATATATATATATATATATATATATATATATATATATATATATATATATATATATATATATATATATATATTTCTATATATATATATATATATATATATATATATATATATATATATATATATATATAATATATATATATAATATATATATATATATATATATATATATATATATATATATATATATATATATATATATATATATATATATATATATACCTATATATATATATATATATATATATATATATATATATATATATATATATATATATATATATATATATATATATATATATATATATATATATATATATATATATATATATATATTTATATATATATATATATATATATAATATATATATATATATATATATATATATATATATATATATATATATATATATATATATATATATATATATATATATATATATATATATATATATATATATATATATATATATATATATATATATATATATATATATATATATATATATATATATATATATATATATATATATATATATATATATATATATATTTATATACATTATATTTTCGGAATGTACTGAATCAGACATTTCATTTGACACTAAATACGATATATTTATGTTAATTTATTGCTATTTGGACATTTAGACAACTCTTGATATTTCGACAGCTTAGGTACCCTATGACACTCGGAATAACATAACGATTCTAATAATATTGCACACTTGTAGATCGGTTCAAGCGTTTAGAAGTTATGGTGGAATAAATACCAAATGAAACGAAATTAAAACATACCCAATGAACCCTGTACACATTATACTCCTTTTTTGTTGGGCAGTCGTGTGAAAATAGCAGAAGACGTTGATTGAATATCAGTTGATCAACCATAAAAACATTAAAGAAACTGAAGCGGTAGGACGAATATGAGGTGAAGACGAACGTGAAACTTGGAGCGTAGAAAATTTTGGCTGTAACTGAAAGTAAGGGCGCGAGTGTTGTCTCGCACCCTTACATTACCCGGTTACTCGCGGTAAGGCGTTGGTTTCTTACGTGGCTAGACAGTATACTGTGTCGTCCCAAGTCTTCTACGCTCACCTCACGAAAGACAGAACGATCAAATATGGTTAAAACTTTCTGAGGTGACGGGTTGGGAGCTAATGGTCTCTTGCTGAGTTGGCCACGAAGACCCATTCTGTTCAGGGTTGGTCACACTCACGGGATAACACCCATCCGGCGGTCTCCACGCGTGAAGTGCGAGCCTGGGCAGGACTCTGGACTTAGGGCTAGTTTCCCCTAAGAGTCAACCTTCTGGCGCTCCTGGACGGTCTGCGCACCGTGCGGCGTAAGCCAATCGATTGTGCACTCTGACTAACAGTTAAGAGTTTCAAGGCGATAGGTGAGGGCAGCAAACCCCGCCCACCACCCGGGCAGTTATAACGACGAGGGTCGTCTTGTCTGCCCGGGATGTCGTGCTACGACAACCCTGCGCGTACCAGAAGGGTAGAACGCTCACGGGGGAAATAGGGTAAACCACCCCCCCGTACCGCCCCGAGAACCCATTTATTTATAACAAAAGATATTTACAAAGTAAAAATTTACAAAAATGATACTAAATTTACCATATTCACAATAGAAAAAGAAAAAAAAAAACAAAAAATATCACAAATTTAGGGCACTCTGACTAACAGTCGGGGGAGGCTGAAAGCAGTACTGTTTTCTATAGAGCGGGGGTGGTTGTGGACTTTACGGCGACTGCTCTTAAAACGACCATCGGCTACCCGATCCTGGGTGAACAGCCGGGCAAAGGATGCCGTGGTCCGCGATAGATTCGGTTTACACCGTTTCACCGCTTCGTAAGAGAGAGGACAGCGCAAGCGACCTCGAACTCGTAACCAATCGAGAGACCGGAGTAATCTGGTCGCAATTGGAAGTAAGGGCGTGCGTGTAAGCCCGCTGGGTAACATACCTGGTTATCTCGCGGATAAGGCGTTGGCCTCTTACGGGCATGTTACGCATCTTACAACGATGCGTTACTCCGAGAACTGGCTGCTGCTGGATTCTCGAGTAAACTGTTGAAACTTTTCGCAGATTACTTGGGGGGCCGCCAGCAATTCGTTAAATTTGGCAATTTTGAATCCAAACTATACAACACTCAATCGGGGGTTAGCCAAGGATCAAACTTAGGGCCTTTGTTATTCAACTTATTTGTTAATAATCTGAGTAAAGTAGTCACATCTGCACGTTGTCTAATGTTTGCTGATGACGTCAAATTGTTTTTATCAACTGGAAGTGCTGAGGCCTGCGAGCTCTTCCAGCGTGATATTGATGCAGTTTATGCATGGAGCCAAGCTCGTAACCTTCACTTCAATATTAACAAATGTGCAGTGATGACATACACAAGGTCGCCTGATCATCTGATGTATGATTACTCCATCGCTGGATGTGTGCTTCCCAGAGTTACTGAAGTCAAGGACTTGGGAGTTTTTTTCGACCCCAAGTTAAACTTCAAGGAACATATTAGACAACTATCTACAACTTCTTTCAAGCTTCTAGGGTTTGTAATACGGCAATCCAAACACTTCAATAATATTCGGGTTATGCGCACGTTGTACAACTCGATTGTTAGAAGTCGCATGGAAACGAATGCACCTATTTGGAATCCACATGAAGATACTTATACCCTCATGCTGGAAAAGGTACAGAAGTGTTTTTTGAGATTTCTGTACTTCAAGCAGTACGGATATTATCCATTTTTGTATCCGACTGCATTTATCACAGGCATGGTTGGCTATAATTCTCTCTGTCTCAGAAGAGAAATGCTGACCATGTCCTATGTTTTCAATCTAATTCGTGGTAAAACTGATAACCCTAGCTTACTAGCAAAGGTGGATCTATTCATACCAAATAATTATCTCGGTACTCGATCGCACCATCTTTTCGCGGAGCCGTTCTCGCGCACTAACCTTACGAGGTGGAACTTGTTGGCGCGTGCTTTGCGGCGCTTAAATGAAATTCACTCGATGGCACCAGATTTCGATATTTTTACCGCCAACCCTCACTTGTTTAAATTGCAAGCTATTAATTATTTATTTTTACATGATAGCTAGTATTATACGTATCATTCTATTTGTATAGTTATGGTAATATCTTTATTAATTTTACTTTTCAATGCATTGGTTTTACTGTTATGTTGATTAGTAATAATTGAATAAACAAAAATAAATAAAAAATAAAAAAAAAAAATGTGGCGGAGCTTGACGGTGGACTGTTTTGTCCAAGTCTTCTGCGCTCACTTCACAATCGTTAAAACTTCCTGGGGTGGCGGGTTCGCCCGTTGTAGTTGACAGCTCCAGTTTGTCGATTGACCCGGCTTTTTGAGTATGGCGTCGCATGGCTGCTCGCCCTGCGGCAGGCATCTCGTGACGTCCGCGCTATTAGTGATGCTGTATTTATTTTAATTTGTTAACATATGCACATTTGGACAATTATTTATTTGTCAGTTTAGGTACCCTCTAAATCACAATCACATCTCTAAATCGGTTCAAGCATTTATAAGTTATGGTAGAATAACGAAAACGGACAACATACATACATACATAAACCATGGAAACATTGCACTCTTTCTTTTGGAAATCACTATCTTTTTAATTTATTGACAGAATTTTATAACAATAAAAACATTAAATCTAAAATGTTTTCGACAGACACTTATAAAATAACAGAAATAAATTTAATTTAGTTTTACCATTTTAAAAATTAAACTCAGCAAGGCAAGATTCAAAATATTCTGGGCCATATTATTTCAATAGGCTACCGGAAAGTTTAAAAATAATTCAGGTGGAAAGGATATTTGAAAAGTTGTTAAAGGACTTCGTTTTAGCAATTTCCTTTTATTCGCTGGAGACTTCGTTAATTTTATGAATAACTCGTAGAAAGGGTATAATTTTAATTTGATAAATAATAAATTTAATTAAATGTACAATATAATTTAATTTATTGTACATAATAATAAATATTATTTTGACAATTTATGTAGTATTTTGACAAATTTTTGATTTCCTTTAATTTTATATTTTACCGATTATTTCTATTTATATTTTAGAGGTATGGTATATAATATTTTTTTTGTTATACTTTTTCTATAAAGTGCTAAATGTTGTCATTTCGGTTATGTTCTCTCTATACACATGCACTCAATATAACATTATGTACCTACCAGTCTTTAAAAACTTTTTCCTTATATTTTTAGACAGTGGTTTAGTTCTAGATTATGTATATAAACATGTTGTTGTACTTAGCATAAAATATCGTATACTCTTTGGGTAATTAGAATATTGTAAATTGAGCTATTATAAAACTATAAAGAAAACCCACAAACTCAATAGACTCACACACATACACCCTAAACACAAGCCCATTATACAGTAGTAAAATTTTAGGTGTATTAGTTTTATTAGGTAAGTAGTTCAATGTAATTTCTGTAATTTTATTGAAATGCGGAATCGGATTATTCTGCATTATTATAATGTAATTTATTGTGTAATTTATACTTTGTGATTTCTTAAATAAAGAATTCAATTGAAATGAACTTTGAAATTTAAACTTAAAAACACGCCGACGCATGTCCTGTACACATCTCCAGGCGCAGAAATAAGGTTCCCTAGCTTCATTTGTTATACGAATGTTTGATACTTTTTGAACAGACTTCGTAAGTTTTATTTAACGTAAATAAATAACTGTAATACCTCTTCGCTTGCTTAAAATTGAGTGGTGGTAATCTTAATTCGTTGTAAATCCGGAAGTATATTCCGCGAATAGAAAATCATAAAGCCCCGACGCGGCGCCGGCTAAATTCGGAGGGGACAGGGCATTACATCCCGGTGAGAAGCGGCGACAGACCGTTTCGATGCTGGTAATATTTAATTTAGCGAGCGAGGAAGCGTCTAATCCGACCTTTTATGAGGCAGCTCAATTCGGCGCGAGCGATTTATTAATTTCGACAGCCAAAATGAAATCAGAAATGCCCAAAAAAACACGCCTGCCCGTCCGATCACCCCTCCTGCAGACGTTTGCACCCGTCATACCCAGCGGTTGCGGAATAAATACGGGAAAAACTCTCATAATTGGCACAAAAATATAGAAACGAACGAATAATACGTCTTTTTTGAAGCATTCCCTTACCCTGATGTTGTAAAAATGCTTTAGGTTACGAATAACGAAACCTAATTCCCTAAAATACGACTTGAACAAATCAGTGATGTGCTCTTTGAACGTAAGCTGAGACTCAAAGATAACTCCTAGGTTCTTTACCTTCGCAACGACATTACCAGTGAATATAGATAAAAGACAGCTACGATGATTTAAACGATGTACTACTCCCCCACTATCTCCCAATCTCTGCAAATCGGGTGACATCACGCAATGTTAGTACTGCCCAGTGTTTTGAGCAGTGAGGTTGTGTGTTTTGAACGCTCGTTTTAGAATTTACCACACCAGGGAACAAATTTGATGATGTTTTTTTTAAAAAAAATTTCTTACCTAATTAGTTCTTTTCATAAGGCATAATTATTAATTTTGATGAATAAAATTATTATTTTTTTATGAATTCCCTTAATTTCTAAACCCACACTATGCACCATAATAACATAACAACTTTCAATCCCATGTTGGGCCTGAAATGGCTTTTATGAAGGATATGTATATAAATATATATTCAGTAAATACAATTCATTCATAAAAAAATATGTTTTTTTTCTATTTGTTTTTTTTTTTTGATTACCGAAGGGTTAAATCCGGATACGGTCTAAGGTCGTCACAAAGAGTCAGTAGGTTGATTATATTACTAGGTATTGAGTAAGACGATTATAGCTCTAGGTGAATTACGCTTACTTAACCCTAATTAAAATTATTTTTAAACATGAAATTTTCAAGGTTTGGATATATTTCATTTATCATCAAATACTTCCTTCGAAGAGATTTAAAACATGTTTAACACACTTCTAACTTGATTAGTACTTCTTCATTTGTTAAATATTTTAATAATTATTATGTATTACATTATACATAATAATAAAGTATATTATTTATATTGATATTACTTGTGCTATTTCTGTTTTATTATTATCTTTACTTATTATTTATAATATAGTATTATTTTATAATTAAGCAATTTATTTTATGTAAAATGTTAAATATATATATTTAATTGATAACGTGGCTTCTCTGTCCCTTTCCTTGAAACTTACCCTCTTACGTAAAAACTGTATTTTTCATATATTATTCTTGCTCTGTAACAATATGCTTAGATTAATTGTGAAAACTTATATTCGTCTTTATATTTTTATAATGTGTGTATTAAGTATAAAACGCTATAAATTTTCTGAAAAATAAAAATGAAATAAATAGCTGCCTATCTAATAAAAGTTACAATAAATTGATGTAATGAAATTGTTAATATTTCTCGCATTCACGCGTAAATTCATTAACTTCACAATTACAGCGCGAGATTGAATTCGAGGTAGGTCCATGAAGCCAATTTCTCCCATCTGGCAGGCGAGATAATGAAACTTCCAGATATTAAATATCGCAATTGCAAAGGATTCTCGAATCGGCTGCAGTTTCGATTCTATGGAGTATATTTTAGGTACTTAAAATAATAATACTCACTCACAAAAAAACGAACTGATAAAAGAACGCCTATCTATGTAAGGTTTTCATAACATAATTTGGCCAAAAACATTGCATATTTCGCGTTCCAAAATTGTATATCTCCAGAAAATATCAACAATACCGTAAACCCAAACATATATTAAGTTAAAGTAAACTTTGTATTGCGTTCAATGGAAGAGATGGATTATGACCAAACTTCAAGAACGATTCTGAAAAATATATATTTTCGTCTTTCAATTTTAGGTTATAATAATATTTTTTATCTTTCTGTATTATAATAATAATTTATATCCAAATAACATGAAGTAATTTTTATAAGAATATTAATATATATTATTACACCTACATTTTTCATTTTAAAATCAGCCATAAAATCGGTAGCAATCCAATTAATTCATTCGATTTATTTACACTAAAAAAACTCGATTTTCCATAATCATCCACTTTAGTCAGTAATGTCTGTCAAGTTTGTGCGTTTTGTTATCGACAACTTCTACACATCTATGTATACCTTGTGCGATAATCTGGGATGCGCCTGTTTGGCAGTCTTCAGATTAGTGCTGCTTGGAGCTATTTTCCGCATGACAATGTGCATGTTGAATTGTGTGGGCGAGCGACAGATCGCAATCGCATCCTAAGAAATCGAAACGAGCTGTGGTTACAATAGCTGGATTTCCTCGAGTCACACCCGAAAAGAACTGTTTTCGCGAGTTAGGCACACTAGCTCTCCTCGTGATGTACAAATGAAAGTTTATTTCAACGATTTTTCAGCAATCAACTTCGATCGTTTAATTATACCCTCGGAAAACATTTAAACTTGGCGGACATCATTGGTTCAAGATACACATTCGATTAAAGAAATTAGTCAGCACTAAGTGAGGCAATATTTAGTCTAAGTCGTCTAAAATTTTTTCTCATCTAAATGTTTCGACATCGTAGATTTTTTTGAATCTGCGATTAATTATGATGTAATATAGCGAATACTAGGATTTGCAAAATATTCTGTACATTGAAAAATACACATAACGTAATCTAAACTATGAATTATAGAATAAATTATAAACTATTTTTTTTTAAATTATTTAAATATGAAAGCATGTAATATTTCTTAAAATCAACAAATCGTTAAAATAGGTGACCATCTCGTTTAAAATACAAATAATCAATATAGGTATGTATGAAACGAATAATTTTAAAAAATACGAAAAATTCAATACCTCAAAACTAATACAATAAATAATCAATCAATGTATTACTAATAATAACCAGTTAGACAAAATATAAAATAAATGCTCAATAATATATGCACATTAGCTAAACCAACAATAATTATGTATAATGATTAATCATACATTATCGTTATTCCTACGAGGTTTAACTAGTATGTTTTAATATCAGAATAATAAATGTATCTTAGAAATATCATAATATTTCATAATAAGTGTTATATTAAAGATATTGTAAATTTTTTTCAAGGTCGTCTACTTTATAAATTTCATGTGCGATGAGCTAGTATTTAACTCTGTGAGTATATTTGATTATCTTTGGTTCAAAATCTCGCATTGGCTTTGGATATTAAAGAGTTTAAAGGCCAAACACACAAATGACTTTTGGATTATAGCCAATCGGACTTTATGAGGGTAGGGGGGGGGGGGGGGGGGTTGCTTGGAGTGTATTGGTCATATACGTGCATGTTAAACGGTGGAATGGTAATACCACCGATCGGTGGTTTTCCGTTGCGACAACTCGCGGTCGGCCGATCTCCGTATTTATGCAATTATGTATTTATTTGTTTGTTTGTTTCTACTCTTTATTGTGAAATCACAATGGGCGGGTTTATTGTAACCATACTATGACGTGTTTATATGTATGTGAATGTGTAACATATGTGTAAGTGTATGTCTTGTTATTGCATTCGATCGACAGAACTGAAAATTCAATTCCGTTATTTTTATCCCAACGTAAAATGGTGACCAAGCCGGGAATCGAACCCGCGACCTTACAATGTAAGATCAGGCGACCTAACCACTATGCCACCGGGCTGTGTGAACACTTTCCAAAAAAAAAATGCCCTTATTGAATAAACCACCATTATACATTAGTATGCTTGAACTAACACCTACTACAACGAAATTTTCGATGATTGAAAACATGCCTTCGTGAGTTCCATTTCCACGGCTAGCTTTCTAAGAGTTAAGCGTACACCCGTGTAAATTGTTTTTAATAACTTACTTTCCCCCCCCCCCCCCCCCCCAACAAATTTGTTAATTGGAGCCTTGATCATGGAAGTGGGTTTCATTCACATGGCTAGCTTTCTAAGGATTAAGCAAACACCCGTGTATGTTGTTTTTAATAAATCATCCTCCCTCCCCCCTCCCCCCCAAAAATTTAAGTTAAATAGAGCCGCTAACACCGATAAGACCATCTGGTGATATATAAATAATATCGGCTCTCTTTTCTCTCGCCGCGAAAAGTAGCTAAGTAGCGCAATTCTTGGACTGAACACGTCGACAAAGTTTTGCGGCCTTTTTACTGCCTTTCCGCACAGTTGCCCGCCCGGGGGCTCCTTGGGCGGGAACATTAAGGAAGAAACTTCTAATTCGTCCATTGTTTTGCCCCAATTAGTGACCTGTTCCCAATTTGTTATATAAGTTGACGATTCGGAAATGCTTTTAGGTCGTTATGTGGTTAGGGCGAAACTAAATTAAAAATAAGACTGTGTATTTTTATTAAACCTTATTTGGACGCAAGACATGGCGCTGATTTTGTTCGGCCATGTACAACAGCATGATGTTTATAGTTGCTGTCTTCCATGGCTAAATCAGCTGGTCTTCCACATGTTAGCGATTCCTCATGGGCACGTTCAGTATGAGACATAGATGATTAGGATGAGGATACAATGTGGTGAGTATAATTAGGATGAGGATACAATGTGGTGAGTATAATATAATAATCCTTATTTGCATACATAATAAATAAGGACGTCTATACCTGTCATTTGAATCTAACGGTCCCTTGCAGCTTGGACCCGATGACCTGTTTGTTAAGTTGGCTCAACTCACGGTTCGACTCAAATCCATTAGCCTCCTCGACGATGGACTAACTCGAATAGACTCTGTAACCCGTGCTACGGCTATAAGCCTAAAAGTGTTTGTTTGTTTGTTTATACTCTTTATTGTGAAAATGCCACAATGGGCGGGTTTATTGTCATATGTCAATCTCTTACAACCGATCCTACTATGACGTGTTATATGTATGTGTGCGTGTAACATGTCTGTAAAAATGTGTCTTGTTATTGCATTCGATCGACAGAATTGAAAATGCAATTCCTTTAATTTGATCCCAACGGAAAATGGTGACCCAGCCGGGAATCGAACCCGGGACCTTACAATGTAAAATCAGGCGACCTAACCACTATGCCACCGGCCGTGTGATGGTGGGATGGGTTGTTTCAATCTGGGGGAACACCCCGGGCGATTATTAGCGGTTTGCGCATCGTGCGGCGTTTGCCAATCTATTATGCATCGGGGAATAACCGGGAGGGTCTGGAAAAGTACGTTTTCTAAGCGGCGGAAGTTGCTTTCGACCTGACCTTTCAACCACCTTTTAAACGATCCGTTGGCCACACTATCTCGTGTGAGCTAGACTGGCAAATAGCACCACGGTCTGCGGTAAATTTGAAATTAATTACCGGTAACATCAGGTAGAGGCCGCGCAATCGACTTCTAATCTGTGACCAGACTGGAGGAGGGCGTAATCCGTCAAAATCTGTTAATAAGGGAGCGAGGTCGGCCAGCTGGTTTCTCTTCCTAGTACCAAGGTGTTGGACTCTACCTACAGGCTAAAATCTAACCTGACCGATGAAGTTGCCGTTCTATAAAATAAATTTAAAACGAACAATTTGATACCTATGAAAAATACCAGTATGTTTAATCAAATTTGTGAGATGCCAAGCGACGCAACGCCAGGGTCTGATTTAGAGGTACCGCTGTCGGTGAAATTTGTAATAGTTGGGAGCCAGCGACAAAAGAGTTTTGTAAAAGCTGATATGTTTAGATCAGACAGTATTTTGACAATAGAATGACGTAGTATAGTCAGCAACCCTGATTCCGGGACTTGGCGCTGGCGTACTAGCCCTTCAGGCCTCGGCCCCTCGGCCGATTGACAAGTTAATGTCACAAAAAATTTTAGTAAAAATTAGTAAAAAAAATGAATTATGACACTGTCTCACCAAAACATTAATTACTGCCAAACCACTGTACCCATAATTAATAAAAACATATTAACATAATACAACATAATAAAATAAAACAAATTAAATTAAAATAAAACTAAAACGGGGCCGTCACGCTGAATCGTGTTGTGGCTGATATCGGCCAATTGGGGCTCTAGGGGCTAGGAAAGGTTTAAGTTTAGTTAGTACACTTAAAGTATTTTGGAAATGCTGAAAATTCATTAGTAGACAGTGGATGCAGTAAGAAAGTTTTTTTTTTTTGGCTTTGGTATATGGACATTGGAGGAACATACATCCCTGATGCGCTAAATACACAGACAACTGTGATATTTTGGCCACGTTCACCGCTAGTTATTTTGTCATCCTGTTTGAGACCTTTTGTTTCATATATTTTACCAGATCTCTGGACCGTAGTCACGCCCGTTTCATCGACGTTATATATTCGATTTGGTCGAAATAAATATTTGTCCATTGGCGCCTCTAAATTCTGGAAGAAAATGCCGATTTCGGTTTTGTTAAACCCTAACACCCTGTTCATACTTGTTGGCTCCGGAGCATGCAAAGAAATGACAGCATTTTTTTGAGGAAAGAATACACCCAACATTTATCAGCCATTCCTTTCTTTGCTGAAAATAATATGTTTTTTTTATATTCTTAGCTGTGGTATATTCATAGGACAGTTTGCGCAGCTGCATTTGTGTTTTTTTTCATAAAATGTTTTAGCTAATAAAATAATATGCTCACACAACTCTTTTTCATCGTAGCGCGTCGGCTCAGTCAAGGATCATAATACTCGCATCTTTTAAGTCTATGTAATCACTTTCATACACATGTAGCTCGTGCTGTTGCCAGGAGCACACTGGCGCGGCGCGAGGCGGGGTAATACATCGCTAGGCACGTTTTGACCAAGACAGTTTGTAATAATATCAGTCTATTATGTAAGTTTGAGTCGGAAGGGGCGCGGTATTATCAACCGCGCGCTATTATCCAACTCTCCGGTATTGTTTTGACAATGAATTGTACTTTTTTCGACTAGGTATTTTTATATAAAAAAATATATTACTTAAGATGTATTAAATAAATGACTTTTTTTTTCTCTTTATTTTAGTTTTAAGTGTATTCTGTTGGTCAGACTCTATTGAATGGAATGCCTTTTTAATACCGTTTTTATAATGGAATTGCGTTTTATTTTTTTTAAATCATATCTTTAGGAAATTTAGTTTTATGAGGCAAAAAAATGAAACCTTAAAAAAATCAACTTTATATTATATTAAATAAATGTAAATAAGAAAATAAGTTATATTATATACAATTATATAAGCAGAGTATTAACACTACATTATATTATATATAATATATATGTATTATAAAATAATATACAATATTGCAAAATTTTAGAAATATTTTATACATATTTTTAATATTCAGCCTACAGTAGTAATTAGATTTTCAGTGTTTAAGCGCCCAATATATATAACCCAGTTTTTTTACTTCACCTTTGAACGTTACATTATTTTTCACGTTACTTAAAGATAAATTAACAAAATATTGAGATTAATATAAGGTATATTCAATAATATTACTCGTAATGACATTGCATGCCTGTGTATCGTTTATTACCAATATTAATGTGTAATAATAATATAGTTAATTATTATTCAACCAGCCAATTTAGGATATTTAAATTTAGGATTACATTTTAAAATTTCCCTTTGTAATTTAATTAAAAATGTTTGATTAGCAGGACTCAAGTTATTCCGATAAATTTTAAGCGCCTCGCCGGAGCGTCACTCAATTGAAAACTTGATTGATTTAATGAAACGAATTAATTATGTCTAACCCCTTGCAAACATTTTATGGATCCTCCGTCGGGTTTATTAATGTAATACTGTAATATTTATTGAAAAGGAGCTTTTAAGGATGATTTAAATTTATAAGCTAGATTTTAACTCTTAGTCCGAACGATAAAGGACATTACATAGTATAAAATGAAGACGAAAATTATTTATGTCTGTTTCTCCGTCTTCTTCTTCTAAATCACTAAACGGATTTTAATGCGGTTTTTACTGTTAGAAAGAGCAATAAACAAAGAAGGTTTATGTATATAATTTGTAAATTATGATGGAGTTTTCAAAAAACCATTAAAATGAACGCCATCTATCGAGAGAAATTGTATCGTTTTGTCATGAACCCCATCTGTATAACGACATTGATAATTTAACAATTGTACTATATTTAAAAAGCTTATATTTAGGTAATAAAAAGATTAAAAATTGAGAAGGGAAAATAAAAGATTAAAATAAATTAGTTCAACAAAAAATAACAGATGGCGGCAGCGGCAATTGAAGAAATATAAATGTGAAGAGTGCAACAAAGCATTTCCTCAGTTTGGATATTTAATCAATCCATCGCAGACTATAATATGCATGTCGTGTCAGAAAGTTTGTGCAGCCGCCTTACTGTATCTAGGAATTCAAATGTAAGGAATGTAAATGCTCTTTATTTTCGACTTAACTAATCATATCAGTTCTGTTCACATGGAATTGAAGCCTTTCCCATGCGATAAATGGAATCAAAGTTTTGAAAGGCGAGTAGAGTTAAGGAAACACAGAAACTCAGTTCATCTCGAAATAAAGTGGTCTTGTGCAGAATGCAGCAAAGCTTTCTCAAATAAGAGTAGCTTAATCCGACACATAAATGTATTTCATCGACATTTTAAGCCATTTCTTTGTTATACGAAGTGCAAACAATCATCTGTGAAGAATAGAGATTTTCGGAAACACGCGTACTGCACAACGATGTAGTATATTTATTGAGATCAAAATCGTGATCTAAATTACATGGTTTAAAGGTTTGAACTCTGATAGCCATAGATGTTCGTTCTGACCGTTCTGCGTTGATTTCCCAGAACGTTAGTAAACTCGGCAATGCTGCTATCGTGATACGCGAGTTACTTGAAAAGCGGCTGATCGATAAGAGGGGGTTTTGCCAATGATAATAAAGTGACTTCGTCGGGATGCGTCGTGATGCAGTCTGTTGGCATGACAGAGCAATAATCACACCGGATGATTTCCGTTCACGAAATCAGTCCATCCGTTCTTTTTCAAAAAAGGAGGTGGTTATCAATTCAGATGCATTTATTTACGTTTCTTACATCAGAATTCCGTCATTTATGAACCGATTTCAAACATTCTTTTTTTTATTTGAAAGTACCTACTTTCAGAATGGTCTCATTTTTATCGAAATCCTGTTTTGATAATGAGATCCATGAGGAATTGAGGGAAGTCCTCAAATATTATCATACGACGTTGAAAATTTACATGTTAGTTCAGTTCCGTTGACAATGCATTTATACGGTAAGCACGACTTGTGATCCTATTTTAATGTCACCTAACTAGGCAATAACATGTTCTAAGACGGGCATGCAAATTGTTGTAAATATATGTATGCACCAATATAAAAAAAATAAGTAATGACGAATATAGACAATTTGAGAGAATATATACAATAAGAGTTATTAATAATTCTGGACTAAGCTGAACAATAAAAGTAAAATTGAAAATATAAAACGGTTAACCTAATCATAAAAAAACCATAATAAGCCAGTATTAAAATAATCATAATTTCTCCGAATAGAATTAGATAGAAAAACCTAATGATAAATGAGTAAGAAAATAAAATAAAATGGGAATTAAATATAAAATGAGAATAAAATACTATAGGAGCCCTCTGGTGACCCCTGATACTTCCAAGTCCCCCATATAAATAGCCGCCGAATTGGACCGATTACATTTAATATCACATTCAGTATAAAAGAAACCTAGTATTGTTTTAAAGTTGTAACCAATCTGTTAAATTCACCGGTATTGGTTACATATTGAAAAGCATATTATATTGTTTATGGAGCGAATCGACGGTTTGATAGAAACCTATCCCGACAGGTACGCATTCCTTTTGATTAACGGCCCTAAAATATCTTAAACAATGTACGTGTCATTTTTGAGCCTTTATATTACTGATATATTAAGAAGAATGTCGAAATTTATCAGCGATTTGGGCGATTTCTATGCAGAATAAATTTTACCGAAATTTATAACAAACTGGTGTATAAAGCGGCCGGAATTCAGACGATTTTATTTAAAGCTAGATATAAATTAGAGTGGCTTACTTCTGCAAATCCAAGGAACAGATCTAATCAAGTAAAGGTTGAAATTTATATTCGAGGTGCGGGCGCGCCCGTCTATAATTGGGTGAATTCGACAGCCGAAGTTTCAGCGATTCCAAATTACTCCATGAATATATACCTATAGTATCTACCTATATAATATTAGAAATCCTCCTCTTCCTCTTCCATTTCTTCTACGAGAAAGTCTTCTTCCAGGAGAACATCTGATTTTTACTTGACTGTCCAACAAAACAGGAGTGTTATTTGTTCAGTGGTAATCTAGGTATGTATTCCGTTTCTTTATTCCACCATAACGTCTAAATGCTTGAACTGATTTAGTAGAATTGTTAGAATCGTTATGTCATCGCGAGTGTCATAGGCTACCATAACTGTCCAAATATCAAGCAAGTAGTTGTCTAAGTGTCCAAATATCCAAATGTCAATAAATTTACATAAATATATCGTGTTTAGTGTCAAATGAAAGGTCTGATCGAATATATTCCAGAAATATACAAGTATCAATATGGATAAATACATAAACCAGATGCAAAAATAATTATAAATAAAATATCTCACTTTCTGTAACAGCAGTCGTGTTTTTTTATTCTTTTCAATATATTTACTCGTAGTAAATAATAAATAGTATTTAATATAGGGAAAGAATAGTGTCCCTTTAAATGACAGATTATTTTATTAGGGCATGCATAAAAAATACCTTATTGAATGTTAACTTGATCAATAAGTCAATTTAAAATATACTCTCCTCGCAAATCCCTATCATTTACTACTGATTTTTCACATAATAGTAACTAGGTACTTGGTTCTTGTTATAGAATCCATTTAAACAAAAATCTCCCAGGTAAATCAAGGATAAGAGGAAATGTATGTTATAAATAGGATATTAACGTATTTTATTATACCGCGTGAAGTTATAGCGGTAGGGGGGGGGGGGGGGGGGGAGGGGGGTTGTACTAATTTTGAAATTCAGCCACGTACACGACACTCACTATATTTAGTTTCGCGTCTTTGGGCCTGGATGGGCGTTTAAAACATTTTAAAGAAAAGGGCCTGAAACCTTCATGTCTTTAAATCTTGAGTTTCTCCATATTTTTATGGCTTCCCGGATCGTGCGGTGAAAGAAACGTTGTTCTTTGGATAGAACGATAGGATTTTAAAACAGTGGTTCTTTTCGCTAATCAATATGAGTTCGCACGCTTAACATTTTTAATAGCCTTGACTTCCAGGTGGCATATATAGTGGTTAGGTCGCCTGATCTTACGTTATAAGGTACCGGGTTCGATTCCCGGCTGGGTCTCCATTTTCCGTTGGAATCTAATTAACGGAATTACATTGTCAATTCTGTCGTTTGAATACAATAACTAGATACATTTTTACACACATGTTACACGCACACATACATATAAACACGTCATAGTAGGGTTGGTTGTAAGAGATTGTCATATGACAATAAACTCGCACATTATGAAATTTCATAATAAATAGTAAAAACAAACAACTTCCATCAGCCTAGTAGCTATAGGCCGAATTCTTTGACAAACGTAAGCTAACCCACAGCACCTTTCGGGTGTAGGGTAGAATTATAGAATTCTATAATTTACTGCCAAGGTATAATTAGCTTTTCTGTACTTTTGTTAGTCTTATTCAGGGTACTTAAAAAAGGGAGATATTGCGGGTACAATGAAAGTGAATGTCAGTGATAGTTGCAGTTTGTATTAGGTGCTGTCTGGCAAATATTAAGCACTGGTATATGAAGGTCGAATACATAGTCACTATCCTTGCTTTACTGAAATATTCTCTGCATCAGGTCCTCGTCCCTACCTGATAAAGTCTGCGCAGTTCTCTCTTTTGCAAAAGGAATATCTTTTACTGGCTGCGGAATTTCTCTAAAATAGCAGTCCATAATTAATTAATTATTTGAAATACGCAAAATATAATGCTATATAAAACCACAATACTTTTGATTTATTTTATAGAGTATATCAAGCAACAATCCTTACCAGATAATTAATCGGTGTGCGTAATCCATTGTAATTTACTGTCAATTCTTAGGGGCTCTCTAGACGATCAAGCATCGCGTCGCGGGCTGGTAGGGGATCGTAAACCGCAGGAAATATGCATTAAAAAAAATATATATTTACCAATAATGCCTAATTTTGTAGTTTTATACCAGGGAGTCACGTCGCTTATCAATCAATTACGTCTAATTAACGTGACTCCCTGGTATAAACTACAAAATTAGGCATTTTTGGTAAATATAAAAAAATGCATATTTCCTGCGGTTTACGATCTCCTACCAGCTCGCGACGCGATGCTTGACAAGCATGCTTGATCGTCTAAAGAAGTCATGTCAGTTTGAAAATAGTAGTTTTTTTTTTTTTTTAATAATCTAAGTTATTCGGTCTTAAGCGAAAAGGTATTACTTTGTATTGTAATGTTTAGGCCTAATTCATTAACATTAAACGAAATCAAGAGTTGATCAATCGTATGTATAACTCCATATTCTTCGATATGATGAGATATTAGATACACAAAGACAAGAGGCGTGTCATCTGCAGGCAGTGTAATTTCATCACTCTCGGATGACACATATTCCGGCAAGTCATTGGTTTTCACTAGGAATACAAATGAACCTAGAATAGAGCCTTGAGGTACACCTATTGTTACAAGTATATGTTGCCTTCTTGTTCCATTTAATTCCATCGTTTGCTACATATTTTTAGGTATTATTGAATTAGGTTTATCTTGTCTATGATTCCACAAGTCTTTAATTTATTCAGTATAATATTGTAGTTAACGCAGTCAAATACTTTTGATAGGTCACAAAATAGACCATAAACTGTTTTTGAATAATAGAACTTATTTAATAACTTATGAAATAGTTTCGATGCAGCATTAACAGTCGATAATCCTGCTCTAATACCAAACTGTTTGATGTTAATAATGCCATGAGAGTCGATAAATGTAGTAAGGTGGTTCAATATTAACTTTCAAAAAATTTACTCTTTCGCTCTTTTTGAACATAGGTATAATTTTCGATATTTTTTTCCAGAAAGGTACCTTTTGCTATACAAGCATTAAATATTACGCAAAAGTAGTCTGCAAGTAATGCCGTTGATGACTTTAGTAAGCAGCTGTACACATACCACACGTCAGTCGACTACTTGGGATTAATAGATACTTTAATAATCTCCTCCCTAGTTATTGCAGACAAGAGACAGTAAGGCGGTGTCGACTACAGCGGGCGAACCCGTCACCCCAGGCTGATATAACTATATGTGATCATTCTTTTAGTCGTGGGATGAAAGTAGAAGACTTAGAGACAAAACAATCTACTGTCTAGCTCCGATAACAAGCCCGTCAGAGGCCAACGCCTTACGGCGAGGCACCGGGAAAGGTACCCAGCGGGCAGCCGCACCCCTGACTACCAGTTTGGAAGGATATCTCCGTCTGGAATTAACCTTCAGGATACCTCCTACCTTCTGACTGGTTACAGGATCGAGGTCGCTTGCGCGGTTCTCTCCCTTATGAAGCGGTGATTCGGTGTCAACCGAATCTATCTCGGACCACGGCATCCTTTGTCCGCATATTCCCTCTGGATTGGGTGGCCGAATAGTCGTTTCAAGAGCAGTTGCAGTAACGATAACAACTACACCCGCTCTATAGGAAACAATACTGCTTCCAGACTCTCCCGCTTGTCAGTCGGGATGCACAATCGATTGGCTGACGCCGCACGGTGCGCAAACCGTCTAGGAGCGCCCGAACTATGATTCCCATGGGAACTGGCTCGCTGGCACAGAGCCCTACACGGGCTCGCACTTCTGCGTGGAGGCCGCCGAGTGGGTGTTGACTCGAGCGTTTGGCCGACACAAGGGTCTTAGTGGCCAAACTGCAACAGGGTCCATTAGCTCCCTAGACAAGAGACAATACTCGGGGTTCTAACGATGTGCTTCCGCCGATAGCCTCAAAATAATTATTAATCGATTCAGCAACTGTATTGGGATTGTCACACTGATTATTACTTAAATGTTAGGAGACGCTGGAGGTCACCGACATCTGTTGTACGTCTCTGACTTAATGACACACAAAGAAGCCTTTATTTTATTTGTAGAGTTTTTAATATTACCCACCTTTTTGTACCCTAATATCACCCTTCTGTGGCCATTCAAAAACTATTTTTGTAGATCTCTTGAATTTTTGACAAAGTTTTTCAATTTGGCGGATTAGTATTCGATGTTTAGATATTGTACCAAAATTGTATACCAAAGAATTTATGGGGTTTAGATTGCCTTTATGTGCTTGGATCAACTACGCGATTATTAAAAAAAAGAGGGGCGCTTAAAAAATAATACTGATTTTACCCGATAATCCGCCTGTGCACAACACTCGAATGCAAAACTAACTGTTTGCAAATTCAACTTTTATTAAGTCGACCTTATTAGTCCAGATTTGGCACCGTGTGATTATTTTCTATCAAGAAAGATTTAAGATGAAGAAGATGTTTATCCGGTAATATATAAATTAATTCAGTAGTAAATGGACATTTTAACGATAAACAGAAAGAATATTTTCAACGCTTCTTTTATGTCTTTAATTTTTTAATGTCTGTTTATAAAAAAATGCAATGTGCATTTTTCTTTCAGTGGACTATGTATATTGAAAAAAAAAAAAAACAAGTAAATATATTAAAAGGAAAAAAAGAGGACTGCCGTTACAAAAAGTGAACTACTGTATTTATATTTATTTTTATTACGGGTTTTTTTATGAAATATTTGTAGTTTATGTATTTGTCCACATAGATACATGTATATTTCCGAAATGTTTTCAATCAGACCTTTCAATCGACACTAAACACGATATATTTATGTTTATTTATTGATATTTGGAGATTTAGACAACTATTAACTAGATATTTGAACAGTTAAGGTAGCCTATGACACTTGGGATGACATAACGATTCTAACAACATCACATACTTCTATATCGGTTCAAGCGTTTAGAAGTTATGGTGGAATAAAGAAACGGGAAACATAGATAGATGAACACTAAAGACACTCCTTTTTTGTTGGGCAGTCGTATAAAAAGCCATACTCGTCTTTTTAAAATTTAAAATGAAAAGAGATTATAGCTATAATTATAGTATAGTATTAGAGTATAAGCTATAATTATATTGGCATTTGTGAAGTATTCTTTCTATTAGATAGTGCTATTTGTTTAATAGAAGCTATACAATAAGTACTAGTATAAATAACCATGCCTAAATGTTGATAATTTTACTGAAAAATTAAAAATATATCACAAAAGAGTAGATACTCACTTGAACGCAACAAATCAGCTCTTTATTTAAATACATAAAGAGATATTGTGTCTTTGGGATGCAGGACTCAAGGCGTTCTGTAAAGGTCCTATCCCAATTACAAACTTCTCTCACTCAAAGCTTCCGCACTTCACAAATATTTTTTTCAACATCCACGGAGCGATGAATATTAAAAACTGGCACTTAATTTTAGTGTTTTTTCAATAAATTTGAGACCCATTGCCACTGAAACACTTAATCGTATTCGTATACGAGGGACGAGATCGCGGCGAGTGAATTATACAGAAAATTCAGGGACGCGTCCGAGACGAACCCCTACTGAACGGCGACTGAAGGACCGACTAACTGAAATGAACGGCTGAAACGGCGTTGCTAGTAGTGTTGCCAGGCATCTGCCAACGAGTCGCCGACTTTGCCAACATTCGTAGCCCCAAGTAGCCTTTTTGCACATCATGTCGCCAACAAAAAATTATAATTGAATTAGTAAAAGAAAAGAGTGTAGGTAAGACAGGTATTTTAGTTAACGTGTAAAAAGAGAAAAAAAAAGCCGCGGTAAAGCTATTTCATAGCATTTTTAACAACTTATGCAATTATAATTATTTATTTACTTTATTTTTTCTGATATCAGATAACTGCGCTCTATCGGAAAACGTTGAAGTTATTCCGAATCATCTGCGGAAGCAAATGATTCGGAATAATTTAAACGTCTTCCGATAGAGGGCCGCGCACGAATTTTTTATTCGATAAAGCAAAAAAAACGGATTATTAAAAAAAATCGCAGATAAAAAGATAGATAATTAAATTATCTTTAAAATGGTGCAGGTTTCATAATAATACGCCAGATAGTATTTGCGTAGTAGTCGTTTTTGTGTTCGGTTAGACCTAATTTCACAAATTAATTACACTATGTAATATAAACAAAATCTAAAATATTCAAAGCTAAGAATATTACAAAAATGTTCTTGTTTAACATATATATTTTTCGAATCGTAAGCAGTACTCGTTTAGACGTAATTATCAGTTTAAAATAATTCATTTTAGTCAGAAATTTCTTAATTCGGTCGCCGCGCTGGCCTAGGCCCGCGATAAAAGCTATGCAATAGCTTAAAAGTCGTTATGATATGGTACGTAAGTACACAGAAAACAAACAATAATAATATACATTAAAAATTACGTTACTTCGAATACTAACTGTATTGCATTGCCAAATGTTACTATTAATAACGTAAAACTGTAGTAGAAAATAGAAAATACCTATAATTTGGATCTTTTGGCGCGATTCGTTGTCTTGGCTTACGATAAAACAAGCGACATGGAAAATATAGACCAAGCAAGAAAGGCGTTAGTTATCAAGGGGCGGGCTATGGATATCCTACCACCAACATTCGGTGCTCTTCAATAGCATACGAAAGCGTGTTTGCAAATGAGATTGCTCTTGGGGAAGAATTATATAACGAATCCTAAATATCTCAACTTCAAGGATTGGGATAGAGCCAGAGGAAAGAATATTGAGTTTGGAATCCATTTGGAATACCAAAAAAGAAACCTTATCATCCGAAAAAGAAGTTGACAACGTGTTCCTGCAGCAGCTGCATTACAGGTTGATGTCCTTGCGGAAAGTCAAGGATTCCCTGTACTAGCTTTTGTACGTATGGGGGAGATTCCTGCGATATGATTTAATACGCTTTTTGGCTGTATACGCGGTGGCCTGTAAATCAGGAACCAATCCTTCTTAGGCAATGTATTAGATCTTGTTTGGTGGTCAAATATATAGGGTTTAATATGTTATAAAACTATTTTATCACAGCTTTGATTAGTGTTGTATAAATTAACGACATAAATAAATTGTTACATTTTCTTAATCAAACTAAATTGATCCTATTTTAAAAGTCCTAGATACATACAAAGACTGTTTGGTAAATAAATTAATGAGGTAAATAGTTTAATAAGGCTTTTAACATTTTTCTCTTAGCTGTAGCCTATTTTTTATTTAAAAAATATAAAACCACGATGAGGAACACAGATGAGAGGGGAAAATATGGGAGTGGGGGGGGGGGGGGGAACAATAGTCTCTTAACCTATTCCTACTTTTTCATTAAAGCATATACATGAAGCCTACATGCATGTCAAGTTTCGCGCTTTCTCCCGGATAAGTCCATAACTATTATTTCTTTGAGCTAAAAAGCCATACTACTAGTTTAGTTTTTTATATACTTGTGGGACGTTCTTGTCTCGGTGTACAGTGATCATGATAAACGTGGGTTCATGGGAACCACATCGAGTGGGTACCTGCGGTCAAACCTGTAAACTCAAAGTATTATATAAGGAACCTAGTCGAGCTGGGAGAAACGGTGAGGAAGACACTACCACGTATGTGAAACAACAACTAATAGAGTCTGTACCAGGACACAATGCATTCTCAGTGAATAAGTTCTTAGCGGACATAGCGGATTACTGTGTCGAGCGTCGACCATTCGCCATATTTATTCTTGCTCCATGTTCGACCTGTTTTGAAAATTGAAAATTGTATTCGCAGCCTATAAGGTCAGAACAAAAGTGGGAGATTTGATTAACATGAGGACATTTGGTGACATGTAGCACTGTAGCCTTGGACAATGGACATTGGACTTGCAACGGCGTATACATAAGCAGGAGAGAGGAGTTTGTTTAAAGATAATTAGCAGCTATATGTAATAAATGTTCTACACGTCCAATTTTTGTAACCAGTCGCGTTATTCAATTGTCACACCTATGCCAAGTAGAGGTCCTTCACGTTTTAAAGATATAGTAAAAGGGATATAAAAATGACCAATATATAAAAGATCTGGTAAAAGTGAAAAAAATACCAATGTAAAATAATGAACCAAAATGATTTCAAATAAAAAATCTAAGAATCAACACTTTAATAAAAAGACATACATGTCGTTTTATAAATTATTGTTAAAAAGTAAATAAATCAACCCTACTTAAAATGACAATAACAAGTTCATTAATATTGAAATACACTTAAACATAATAGAGCCCTTCTTCTTTTTACACGACTGCCTAACAAAAAAGGAGAGTAATGTGTTCAGGGTTCATTTATGTTTCCGTTTCTCTATTCCACAATAACTTAAAAACGCCTTAACCGATTTAGAAGTCTGTGAAATTGTTCGAATCATTATGTCTTCTGAAGTGTCATAGACTACCTAAACTGTCCAAATATTAAGCAAGAAGTTGTCTAAATGTCCAAATGTCAAAAAAATTACATAAATATATCGTGATTAGTATCAAATGAGAGGACTGATTGAGTGCATTCCGTAAATATACATGCATATACATATATATGGATAAATATATAAACCAAATATTTCAAAATAAAAGAGTAATAAAAATAATTATAAATGCAGTAGTTTATTTTCTGTAATGGCAGTCGTGTTTTTTTTCGTTGTAAATAAGTAAATATATTCTTTTTAATATATTTACTTATTTACAACGAATTTCCAGTTGCGTTAGATTCTGTCTGCCTGATTCTTTTCAATATATTTACTTGATTATCAACTGTAATAAAATATTTTTATTGGTTTCTCTCGTGATTTGTTTTTTCGTTCGCCGACGTTCACGATGAAATAGGTGCGTAATGTTAAAGGGAGTATTATAGGTTTTATCGAATCATACTTTTTTAAATTTGCTTTTTTTTCAGAATATATAGTCGGAGATGGTAGTAGAGGTAGCATTATCGGTGACATAATAACCAGATGCCTTTTTAGGTTCCCGATATGGGCTCAAACGTAGTCTAAATGGTGAAATTTCGCCTAACCTGGCAACGCGGCTGCCAAAAGTTATGAGGCAGGCGCGTCGGTCTCGGCACTTTTTCGTCATCGCCAAATTGCAAAAGGACAAAAAATGCAAGTTAGAGCAAACGAGAGGGCACGAACTTAAGATCAACGAGGTCGCAACTGGTCGACCTAAATAAATTGTAGCTGTCGATATTTGCCAAGCTCTAAGGTTATTAGGGGTCATCCACATATTACGTAATCACCGAGGGGTAAGGATGGGGGGTTAGAACTGAGGCTTAAAATAAACCAAAGAGTTTGAGATTGTGTAACTACTTTAAATTAATAAAGTACATTTTTAAAAGCACTTTACAAACGCTGGGTTCCCGATTCTTCACATTTTCCGCAAATTCGGTTGATGACGAAATCTTGGTGGGGGGGTCAGGCCGCTGATTGCGTCTGTTGACATGGGGAAGGGGAGGGGGGGGTCCGAAAATCCTAAAAACGTGATTACGTAATATGTGGATGTCCCCTTACTGCAGATTATAATGGTGAACACTTTCTTTTAAGTTTTATGTCAGTAAGTAGTTATAATAAACAGTCTCTAGTACTTTACAATTTTTATGTCGGTAGGTAGTTATAATAAAAAACACGACTTCCGTAACAGAAAGTAAACTATTTTATTTATAACTATTTTAATTGCGGTTTTTTATTAAAATATTTGTGGTTTATGTATTGTAAATATATTTAGATACACCTATATTTCCGGAATGTATTCAATTAGACTTTTTATTTCACACCTAACAGGATATATTTATATTAATTTATTGACATTTAGACATTTAAACAACTACTTACTTAATATCTGGACAGTCACTTAGGATGACATAACGATTATATCATTACTACACACTTCTAAATCTGTTCAAGCGTTTAAAAGTTACGGTGGAATGAAGAAACGGAAAATATTTATTTTTATTTATTTTTTTATTTTATTTATTTATCCTATTTTTTATAGTTACATAGAAACATTGCGTTCATTTTTTTAACACATTTTAAAAGAATACATATGAAGAAAATCGCGAAAGGGCATTAACTTGTCAGGATTACATCACCCCACTAGGTATACGCCTGTGTTGGGGTGATGGATACATAGTTCTGTGGTATTATTTGCTGAGCCTGTAGCCTTGCCTGCTGTCCTTCTTCCGTCTTAAAAACAATACGTAATATAATTTAGCATAATATAATATAAATAATATAATATAACATATTACAATATAATATAATATCATATGTTATAACATATAAAATAATGTAGCATATTTATATATAATATAGTATAACATAATAAAATATAACATATTATAATCTGTATATCTGTATACATATCCATAATTTACATCTATATATCCTATAATTTGTGGTTAGAAATAGAATATTTTAATATATCATACTTTCGCATTCTTCTCTAGTATAATTTGAGAGCCAATGAGACACCCGTCTCTTGAACTGGTTGTCGGTTATGTTTAAGATCTGTCCTGTGTACGAGTTAAATATATTATAGAGTTTCGGTCCGAGATATGCGTAGTGTCGTTGTCCGTATTCAGTCCTCATTTTTGGTTGAATCTGTTTGTCTTTGTGTCTATAGTTGTGTTTGTGCTCTGGTTTGTCTTTATCCGTGTTCCTCATGAGGTCCCTCCGATAGCGCACCAGAACAGCGCGTATGTATAGTTGGCGTACGTCAAGTACTTTAAAGTCTGTAAATAGGTCGTCTGACGGGGAGCGATATGGCTTCTTGTTAATGACTCTGAGCAAAGCCTTTTGCGCTTTGACCAGTGGGTCAAGATTTGTTCTTGCCATACCGCCCCAACCAATTTGTCCGTATGTAAGTAGAGTCTGCGCCAGTGCATAGTAAACAGTCCGTAGTAGGTTAATGTTGAGTATGCTTCTTATATTTTTAAATATATAAATCAACTTTCTAGTCCGTTTAGTCGTAGCCTCAATGTGTTGTGTCCATTTTAGATTTTGGTCAATGACTATTCCTAGATATTTTATTGTGTTTGTGCGTTCAAGTGGTAAACATGTACAGTTCATGTAGTCGCATTTATGTAACGTAATATGGTGGTTAGCATTGGGATGATGTCTATTGTCGATGCTAAAGGTCATATATTTAGTCTTGTACTCGTTTAGCGTCAAAAGATTATTGTCAAGCCATCGTTTAGCCAGCTTCAGTCCCGCAGTCGCCCTGTCAAACGAAGACGTCCATGTGTCGCCGTAGAATAGCAACACAGTGTCGTCGGCGTAGGACAGTACGGAGCCCTGAACCTGAAGCTGGCATAGGTCATTTATGTACACTAAGAAGAGTATTGGGCCCAGTGTGCTGCCCTGTGGGACCCCATAGGAACACGGCAGGGATTCACTTGTCTCGCTGTCAATTTTAACTTGCTGCGTGCGTCCAGTTATATAGCTACGAAACCAGTCCAACTCTACGTCTAAAACTCCGAGTTTCTCAAGTTTCGTGATTAGTCTATCGTGAGGTACTGTGTCGAAAGCTTTAGCCAAGTCGAGAAAAATACCAATACAATGTTTGTTTCTATCGAGGTTTTCTGTTATACATTTAGTTAATTCAAGAATTGCATCGGCAGTTCCTCGACCCGGCCTAAAGCCATACTGTCCGTCTGACAATATATCATGTGTCTGTAAGTAAGTCGTTAGTTGTTTTGCGGTTATTTTTTCTAGTATTTTGCTTATTGTATTTATTACTGAAATCGGACGATAGTTTTTAGGTCACGTTCATCACCTTCCTTAAAGATCGGTGTCACATTGGCTGTCTTAAATACTTCAGGAAATTTTCCCTTGTCTAAAGTGAGGTTTGTAATATACACCAAGGGTTTGGCTATGAATTTAGCAATGAACTTCAGAGTACCTACACTGATACCATCTGGACCTGGGGCGGAATCGCTTTTTAGCAATCTGATTGTCTTGAGAATGTCATCTTCGTAAACATGGGTAAATTTAAACTTCCTTTCAATATTAGGCAAAGTAAAATCGTCTTCAGTTGCGTTAATCGTCGTGGAAGTTTGATAGAAGGCCTTGGCCAGATTTACTCCAACATTAGTGAAGTATCTATTGAAATGTTGAGTAACGTCGCTCTTGTTTTTAATTAGTTGCCTGCCAATCTGTAGTTCCTGCATCTATGAATACATAGATGAATTCTAAACACATAATATCCTTTTTTGGGCAGTCGTGGCGACTTAATAAGAAGGGATTCCCCGCATATATTATCAGCAGCGATCAGATACTCTGCATGAAAGTAAAGTTAGAAGACCAATTTACACGTGAATACATAACTCACTGAAACAAATTATCGAAAATTTCGATATAATAATTGTGGAATGGGAAAAACGTGAAAGAGACAACATTAAATTTTACGAGGCCACAGAAATCTACGAACTGGAAGAAAATGCACCGGAATACGACGACGCTGCATAAAATCGCCGCTGAAACTGCTCCCCTCGCCTATTCCTCTCTCATCCACAATTACAGTATTGGCTTAAGGTATTAAACACCGCTTGATGAACCCTTAATCCTTATCATCGATAGAGTAGGTTTTTCTATCCTATACAAAAGGTTCCCCCTAATATACCGGTGGACCGGGTCTGGCGTATGCTTGGGTAGGGTGACAAAGTCGAATCTAATATAATAATAATAATAATAAAACTCTTTATTCTTGAGAAAAGGCGAGCATATTGCCTGCAGGAAATATTTTAGAGCTAACCTATACTATTGTATGAACATTATTTACGAGTAGACGACATAACTTAACCTATATAAAGAGTATGACAAATAAAATAAAAAATGATAAAAAGAAATTTATACTTTACTCTTTGTGGGCACAGGTTTGCCACATCAAAATAAGCTAACACCTATAAGGACGCTAAAGTTTAAAAAGGAAGGGAATGGGAGGGGAAAGGGAAATTATCTGGGAGATAAATTCCCGGCAAAGCATTCCAAAGACGGGCTCCATGCACGGTGAAAGAGAATGAAAAGAAGTCAGTGCTGTGACTAGGGATAGAGAGTAGCAGGTTGTCTTTTGATCTCAGAGGGCGTCCACGAGCCGATAGTGCATTAAATCTGCCGGTAAGATAATTGGGAGCGACGCCATCAAAGATCTTGAAAAGCATGCAGAGAACTCGCATGTCTCTTTCCTCCCGGGTCGACAGCCAGTGAAGCTTCTCTCTATACTCCGTGATGCGGTCAAATTTTCTGAGGCCATGGATATACCGAATGCAAACATTTTGGAGACGCTTAACTTTGGTGGAAACCTCCTCTGTGAGGTCGAGAAATGCGACATCTCCATAATCCAGAAGAAGGAGGAGAGCAGACTGACAAATCGAAATCTTGCTCTCCTCCGGGATGATATTTTTCAACCTATTCAGCGAATGAAATCGGCCGAAGAGTTTGCGTCGCATTTCTCGAATATTTGTCCGCCATGAGAAGTTGTTGTCTATATGTACACTAAGGTTTTTAACCTCGAAACTGAAAGGGACCTCATCCGCACCAATGCAGATCTTCAGGACTTCATTTATATTAATTCTCGAGGTAAAGTAACTGCTACCGATGATAATAGCCTACATTTTGGAAGGGTTTAAGAGCAATCCATGTGCTTTGGACCACTCGTATATCTTCGATAGATATTCATTTACAAAAGCAATTATATATAATCTAAGGTAAACATGGATTTTACCGCGTGAATTTTGTAGCATCATGATTCGGCGATGTTACAACTGTCGTGGTGCAAGATGGATGTCATATTTACTGCACTATCGGCTCATGAACGCCCTCTGAGATCAAAAAACAACCTGCTACTCTCTATCCCTAGTCACAGCAGTGACTTCTTCTCATTCTCTTTCACCGTGCATGGAGCCCGTCTTTGGAATGCTTTGCCGAAAAATGTGAGAACCGCGCCAAGCATAACAACTTTTAAAAACAGACTCAGAGAGCATTTGAAATCCTCCAGATAAATTCCCTTTCCCTTCCCATCCCCCTCCTTTTAAAACTTTAGCGTCCTTATAGGTGTTAGATTATTTTGATGTGGCAAATCTGTGCCCACAAAGAGTAAAGTATATACTTCTTTCTATCCTCCTCTATTTTATTTGTCATACTCTTTATATAGGTTAAGTTATGTAGTCTACTCGCAAATAATGTTCTTACAATAGTATAGGTTAGCTCTAAAATATTGCCTGCAGGCAATAAGCTCGCCTTTTCTTAAGAATAAAGAGTTTTATTATTATTATTATTATTATATGGTATAAGTGTTTTTTTAGAGTTCACAAGTTCACAACCTTTCCAGGTTAAGTCCCACTGGGTCCCAGGTGGCTACTGGGTGAGAGCTTAAACGTGAGTAAACCCAAGCGATCACAAACCATCCGACCCAAGCCGCTCGGGACCATACGGAATCATTAGGAAAAAAGGAAGAGTGGAATGGATAACTAGAGCTGTCAACTGCAACGGGCGAACCTGTCACCTCAGGAAGTTTTAATGATATTAGATCGTTTTATCTCTGGCGAGGTGAGCATAGAAGTCTTGGGGCGAAAACAATCCAATCCACTATCTAGTTATGTCACTCGCCCGTAAGAGACCAACGCGTTACCGCGAGATAAAAAAGGTAATCACCCATCGGCCCGACACTCGCGCCCTTACTTTAACCCGTTGAGTATGATACGACCAAATCTGGTTCTGAAACAATTATCCGTTGAGTATGATACGACCAGATCTGGTTCCGCGTTTTTTTCACTTCTTTGACGTTCTCATATTTATTCATAATTATCTAATTGTTTTACAAAATGATATTTCAATATTCTATATTCGAAATTTCAATGCAATCATTGTGCAGTTGTTCTTTTTATGATTGGTGTAGTAGTTTCGTAGTTATAGTACTTTAAGGTCGATGTCGCCGAAAATCCTGCAAAAGAGACAGATGCATCCATGAAAATACCCATTTACTCCAAGGGTTAAGTTGCAACCAGATTACTCAGGTCTCCCGACTGGTTACAGGTTCAAGGTCGCTTGAGCGGTCCTCTCCCTTACGTAGCGGCGATACGGTGCACAATCCATAGGCTGACGCCGCAGGAGCGCCCGAAGATTGACTCCTAGGGGAAACTGGCCCGCAGGCCAGAGTACTACCCGGGCTCGCACTTCTGCGTGGAGGCCGCCGGATGGGTATTGACCCGTGCATTTGACCGAGCCTACATGGGTCTTGGTGGCCAAACTGCAACAGGGCCCATTAGCTTCCAGTGGAATGGATACTCACAAGAAACCACTGCATGAAACCGAGTAAAACCTGTGTTATATTGAAGAGTCTGGTCTCAAAGAATCCGCCGATTATTCTCCCCCACATATTATGTACACGCGATCGCCCGAAACGGAAAGGCGCGATATAAAGCGGTTTATTTTTAAACTAATAACCGTTTATGATACGAAATCCTGCGCTGGCCGCATCTCCGGAATCGCTTAGCGGTTAAGCGGCGCTCCCTAAATGGAGTTATTTTCGTAGGAAATGGTCCAACAGAACTTATGGCAGGGCGAGTGAGTCAATCAGTGCGCGAGGGGGGACTTAGGCGAGTCTAAATATACAGTTTTTAATGATTGATCGTTATTTTCAAGCGTGCATTTTTGAATGTCTAGATATTTAGGATATTTTTCAAGTGAAACGTCTTTAAAAAATCAGAGCGAAGCATACGGGTTTCAGAATAAAAACATATGATCACCAAAACAAGCTTCCTGTCATATAAATGTGAATTATTTACAGCGAAATATACAGCAACTAGAGCTGTCAACTACAACGGGCGAAACTGCCACCTAAGAACTACCTCCGCTCTATAGGAGACAGTACTGTTTCCAGATTCACCCCGGCTGTCGGTCGGAATGCACAATTGATTAGCTGACGCTGCACGGTGCGCAAACCGTCCAGGAGCACCCGAAGGTTAACTCCTAGGGGAAACAGAGTCATACCCGGGCTCGCACTTCTGAGTGGAGGCCGCCGGATCAGTGTTGACCCGTGAGTTTAAACGACCCTAAGCACATGGGTCTTAGTTGCCTAACTGTAACGGTCTATTAGCTCCCATTTTGATTGATCGTTATTTTCAAGCGTGCATTTTTAAATGTCTATATATTTAATAAGATATTTTTGACGTTAAAAATCTTTAAAATCAGAGCGAATCATGCGGGTTTCAGAACGGATATTTAGATGATAATCAAAACAAGCTTCATCTCTTACGCATGTGAGTTATTTACAGCGAATTATACAGCATAAAATAATCCCACCAGAGGGTAATGCGCTTCGTCCCATGACCTATTTTTACAGGAAGCTCGAGCAATCGGTTTGCATTTATATTAATGGGCCAAGCTGACCATATTACAATAAAGTGCCCACTGAAATCAAAGTCACTCCATGAATAAATTTACTTGTTAAAATTCAATATAAAACAGTTCCGATTGGAACATTTCTTATACATATTTCTTATACAATAAAGTTTAAATAAAATAAATAAATCGTCTGGTCACATTAACTTTATGTATTTATGTGACTATTGCATACCTGTTTGTATTAAACTAACAACAAAAATAAAATGATCTAATAAAAAGAGTTGTCAACTACAACGGGCGAACCCGTCACCCTATGAAGTGTTAACGAGTAGTCGTCCTATCTCCCGTGAAGTGAACGCAGAAGACTTGGACAAAACAGTCCACCGTCAAGCTCCGCCACATGCCCGTAAGAGGCCAACGCCTTAACCGCGAGATAACTAGGAGTGTTACCCAGCGGGCTTACACTCACGCTCTTACTTCCAATTGCTAGCAGATTACTCCGATCTCTCGATTGGTTACGAGTTCGAGGTCGCTTGCGCGGTCCTCTCCCTTACGAAGCGGTGAAACGGTGTATACCGAATCTATCGCAGGCCACGGCATCCTTTGCCCGGCTGTTCACTCAGGATCGGGTAGCCGATGGTCGTTTCAAGAGCAGTCGCCGTAAGGTCCGCAACCACCCCCGCTCTATAGGAAACAGTACTGATTCCAGACTCCCCCGACTGTTAGTCAGAGTGCACAGTCGATTGGCTCACGCCGCACGGTGCGCAGACCGTCAAGGAGCGCCAGAAGATTGATTCATAGGGTAAACTAGCCCTAAGGCCAGAGTCCTTCCTGGGCTCGCACTTCATGTGTGGAGGATGGGTGTTGACCCGTGAGTGTGACCAACCCTGAACAGAATGCAATGGGTCTTCGTGGCCAACTTAGCAAGGGCCTATTAGCTCCCAATAAAATGATCTGTAAAATTCAATTTTTGCGAATAAAAATATGACTACCTATATGTCGTCTCGCCTTAATAACTACTAAACGACACTCAGAGACCAGTGCGGTGTCGTTTCTTCGCATATATAGTAAACTCCCCAATACGACGTTGAGTTTATATCGCGGGCGAAGGGGCAGCGTATGCAGAGGGGGGGGGGGGGAGAGAGATTTTGATTTGTATATAAGATATTTTTACAAACCAACTGTCATTTATTGAATTGTTTCTTTCTCAACGACGCAATTAGTAATTGACGTATTTAGAAAGTATCCTATTTTTTCCTTCTATCAGTTTATTAAACTCTAGCTGACCCGTGCCCACTTCGTTGGGCGGTAAAACTTTTTACTTGTGATTTATTTCCTGACTGCCAAAAGGAGGGTTATATTTTTACTGCGTATGTATGTATTTGCATGCCAATTTGACTATATTACCGTTATTTGTGAGTGTCTTCTTGTGAGTGTCTTATTTGTGAGTGTCTTATCTCTTTAACCATTTATGCATTAACCCTTGGATTAAATGGGTATTTTCATGGATGCATCTGTCTCTTTTGCAGGATTTTCGGCGACATCGACCTTAAAGTACTATAACTACGAAACTACTACACCAATCATAAAAAGAACAACTGCAAAATGATCACATTGAAATTTGAAATATTATAACGTTACAACATTATCTCGTAAAACAATTAAGATAATAATGAATAAATATTACAGTTAGCACAGCGCGGAAAGCGTCTAACCAAAAATGGTTAGCTCACATAGGAAGGGTTCAGTTGCGAATTATACGATTTCATATTTTAAAAGATCTGACCTTAAAATTTAAAGCAATCATGAGTGATATACTATTCTTTTCAAGCACGAGTCTGTACATCCAATGTGAAAGCATCTAATTTGGAAGTACTGAACTTTCGACGATCTGGGGTAACTGCGGGTCATATAGCATCCAAAATAAAATAGGTATGTATCATTTCAATCGTTCCGAACTTTGGACATACTAAACTTGACCTTGGCATTTTAAAAACAAGCTTTTAATAAAATTCCCTGTCCCGAGTCAACCCTGGGTGCAGCAGCCATGAACGCGCTATCATAACTGAATGCTATGCAGAATTTCGTGTTTGTGCTGTTGACCGCCGAGAAGTTCCCTCGTTGAAAATTAATTAACCCTGAGTGCAGCAGCGCTATTGCGATGAAACTTAGGACGGGCTATAATCATATAATCATAATTGAATGCGTATACAAAATTTAGTTTCTGTGCTGTTGACCGTTGAGGAGTCCCTTCGTTGGAAGCCAACCCTGGGTGAAGCGGCCATGTCGCGGTGAAATTTAAAACGGGCTATAATAATTGAATGCTTATACAAAATTTCGTTTCTGTGCTGTTGAGCCTTGAGGAGTCCCCTCATCGGGAGCCAAGCCTGGGCGTAGCAGCCCTGTCATGGTAAAATTAAGAACGGGCTATCATAATTGAATGCGTATACAAAATTGTGTGGCTGTGGAAAAGTAGCCTCGTCGGGAGCCGAACCTGGGTGTAGAATCAGGTCATGCTCACCACAGAACTGCATTTTAATCGGAGCTGAACCAACAAGTAAAATTTCAACTTCATAGAATAAAGAAAGTTGTTTTAATTTAGCTTGCAAGATTTGACTTCAACAAGCATTGCAAAGCTTTTTTCATGTATTCTTAGAACCTTAAAATCACGGAATAATATTATTACGTTCCCTCGTTCATTTACTTCAGAAAGTAACTCAAATATTTTCCATATTATATTCCGATATAGACCACGCGCAAAGCTCATCCGTCTCTTTTCCCTCCCATTCCGAGATTTCTGTTCACCCTGATTTTTTTGACACGAAAGATCGGAATCGCGCCTGTGCTGATGAATAGCGACCGTGTTGGTATTACCCCATCGCAGCCATATATTAAATCAGCATCTCTTAAAGAGATGGGAAACATTGCCAAAATCGTTGAAAATCTGGCGTAACAACGTCGAGTTTCATAATATTAGAGGATGTATTGCTCAGATAAGATGGTTATATAGATTTGTTATAAAAATACGCTGCCAATGGCTCAATTAAAATTTCAATTTATTTTAATACTATCATGACAAATTATTGGCTTCTATATAAACTTAACCTGTAACCCATTTTATTTATTTATTTTTCAAAAATATTTAGGATATATTTTTACACAATGATTTTGCGTCACTACTTGCTAGGCAGTGCCTGTTCCAAGGAAAACGCCAATAATATGATAATGTTTTAAATTTTAAAATTTAGTTTTATGAAAAAGATGTTAGGAACTTGTTGTAGTAAATAGGAAATAAAATAAAATAATCACGAAAAAATCAAAATAATCATTAAATATCAAATTAGTAGAAATAAATCCAATGAAATAAATCCAAGTACAAAAATATCCTACTGCTATTATAAACGCGAAAGTTTGTAAGAATGTATGTATGGATGTTTGTTACTCTTTCACGCAAAAACTACAGAATGGATTTTGATGAAACTTTATAATAATATAGCTTACACATCAGAATAACACATAGGCTGTAATTTATAAAGACATATATAGTTTTCTATCATCATTATCACAATTTTCCATCACCACGCGGGTAAAACCGCGGGACGCAGCTAGTACTATTAAAAACGCGAAAGTTTGTAATAATGTATGTATGGATGTTTGTTACTCTTTCACGCAAAAACAACTGAATGAATTTTGATGAAACTTCACAATAATATAGCTTATACATCAGAATAACATATAGGCTATAATTTATAAAGATATATAGTTTTCTTTCATCATTATCACAATTTTCTATCACCACGCGGGTGAATCCGCGGGGCGCAAGTAGTTAGGTTCTATAAATAAAAAATACTGAATTCATTCTTGTTTGTATATTGGTAATTTATATTGTTAGGGATGTGAGGGTGTGTAAATTGTGCGTGTGTAAATGTGTTGCTATTTTTGAAATTTCATTAGGATATTTTCAGTTTCCATTCTTCCTTTACTAATTAACCACTGAATGAGACTTTCTTAAGGAACCGCCTGAGTCAGTCCTAAAATATCGAAGTGTTTTTCTAATATATACATTAATCTCTGAGCAAGGTATCAAGCTATCTCAATGATATTGGTGTTGTCCAAACGATGTAAATCTTCAGGGCACTAGTTATATATTGTGGTACCTGCGCCGATTTGCTCAGCATTGGCTTCTCTAATTCGAAGAACGGACGATGAGCGACGATTATCGTATTTAATCGTTAATTTTTGCCCTGAAAATCCTGTGACAATATTTTTTGCAGATAAATAGTCTTGTATATATTTTATAGCCTTGTATGTCGTATGGTAAATAGCCTTGTTTATTTGTATAGGTAATGTTAAAACCAACGAAAACGTGGCGACAATCAGCGTGCGGTTACGAGACGACGGCGAGCGGGCGAGGGAGTGACCGATCTTTCAAAATTAAGACCCCGCTTTGAAAAAGCCATAGACAAAACAGATTTTTTAATATTTAGGACCGGTTCTTAATTTTGATTAAACGGAATACCAACAAAATAACGAAGTTTCCTAATTTTTTGCACCAACTTAATTTAGGCCTGCGAGAACCGGAATACGGACTATTCACTTACGTGACTGTGTACATGCTGACTACAATTGCCCTCATTATCCATATACGACTATTGAGAAAGTGAGTAAAATAAGGTACCTTGGAGTTGTTGTAGATGGTAAGCTCAACTGGAAAGACCACATACAGGAGACTGCATCTAAAAAGTCCGCCAACGTATCCACATATTTAAGGTACTAAGGCGTGTAATCTCAAAATCCTTAATCAAAACCATCTATTACGCTTTAGTCAATAGTATACTATCATATGGGATCCTTGGATGGGGTAGCGCATCGCTTTCAGACCTAGATCCCTTGATTAAGGCTCAAAAGTCAATAATTAGGGTAATCAATAAAAAGCCTTTTAGGTTCTCCAGCGACCACTTATTTAAAAAGTTCCGAGTACCAGACATACGCCAATTATATGTAAAAGTATCAACATTTTTTTATTACACCCACACAGAGCGGCATATGATTAAATCTCACACTATCAGAACACGCTCAGTTATAGCCATGTCCCCCTTAAGAAAACTAAATTCGCCCAACAACATTTTACTTTTCTAGCTGTCCGAATACACAATAGAATAAATTCGGAATTAAAAGTGAAGTTAGATACCATACGAGGAAGAAAAATTATGACGGAATGGTTGATTGAGCTAGGAAGGAACGAAACGAAGAAATTGGTTAATTATAGTGATGTATAAGAATTACTAACTACATAAAATTATTACTTTTATGTATATGTATAGATGTAAAATATGTATATCTATATGTATAGATTATATGTACAAATGTATATATGTATATAGTGCATGTATAGATGCATATGGATATAAATGTATGTGTATATAGATTATTTATTATTATGTTACTAAAATATGCTAAGTATATGTTATATTTGTATAAATATATAGCTACCACATAAAGCAATGCTAGATTATGTTACACTTACCAAAAAAAAAAAAAAAAGAGAATACATAAAAGTCTACCTTAGTACGGGCATCACTCCAGTAAGGTAGATTTTAATCTTATTTACCTAGTATTTTAAACGTTTGTGAAATATCAGTAAATAAATATATAAATAAATAAATAAATAAATATTATCGTTTAAAAGGATGAATGCTTATAATGTCTGTCTCTCTGTTTCCTTGTTAAGGTTTTGCCATTCAGTTTCTGTTATTTCTGTAAGCAAAATAAATGTTTTATAGTAATTAATTTTTAAATAAATAAATAAACTTACGAGAAATGGAGCCCAGTCATTAACAAGCTTGCTTTTATTAGTTCCCTTTTTACCAGGCCACAGATTGAAGAGCCAAAAGATGAATACAACATCGCCAGGTTGTTGAAACTATATTTAATGACGTTATACATGACGTCACAGCGCAGTAGTAATAATAGAACAGGCACCGCGTCTGTATTTACGAATTTCATTTCATACGTTTGTTTGATTGTGGTCAGGCCGCGCCGCACTTCATTTATTATTTAGCATTACCAGGGTCGGCTGCGACCACACTTTAGCGCCAAATGTTCGCGTAGGTAAAATATACTTAACCCTTACTCAGAAAAGTGAACGTCGTTGTGACCCCCGATAATAGTTAATATTATTTCATACTTTAAAAAATGTAATTTTAAATATTTGTAACGTCCGTAGACGCGTTAAAACACTGGTTCCCGTCAGATCACCGAAGTTAGGCAGTGTCGTCCATAGTCAGTACTTGGATGGGTGACGGCCTGAGTACTTACTACTAGGAGATGTTGTAAAATCAGGCCGCCTGTAAGATAATAATTGAGTTGGGCGTCTCCAAAATTCAGCGTTTTCGAGAGTCACCAAAGTTAAGCTTCTCCAAAATGCTCCGTTATATCTAAGGCCATAGATATAACGTGTCCATTCGTTATATCTATGGTCTTAGAAAATTTGACCACATTATGGAGTTCAGAGAGATGACCCACTGGCTGTCGACCGGCAGTAAAGATACATGAGAGTTCTTTGCATGCTTTTTAAGATCTTGGAGGGCTTCGCTTTAAATTATCTCACCGGCAGATTTACTGCACTATCGGCTAATGGACGCCCTCTGAGATCAAAAGATAACCTTCTACTCTCTATCCCTGGTCACAGCGCTGACTTCTACTCATTCTCTTTCACCGTACATGAAGCCCGTCTTTGGAATGCTTTGCCGAAAAATGTGAGAACCACACCAAGAATAACATGTTTTAAGACAGACTCAGAAAGCATTTGAAATCTTCCAAATAAATTAAGTTTCCCTTCCCATTCTCCTCATTTTTAATTAGTTAGTTTAGTGTTAGTTTATTTTGATATGACACATTCTGTGCCCACAAAGAGTTTAATATACATTTTTTCCAATCCCTTTTATTGTAACTGTCATACTCTTTATACTCGTTAAGTAAGCATACTCATACTCGTTAAGTAAGTATCTACTAGTGAATAATGTTCATACAATAGTATAGGTTAGCTCTAAAATATTGCCCGCAGGCATCTCGCTTATTCTTACGAATAAAGCGTTTTATTATTATTATTATTATAATTTTCAACAGCTGGTACCGTAAAGAGCTTTCTAGACGATCAAGCATGCTTGTCAAGCATCACTTCGCGGGCTGGGAGAGGATGGTAAACCGCAGGAAATACGCAAATATTTTTTTGTAATATTTACGAAAAATGCCTAATTTTGTAGTTTTATACCAGAGAGTCGCGTTATTCATCAATCAATTACGTCTAATTAACGTGACTCCCTGGTATAAACTACAAAATGAGGCATATTTGGTAAATATTACAAAAAAATATTTGCATATTTCCTGAGGTTTAGGATCCCCTCCCTGCCCGCGACGCAAAGCTTGTCAAGCATGCTTGATCGTCTAGAGAGCCCCTAAGAGATATAACAAATTAATTTAAAATATTAGACTATAGTGATAATGCGTAACATTACGTTTCTCACAAGTCCCTGTTTTCGTAAAAGATTAACAAATTTACTTTTTCGCTAATTTTCTTAAGTGAAATAATGTTAATAATTAATTCCTCAATATAAGCAGGATAAAAAACGAATTTACCGCGTGAATTTTGTAGCACCCGACGTTTCGGAGACGTTGCACGGCCGACGCTATATTCCTCCACAATTCGGACAATAAATATAGATATTTTTATTTATTTTTCTATATAAAAACATTATATAATAACTGTCACTAAAAATAAAATGTTGACACTGACAGTTAAAAATACCCAAATGTTAATCTATAAGCCGTGTTCAAATTTCGATCAATTTTATTTTATGTGTCACGATAAAATTGGGTTTCAAAGTAATTTTTACATTATTGACATATGATACCCCTTGAGTATGATACGACCAAATCTGGTTCTGAAACAATTATCCGTTGAGTATGATACGACCAGATCTGGTTCCGCGTTTTTTTCACTTCTTGTTTTTTTCACTTCTTTGACGTTCTCATATTTATTCATAATTATCTAATTGTTTTACAAAATGATATTTCAATATTCTATATTCGAAATTTCAATGCAATCATTGTGCAGTTGTTCTTTTTATGATCGGTGTAGTAGTTTCGTAGTTATAGTACTTTAAGGTCGATGTCGCCGAAAATCCTGCAAAAGAGACAGATGCATCCATGAAAATACCCATTTACTCCAAGGGTTTTATCTACCCATTACTACATTATTGACATACTCTCATTTGTGACATACTTAAAAACATATAAATAAGTAAACGTTATAAAATAAATAAACTTTATATTTCTTTGCTAAGCGTACTCCTCATTTTATTTCATAATAAATTGCACCCGTGCGAAGCCGGGGGTCGCCAGTAATGTATAAAACAATATTAAATATCTCGAATTGTATCTCTTGCGTAGCGGTGTAAAATCAATTTATAGTAATGCAATGAAACAGATACAAAACACCAATATTTTCGCACTTTTACCCCCCCCCCCCCCCCCCCCCCCCTTCCATAAAAATAATTTAAAACAGTCCCCAATACGTCGATTCAATAAAATGTCTCACCTATCAGTTTTTTAAATGACCACAAACTCACTATATTATTTTTCTATACTAATATTATGTTTACGTCGTAAAAAGATGCCGGAAATATGGTAATACTTCAGAAAGGAGGCAATTAATATTACGTGTTTTCGGAAGAGACTGTGCATATTGTGCGTAAGAGAATATAAAGCTAATTATATCGAAATTTCATATTTCAGCTTCAATTTCGGCGTTATTTCGTTTGCACACAAAATTAATTCATGCTTCACGGAAATATTTGATTAATTTCAGTTACACATCCTCAGTTATTAAAGTCTGCTTTGGGAAGCTTTCAATAGTGGTAGTAGCCCAATAACACTTGTAGGTTTAGTTGTATATAATATTATACATTATTGGCTTTGTCGATTAATTGTACTTTTAATAAAAAAATTCTCCTAAATTTCCTTTAGCCGGAATACTGTAAAATAAGTGTCGTTATTATTTTGCATTTAAATTTATTTGAAAAAATATTTGTACAATGGCGGGTAGGTATAACACACTAAGGCAAATTCTTACAACTATGGTTATTTGTAATAATTTGCCTAGTGTTTATTAGAGAGTTGCTGGGTAGTTCAGCTACATATATTGAAATGATAAACTGGATTATAACTGTCTACATACATTTGGAGCTAATGGGAGCTAATGGGCCCTTGCTGAGTTGGCCACGAAGACATTCTGTTCAGGGTTGGTCACAATCACGGGTCAACGCCCATCCGGCGGCCTCTACGCATGAAGTGCGAGCCCGGGAAGGACTCTGGCCGTAGGGATAGTTTCCCCTAGGAATCAACCTTATAGCGCTCCTGGACGGTCTGCGCACCGTTCGGCGTAAACCAATCGACTGTGCACTCTGACTAACAGTTTAGTGGTTTCAAGGCGGCAGGTGAGGGTGGAGAACCCACCCACCGCCCGGGCAGTTATAACGACGGTGGTCGTCTTATCTGCCCGGGATATCATGCAACGACACCCCGCGCGTACCAGAAGGGTATACGCGCGGGGGGTAAAGAAAGGTAGCCACCCCCCCCCCCCGTACCTCCCCGAAAACCCATTTATTCAGTATAAAAAAGAAAAGAAGATAACAACAAAAGAAGATAAGAAATAGTCGTGAAAATAATAATAAAATAAACACAAAGCAGAGATTAAAGTTCAACAAAGATAGGCTACCAAACACAGACAGGATGTCGTGAGTCTTGAACCAGTTCTGTTTCCTATAGAGCGGGGGTGGTTGCGGACCTTACGGCGACTGCTCTTGAAACGACCATCGGCTACCCGATCCTGGGTGAACAGGATGCCGTGGTCCGCGATAGATTCGATATACACCGTTTCACCGCTTCGTAAGGGAAGGACCGCGCAAGCGACCTTGAACTCGTAACTAATTGAGAGACTGGAGTAATCTGGTCGACATTGGAAGTAAGGGCGTGAGTGTAAGCCCGCTGGGTAACACTCCTGGCTATCTCGCGGTTAAGGCGTTGGCCCCTTACGGGCATGTGGCGGAGCTTGACGGTGGACTGTTTTGTCCAAGTATTCTGCGTTCACTCCAGGGAGATAGAACACTACATAAAGAGAAAAATATTTCTAATTTTTAAATGCATTGGTTAATTAAAATATCCTATCAATTTCAAATGCATATTAGAAAATATTTCTAATTAACATTAGTAGGCGAAGAAAACACTTTTTACACGAATGCCCAAAAGGAGTATTATGTGTTCAGGATTAATCTATGTATGTATTCCGTTTATGCATTCCGCTATAACTTCTAAACTCTTGAACCGATTTAGAAGTGTATCGTATTGTTAGAATCGATTTGTCCTCCCGAGTGTCGTAGGGTACGTGCCGCGACCACTTGCTCTTATATAAGAAAAGACCAGCGTCTATATGAATCGCCGTGTTACGGGATGCGTGTTGATAGGGCAAGGCAGTTAATATTAACAGACACATTAAAAACAGAACCAATTAATATTTTATTGTCCTATAAAACAATGAGGTTAAAAAAGTTATTACGTATGCATATATGCAGAAAGCTGAATATGCAGAAAGCGGTGTGCATTCAGACTGCAGAGGAATGCAGAAAGCTGAATATAATAAATCAAATTAGATGAGTAGGTTAGATAATTAAATGCAATAATAAGAAAAGAATATCGAAAAACCAGTGTCTGTTAAGCTATTTACTACATTCATCATTTGACAGTTTATTTTTTTTATCGATCTTCCTCTTCGTGACCGTCAGGAATAGATCCGGTAGGACAGAGTAACAAAGAGAAATATTTGGAGTATTAATTTATCAAAATAAATTATACAAAATATTTTATGGTTACACTCCACAAAATACTACCAATTTTTAAATGACCGTTTATGGTTCTTAAGAATTTATTCCAATCCAACATTTGGGAAAATTATAAAACTACGTAATTGTACTCGGAAAAAATCGGTTATGTATCCATGATGAAACCCTGTTTTTTTCCACCATAAATTATGAATGCTTGAACCGTTTTAGAAGTGTGTGATATTATTAGAATCGTTACGTCATCTCAAGTGTCATAGCGTACCTTAACTGTCGAAAAGTCAAAAAATACCTGTCTAAATGTTCAAATGTCAATAAATTAACATAAATATATCATCTTTAGTATCAAATGAGTACATTCCGGAAATATACTTCTACCTATATTGATGAATACATAAATCCCAAATATTTTATGAGAAATTGTAATAAAAATAATTATAAATACAATAGTTCGGTTTCTGTAACGGTAGTCGTTTATTATTCTTTTTAATATATTTACCTGTTATACAAGTATATACTCGTCATTTCGGCGGATGGTTAACTTTAACGGAATACCTGGGAAGGCTATCTATCTATGGTTAAGTTGCAGGTGCCAAATAAAACAACCGCCTCAAAATTGGCGCACTAAAGCAAACACCGCTAAGTGCCGCCATTATGCCTGAGGAAACTTGGTCCATTTGGCTAACATTGCATAAAACCGAATTTGGTGCGCAAAGATGCGCGCGGAATTTCGCCAGCAACTAGTCAGGCGGTTGACGGAAGCCCGCGCTGTTATTGTGTGGGTAGGTAACTCCGAGCGAGCGACCGGACCAACTTTGCGCCGCGCTCGCTTCAAACTCGCCGACTTTTGCGAGTCGAGTGGGTGGCTCGTCGCGCAGAGATCCGTCCTCATCAGCTTGGCGTTATAACACAGATTCTGTAACAATGAATCGTGTTATTCGGGTTTCATATAATTTACTGACTTTGACTTAGGGTTTTGATGTTGGGTTTTGATTGTGATATAAGTAGTTTCGTCGCCTTTCCGTTTCGGGCGTTCGCTTGATGTGCATAATATGAGGGAGGGACTAATCAGCGTATTTTTCCAATACAGGCTTTACTCGGTATCATGCTGTGGTTCCTGGCGGCTAGCTTTTCCACTGTTTCTTTTTCCGGTTCCTAGTGGTTCCGTGCTGCTTGTTTCTGATGGCCTGTTTGCGATTCCTTGGGCCAGACCGACTCACGTTTCAGCTTCCATTCGGTAGCCTCTTCCGTAAAGGGGGTTAACCTAAAATAGCCGCTATGAACACTGCCTGCGGCTACAACTTGCAATCGTAGGCAGTTTGGATCGGAAGTGAGGATCCGGGAGGACACCTCCGGCAGAACTGGGCGGTTCGCGTATCGAGCTGTGTCAGCCAATCGCTTGAGCAATCCGGCGAATAACTGGGGGAGTCTGCTGACGTAGGTTTCCCATGAAGCGAGTGTCGCTCACTAACCTGGCGTTATATATCCTTAGAAACGATCCGATCGCCACCCGATTCTAAAATAGTCTGACGGGCAAAGGGCGCCACGGCAAATCCGATCTGAATTACCTCGAAGCTGTGAACAGAATAGAGGAATCATAAATCCGTCCAAATCTGGTAGTAAGATCGCGAGGATGTCAGCTGTGTGGCACTTCCAAGTGTCTCGCGGTAATGTCGGATTCTCCACGGCCGTTGGAGTAGTTTGATTGCGAAATGTGTTTGTCCTCAAATTCATTGCGTTCACTCTATGGGAAACTGAATAATAAGTGTCCTTATAACTCCGTGGAGTAGCAGGTTTATCAGTACGATCTAACACAACTCAATAAATTACTAAGAAGAGACCACAGAATCAGTAGCCCAGCCCTATTATGAACACTATTGCGATACATTCGCATTTGGCGAGTGAAAACTATCGAAATGTAAGATATTTTAATAACGAACGTTTACTCGCATTTCTCTCTACTCAAGTCATAGACTTACATATCCGATTGATCAAAGGAAGGGCACTCTGTCAAAAATATACTAATTCGCTGAGTTTTGAGGGATTAACTTTAAAAAGGTGAAGTAATCTTTTAAAAATTGATTTAGTCGTGCGTTAGTGATTGCGCGACCACTGACAGTTACTGCGAAATGGAAGGAGGAGTTCGTATAGCGCGGAAGACGTGTCTGGGCTCCTACATGGTGGACTTAAACGATAGAGCCACTTGTGGACGCCACATCGATCAGTTATTATCGGTTAGGACAATAAGCAACCGCTACTTCTTGTCGCGCGTTCAATGTTAATTCCGTATAGGCGACGACAGAAGTTGACAGAAGCGGATCAGTTTCCTTAAACCAACGAGGTGTAGGGAGAGAGAAGAAAATCCTTTCACCACCTGGGCAGTTTTAATTATACTTTAATCGCCTTTTATGCCCGAGCATAATAATAACATTAATAATATTTCATAAGAGACAGAGGCTTTTATCCCCATCCAGTCACCCAAAGAATCATTTCCTATTTTGGCCATAAATTGCCTGGCACAGTCAGCAGGCCGGACACCGGGACACCTGGCTCTGGCGCACTAAGTTGTAAATATTAATCTAAATATAAAAACGCAATATTGAAATTACTTATACTATTTACTTCAATATGTTTTTAATGGTAGATATTTTAAAAAGTATTCGCAGACTATATCAATGATTTAGTTTTCAGATTGACTGTTAATTTGTAACTACATCATTAGCTGCAAGTGATGATAATCATTTCAATACTATGCTCCCTTTAATACTTCTCTGATACTCTTATAATTTACCATGGCTTACCTAGACGCGAATAAGGAGCTACTAAATAACTGAGCAAATGGAGTGGCCCTCCATTAGACATGTCGGGATTTTTATATAATCACCCTACTCTTTCGTGTACTTCATTCAAACATGCCTTCTTATGTGTATAATCACTTGTCTCCGTTTTCATATGTTGGCCCTCCATTACGCTCTCAGGGAAATCTATTACTTGCTATACCTCAGCATTCATCAACTTTTATGTCCAATTCTTTTTTCTCATTTATTATGACCATTACTTTACAAAAATAAACTTATTATATATAAATTTGCCAACATAAACATTTAATCACTATAACCCTGGCGGTATGATCGTAAGATATTGCCATTTCGCAATAGGCCCACCACGTTGTACCTTTGTAAGGACCCTCAAACAAAGTACATTTGAGAACTCCTTTGACAACTACTGCTTTCAAAGTACCTTTGAGAGCAGTAGTACGCTGAATAACAAGAAGAATAAGAGAACCCTGTATTTGTTCGGAAAATATTAATAAAGGATGACTCACGTTACATTTGACGCCCCATCGGCTTCTGCCAGTGTCGTTAAGGGTCCATTAGCGAGATATAATTGTGAGGGCTCTTTAACGGCCCGCGCGGTAAAGAGAGAAAGAGAGAAAAAAGGCGATAATCGCGAGATACAAATTTGACATTTTGAGGGCGAAGAGGGGCATTTGGACTTTATCATAGCAGCGATACGATTCAGTGCGCAGGGAGGGTACACCAAAAACTCCCTGCAAAAAAAATCGACCTGCGTGTATTAATATTCCACCCCTCAACCGGTAGCCAGGCGAACTGAATGCGGGTAGATTCTTTGAGCATCTTGATAAGAGAAATAAGAACTTCGTTAATTAATTTTCTATATAAATTAATGGGGATGGCAAAGAGGATGGATCTGCAATAGAAAAGGCAATCTAAAGAGTTTGTTATGTCCATCAAATATTTAAAGATAGCAATACAACAATGATTTCACAATAAAGAGTAGAAACAAACAAACAATTAGGTTATTGTTATAAAATTAAAGAGATACATAAACCTTGAATCAGTATTTAAAATATGAATTCCCTTACAAAATTGCCAATAAATAGTTTTGAACAAAAATATCAATGTTTGCTTCATATTTTTGCTTGGTAGATTAAGTAAAGCAAGCAATCATTTGCTTGATTTACTTAATCTACCGTCGTTTATGATGAAAATCGTTGGATTAGAGTTAGTATTTATATGGACTGGAATTAATTTTCCTTTGTAAGTGCTCTTTTGCCCTATTACCTACCCGGCGAACCAAAGGTTAGAGAAATATTTTGAACACGCTGTTTTTTTTAATGAAACGAAGGCGTGAATAACAATTTTTGTACTAAACATCATTCACTTGCCTGCCTCGATTAGTTCGCTATATGCTGCGTCTAGTGTAGTGTGCAATCCAACGTAAATAAATTCATCTTACAGTTTCTGCGTATGTGTGAAACCGCTATCGTTTTAACTGTCTTGAGAGGGGTGGGGGGAGGGGGGGGGCTGGTTTAGAAACCAAAAAAAAATATTTTGTCATGTTTTTTTTTACTGAGATTTGAAATCTGTTATATCAGTTTCATTAACATTTGAAAACAAGAAATGTTTCTCGCAATAGTTAAAAAAAATATTTTTGAGGTATTGAATTGGAAATGTTTCTGCCGCTGCAGAAATGACAGTATCTCTTTGCGTTGGTAACAGCGAGCGTAATTTTGCCTGAAACAAAAAAGTAAACTAAGATATTAATGTATACATGTGTATTTTCTAGATGAACTGAAAAAAATTACGGAAAATTGTTATTGTTACCTTTTTTCATGGATTTTTACAAAAAATAAATCTCTTTTCGCACCCAAATTTTCGGTTAAATTAAAAAAAAAAAAAGTTTATATAGAAGAGAATTAATTATTCTTTTATTATTTTTAGAACAACTCAATCCGTCAAGTAGTTTTTTTATTATCACAGGCGCAGAAAAACGCGTTTATAGTTTTCTTTAAAGAACAGTAGTAAGTTTTTTACACTTAAAGCAATCTGCAACTATCAGCGATATGCGGGACATAAGTTCATAATGGGACAAGAACAATTAAAATAATAAGTTCTTAGTTTAATCCTTTAATCCAGATCTTTCTCTGGCATCAATGTAATATTTAATTAGCAATTTTTAAAAAAAAACCATTAAATTCCAATTCCAACTCTCCAGGACGCTAGAACCCATTAAAAATGCAATTAAAATAAATATCTTGATTATTTGACGTACTCCATTTATCGCTAATGAATAACTAATGATTTCTAGGAGGATTCGAAACAACTAAAATTTTGATGGTAGCCACAATCCAATTTATATATGCCATAAGGACAATCTCTATTTTTTTAATGAAATTTTAGATAAAACATATTACAATAGTTTTTACTGATTAGAATAGTCAGAGATATTCAATGGCGATCATAATTTTTCGAAGATAAATATGTTTCTTTTGTTTTTCTCGTTTTAAAAACACATTTCTTTAAGGTCGTAATTTTTTATCAAATTGCTTACGATTAAAAAAACATGAAAAAACTAATCAGCAGGCAGAAGCAGCCCAACGGTATAAATAATGTTAGTAGCAACAAGAAAATATTAAAACTACGGGGAGTTTTTCTAAAGCTCTCTCAAAGTTCGAAAATATATTATTTTGATATAAAATCTAGATGGCAATTTGAGGACACGTAGATGTGGTGGCAAAGCATGTATCGCCGTAATTAAAATAGCAGTATATAACACATACCTTGGTATATGTATACCCTCCATTATAACTTGTTAATAAATGAAACGTTTTAACCGAATGACAAAATGCAATTAGCATGTGATTATTGTACGGCGTGTGAAAGTCGCTAATTGAAATGGTCATAATTGGCAAGCAATAAACTTCCAGGTAAAAACGCGTCCTAATGAGTTTTTGCTTATCCTGTTTAGCTTATCCTGCTTTTTGCTTATCCTGTTTGTTCTCCCAGCAAGTATACGAAACTCGCCTTCTTTACCATCGTTTAAGACTCACCTTAAGGATTACTACCTTTCTAAGAAGTAACCAGTTCTTCCCTTTCTCTCCTGTTCCTCTCCCAATTTCCTCTCCTCGGGCATTATTAGTCTTAAATTCTTCCACTTGTCTGTATGTTATGTAATAATCTTTATTTTCACAATGCGCGCATGTACCACTATGTTTAGGTTAGCTGTAAGACATTGCCATGTGGCAATAAGCTCGCCTTTTTTGTATACTTATTAAGTGCAAATAAAGAGTTTATTATTTAGAATGACGGTATCGAAGTGCGTCGGATCGCCAGTCGTACAATTCAAATAGATGTAATCTCAAAGCCATGTTGTTCCTTTTTAAGAATCGGCACATTATTTGTCTTACCGTCGTTTGTTTTTGCTGAAATATTTTCGTTTGTGAAACCAAGGTAAACTCTCATATTAAAAAAAAATGCATTATTTCTTTAATATGAGATCCTGTGCCGGTGTTTTGTATTACAGCTTACTGCAGCCTGACTATACAGTTACCTTAAATGTGTACTGTTAAAAACTGCAAACAATGATGTAGAAGCTGGTGATTAAATAACCGAGCCTGGTCAATCGCTCATCGCCACTGCCTGTGCATGACAACGTATAACTACAGATTTCTCTGCAAACAGTCGCAAAGTTGCAGAAATTGCGGCTTTAGACTCTTGTTCACCCAGCGTACTTGCCAGACCTTGCTCCGATAGAGTTTATTTTTTTATCAGAATTTAGAAACCTTTATATTAGGGAAAAAACAAATTTGGAAAATCTGTGAAAAAAGCCTTAAAAAGCATTTATTGGTTCACGTCCACTAGAGTATTATAGCAAAGGAATTAAGAAACTCCCATTAAAATGACAAATCTGCATAGATAATAGGGATCAATATTTCTATTAATTAAATAATAAAATTTTATACCAATTTTTTTTTAATTAAATTTCCTTTGTATTATATAACAGCAACTTCATAGGTAATAACCCAATATTATAAAAATCAACGTGATCAAATCTGATACGCCCCTTACTATTGACAACTCCTACTGAATAAATTATCACCGGTATAAAAACACAACAGAAGCAAAATGGAAATCCTTGTATATTTGGAAAGGGTGCGCGCGGTGGCGAGCGGATGGGGTAGTTTTGTTGAAAAGCGCTGAGGGGGCGAGACTTGCCCTCGTATCGGAAATGCTGTTGCAAGTAATGTGTAACAGTTTTCTTCCCCACAAAGAGAAAGTTGGCGCACTCAGTCATTCAATTCACCCTGACCGAGCAGCGCCGCGTTAGCAACCGGGTTTTGAGAAAAGTTTTCACTTTGACGATATGCAATGCGGGCCAAATATAAAGAAAACTAAAAGATAGGCCAGGGTACTACAGGGAGTGGACAAAATAATATAAACACATCGAAAAAAGTTGCCAGATGCATATAAACGTTTAGCCATTCATATATTGTGATAAAACGAAAATATAGTTATGTGATCGTACCAGCACCAATGATTTACATAAACGTGATTGGGCTCAAGTAAATGCTTTTCATATTTTAAATAGGTACAGTTAAGCGAGCTACCCTTAGTGAAATAGTTGCATCATTGGGGTCCGGATATCTTCTTCTTGCAGTGCCTCTCCATTGCTGGAGGTTGGCCGCTAGCTCTGAAAACTTTTTCCGGTCTTGCACCATCCGGAAGACCTGTTCCGCACTGGTGATCCCGGTCCACTCTCTGACATTGCACAGCCACGGTTTTTTCCTCCTTCCAGGACGCTGTTTACCATCAGTTTCAATCTTGCACTTTTTGACGGTCTGAAACATTTTCTGGGTCGTACCAGCACGCTGAAGCACTTGTTCATTGCTAACTTTACGGGTCCAGCTTATACAGAGCATTCGACGGTAGCACCACATCTCAAACGCTTCTAGCCGCCGCGCGCCGTTTGGTATCTTCTTTTATGGCCCACGCTTCGCTGCCGTATATAACCACTGACCAGATGAAGCAACGCAGGATCCGAGTTCTGAGTCAAAAATTGATTTGCCAGAAACACAACACATTTTTCTCATTTTATTGAATGTGGCACGGACAATTTCTATCCGGGACTTAATTTCTTGATAGGAGTCCTATATTACATTCATCCATGCACCGAGATATTTGTGCTGCTGGACCCGCTCAAAAACTTTATCTGCTACTGATATAGTAGGTTGTAAATCAGGACCCCTGGTAATTACAATTACGTTGGTCTTCGAAGTATTTATGGATAAGCCAGTCTTTTCTATGCACTCATTAACTCTGTCAACCAACCTTTGTAGATCTTTCTAAGTAGAGGCAATAAGAACTGTGTCATCCGGATATAAGCACCCCAAACGGACATTTTATTTCAAGCTCTTATTTACCTTGCAATGTTTGTCAGTATGTTTGTTTAGGTCAAATCTTGGAAGCTGAATTAGAACCACTTCCTTTTATCCTATGCAGTTGAATTTTATATGTTGGTTTAATTCCGATGATAATGCATTTATATGGTGCGCATGACCTGATTCTATATCCAGGATCGGCTCCTGAAGAGGCTTCTCTTCCACAGTCAACAGCACAGACACACAATTCTGTATAGGCATTCAGTTATGATAGCCCGTTCTAAATTTTTCCTTGACATGACTGATGCAAACAGGGTTGTCCCCCGACGAGGGGACTACTCAACGGTCAACAGCACAGAAACGAAATTTTGTATACGTTCTAAATTATAATAGCCCGTTATAAGTTTCACCACGACAGGGCTGCTGCACACAGGGTTAGCTTCCAACGAGGGGACTCCTCAACGGTCAACAGCAAAAACACGCAATTCTTTTTAGCATTCAATTATGATAGCCCGTTCTAAGCTCCATAATGATATGGCTGCTGCATCCAGGGTTGGCTCAGGACAGAGCATTTTAATAAAAGCTTGTTTTTAAATACGTGTTTTTACTAATATCTTATTTGAATACCCCCCCCCCCCCCCCCCCACACGGTATTGGGAGACATTTATGTAGTATCATTCCAATCGGCCGCCTCCGCAACATAATGGGAACGGGCGTAGGGAGGTTCAATTCAAAGCGACCATTTTAGCGTCGTCACGGAGAATTTATAAATCACTATAGCTCGTCACTAAGAGCAGTTACCATGCTAATTTTAGTCTTAAAATTTGCTTTCGATTAGGTTTATGAGGTAAAATATGAAAATTGAAGCACTTCATCAATTTAAGAGAGTGAAAAGCAATTTATAGTGAGAGCCGACCACATTATATCCCAGTACAAAAATATGTTTTAGTTTGAGCTTCTATGGCAGATAGCCTTAAATTTGTACCTAAAACGATAACTTCGAAACGATGAAGAGACAAGCCTTAAATAACTACACATAAAATATTTCAATTAAATCGATCTAGTAGTGTCGTTTGTGTGTACACTGTACAGCGCATGACCGCGCTGACAACGGACATGTAATACATATTTTTAAAAACCAGTTTTTAGGTTCCTCATAAACGTTCGAACTGTCTTGGCAGAAACTGTTACTGACCATAAGTAGCATTATATTGATAACAATGAACGAAGAAGAAGTACAAAAACGTCGACTACGATGGTTCGGCCATGTTTGCCGAATGAACGATAATCGCTTGCCATGTAAACTTCTTTGGCGAGACCGTCCTACAGAATGGAGAATTCAACGATCGGGCCCGAAGAAAACCTGGCTAAATAACATCAAAGACGACCTTAAGAATCAACGATTATAGGCTAGGGATGCTCGAGACGTGGCAAAAAATCGTCAAGACTGGAAGCGAATCGTGAATGGAGTACGAGATCCAGCGGCACCGACAGCAGCGTATTTGCTGCGAGGGCGACCCCCTCCCCAATCGCGGGCTACGGAATAAATAATAATAATAAAAATATTGATAATTGTATATTCGCAAATGTCGTATATCTAAACAACAAAATTATTTTAAGTAAAAATTACATAGATAACATTTAAGTATTTAATAATAAAATTGGACTGAATTGGATTTTTGGGTCTGAATTCCGACATTACGACCTAATTTGAAATTCTTTTCTTAAATTTAAAAAAGTGGGTAGGTGGTATTAGATACGCCACTGCAGGGATATTCGTGAAACGTTTTATGCGTAGCTCGATAAGATGCATAGAGGGGTAGAGGGGTAGAGCAGTATATAGGTAAGTAGTGAATGAATGAAACCAAATAACCTACATATTGACTGTAAGATATCGCTATAGCGATAAGTCTGCATTTGTGCATAATTTGTCTTTTTTGTAAAACCAGTGTAATATTCATTAAGTAATGTTTTTATATCTTCTTCTTCATTCTTCTTCATCAGCGCGCATTCGCCCACCGTTGGGCATAAGCCTCTCCAATCACTCTCCATCCGGATCGGTTGTCCGTTTCCCTCATCCAGACAGGTCCAGCTGTCTCCGTGATGTCATCGGACCATCGGGCCGGTGGTCTGCCCACACTTCTTCTGCCTAGCCGGGGTCTCCACTACAAAACGCGCTTGCTTCACCGTTCGTCGGGCCAAGTGGCCGGCACAAGCCTATTTCAGCTTGGTCACTCTTTGACACACGTCGACCACCTTCGTGCGCTGTCTATTGATGCAATTATTAAGAAATTTATTCGTGCGCTCTCTCTTAAGAAATGCGGTTTTTATATCACTATAAAGTTATTCTATTCTATTCTTTATAAGGTCTATTTATTGAAGAAATATTGGATAAAAAGTCCTTCAAGAATCATAATCGATCGCATACGTCACACTTGAGGCCGAACCAATTGCTCATAGACACATTACTATACAGTTTTGTAGTTAGTTTTTAGTTCTCGGTCGCACGCCCAAATTGCTCTTGTTAAAGTGAAGCGCTCGGACAATTGGGCCTAACCTGGCTACCCAGGGTGGCCATTGATGGGCTGGGGATCTCCTCTACTTCTATTGGGGCTAAAAGCGACTCAAATGCCTCAATTCTGGGCCGCGACAAGCAGCTTAATCCGACAGAATTAAGGTACGGTTGTGGCTTCTGGTCTTGTCTAAATATGGCCATCTTTCTTTGTTTTCAGGTCCGTTCAATCGAGGTGGCTGTGGTCGGGGTCACACAGTTTTCTGTTTTCTCACTTTAGCCGCTTTTCGCTGTTTTTGACGAATAATTCTACGCCTTGGAGGCGCCATAGTCAAAGTATACTAAACGTTTCAATAAAGTTAATATTAAATACACTATAACTATTGATAGGCACTAATTAGTAATTATATTTATATTAGATGTTATAGACTATATTAGAAGGCTACGATATTAGACAATATTAGAGAGCTACGAATTATATATAACTAACGCATCAACTTTCGTCTTAAATTGTTCCTGAACTATAGTAATAAGCAAACGGAATAATTGTAGGCATAATTTTTTTGCCCAAACTACGACGTGTGTCATGATGCACTAGCGCCATCTAGCTGTATAAGTCGGAGGCCTTAAGTAATAGCTAATTTGCTCTACTCAACCATGTATACATGAATCACGTTTGGCACATAATTACAGAGCTACAGCAATCACGGAGGCGACATGTTTTCATTACACGCGGTATTAGCAAGTGACCCCCTACTTACCGAACTGAAAAACGTTTCACGTCAATTACGAATATGCTAATTACAAATATGAAAAGATTAATTAACGATTATTAGTGTTTCACCGATCAATCAAAGTCGTCGAATGTTGTCCCGATTACTTAGCAATTTTCGGTATCGGTACAAAAACAGTGATAAAACTTATAAAAAATTAAATCCTAAATATGCTGATAAAATAAGAAATTCTCAATTTTCTTCCGACAAAAAATATTCAGGCGGCAGAGGATCAGGAGCCATTGTCGAATGTTGCCTGGAATATGGACTTAAGACGAAGTAGTCTTATTTACGTAAACTTAAAATGTCATGAAAATTGTAAAAGAAAGGCCTCCAATTAATTTCAGCAGCATCTGAAAGACTCTTTGTCGTATTCTGAGCGAAATAAAAAAAATGAACTGCTACCTGATAAAAGTAAAAATTTTGTTTCTTGGAATAAAATCTCCCATTATTAAGCAAGTACCTAAAACATTTAATAAAGCAATTTAATTAAAAAATATATAATAAATAAGCTAATAACACACATAACTTCATGTATTTATTTATTTAATGCTTGTACACACAGTGTAGTTACACTGTCACTGAAGTAAAGATATAGAACATTTAAAAACAACAGCTTAATAACGTCACAGCTTAGATTCCTTATGTATGTATGAATAATACGATGTGGAAACTAACAACATACTTAAATACAGTTATACATTTCAAAGTTGTATGAACGAAAAAGGAATCATGACAATAATCGAAATCGGAATCGTAATAAGTGATTATTTTATAAAATAATCGGAATCACAATCATATTCGGTAAATAAAAAAAATCGTTCCATTCCTAACTTAAAATATATGCTACGCGCCAAATCTACACATCTACGTGTAAAAATAAATCGGATTTGTATTCATTTGACTATCAATTAGCATGGTCAAATGAATAAAAATCCGATCCGATCAGGAATACAATCAGATATAAAAGTTACTTCGAAATGTCAGCTAAACGGTCCGACTTAAGCAAGTTTACCTTATTAAGCAAATTCCAGCTTTATTGTGACTGCTTCATTTCAAGTAGGAAAACGATTATTGTGATCGCTCTTTTTTGAGCAGGAGGAGGATTCACCTTTAAAAAATACTTATTTCATTGATAATAAAATGAAAAATCTCCATATTTTTGATGAACTAAATAATCCAAAGCGCAATCCGAACCATTACGATTTAATACAAAGAAGTATAAAATTGTTGTGTTCTATCACAAACGTTAAATGCCTACTCTTGCCTTAACTTGCATAGCTTTGTAGTATATCTACTTTTCTTTTTATCGTGCATTCGCAGAGTTTTTCGTTGCCTTCAGAGAAATGCGAGCGCGCATTGTATCCAGGATTTTATTCTGAATATGAAATCCTTAACCTTTACTTTGGTCTTCTTTTCCTTCTCGATGAAAATCCAAAGTTTCCGAAAGCTAAGAAAATGTTACTCTTCGATTTACTATAAACTAGCTGCGCCCAGCGGTTTCACCTGCGTGGTGATGGAAAATTGGGATAATGATGATAGAAAACCATATATCTTTATAAATTATAGCCTATGTGTTATACTGATGTATAAGCTTTATTATTATAAAGTTTCATCAAAATCCATTCAGTAGGTTTTGCGTGAAAGAGTAACAAACATCCAATACATACATACGAACTTTCGCGTTTATAATATAAGTAGGATAGTAGAATAGAATTTAAATTTCGAATGTCAATTTCTTAGATTTTTTCCGTTATATTTTAGATAATTCACACTATATCTTTATAAATTATAGCCTATGTGTTATTCTGATGTGTAAGCTATATTATTGTAAAGCTTCATCAAAATCCATTCAGTAGTTTTTGCGTGAAAGAGTAACAAACATCCATACATACATACAAACTTTCGCGTTTATAATATTAGAAGAATATTAGTAGGATCGTGGGATAGAATTTAAATTTCGAATGTCAATTTCTTAGATTTATTTCCTACTTACTTGACAGTTATCGTTATATTTTAGATAATTCACTCTATATCTTTATAAATTATAGCCTATGCGTTATTCTGATGTGTAAGCTATATTATTGTAAAGTTTCATCAAAATCCATTTAGTAGTTTTTGCGCGAAAGAGTAACAAACATCCATACATATACAAACTTTCGCGTTTATAATATTAGTAGGATAGTCTAAGTCAAATACTGTCTCAGAGTATCTCAGAGTATTCTGCCCATTACTAAAGCTGTCAATTACAACGGGCAAACCCGTCATCACAGAAAGTTTTAACGATATTAGATTGTTCTATCTCATGTGAGGTGAGCGTAGAAGACTTGGGACGAAAACAGTCTACTGTCTATTTACTCCACTCGCCCGTAGGAAGCCAACGCCTTACCGCTAGATAACCAGGTTAATCAAACCAGGGGATGACACTCGCGCCCTTACTTTCAGTTGCAATCAGATTACTCCGGTCTCCCGACTGGTTACAGGTTCGAGGTCGCTTGCGCGGTCCCCTCCCTTACGTAGCGGTGATACGGTATCTACCGAATCTATCGCGGACCACGACATCCTATGCCCGGCTGTTCACATGGAATCGGGTAGCCAATTCGTTGTTTCAAGAGCAGTTGCTGAAAGGTTAACAACTGCCCCCGGTCTATAGGAAACAATACTTTTTCCAGACTCCCCCGACTGACTGTCAGTCGGAATGCACAATCGATTGGCTGACTCCGCACGGTGCCCAAACCATCCGGAAGCGCACGAAGGTTGACTCCTAACGAAAACTGGCCCACAGACCAGAGTCCTACCCGGGCTGGCACTTCTGCGTGGAGGCCGCCGGTTAGGTATTGACCCGTTAGTTTAACCAACCCTAAACGCATATGGCTTAGTGGCCTAACTGCAACAGGGCTAATGGGCCCATGATGGGTTGGCCACGAAGACCCATGTGTTCAGGATCGGTCACACTCACGGGTCAACGCCCATCCGACGGCCTCCACGCACGGGGTGCGAACCTGGGTAGGACTCTGGCCTTGGTCAATTTCCCCTGGGAATCAAACCTCTGGCGCTCCTGGACGGTCTGCGCACCGTGCGGCGTAAGCCAATCGATTGTGCACTCTGACTAACAGTCGGGGGAGTCTGGAAGCTGTATTGTTTCCTATAGAGCGGGGGTGGTTGCGTACCTTACGGTGACTGCTCTTGAAATGACCATCGGCCATCCGATCCTGGGCAAGAGGCGGGCAAAGGACGCCATGGTCCGCGATAGATTCGGTATACACCGTTTCACCGCTTCTTAAGGGAGAGGATTGCGCAAGTGACCTCGAACTCGGAACAATTGGAAGTTAGGGCGCGAGTGTCGGGCCCGCCAGGTAACATAACTGGCTATCTCGCGGTAAGGCGTTGGTCTCTAACGGGTTGTGGCGTAGCTAGACGGTGGATTGTTTTTGTCCTAAGTCTTCTACGCTCACTCCAGGGAGATAGAACGACTAATCGTTAAAACTCCCTGTGGTGACGGGCTCGCCCGTTGTAGTCGACAACCCAAGTTGCAACAGGGCCCATTAGCTCCCTATTCTGCACACAGTAATACTTTCCATTTATTTCTATTGTCTCCGTTTTGTCCAAAAATATCTCTAAAATCTCCTTAATCAATACATTAGAAATCGACTTTATGCTCCGAATTACTGCCTTACACTAAATTACTGCTACGAAATTAAAATACGTTTTATTATTATTACATTAAATAAACCTGGGAAAAATCAAATAAAACCGTCCAAAAGCGGGTTTCACCTGCTCGCCGATGGCACAGACCTTTCGAGAATTGTTCTTGCTATGAGATATTTTGGCAAAAAACAATGGAATATGAACTTTAGCAGTTCGCCAAAATTGATACTTTTAAGCTAAATTTAGTTAGTTATTCAGTTAGTTACTACTATTTTTTGTGAAACTTCACAATGGCTGCTTTATTATCAGACGATAATGTCTTACGTAATTTTAAATGAATTATTCAGTCACATGCAAGTATATATAGTGGAAGGAAATGTACCTCTTGCGTAAATTTTTGATGGTTTTTTTTAATTGAAGATACAAAAAAGACATAAAAATTCAGAAATCAGCGGAATTAGCCCCTTCAAATAATAACTGACTCAACTAAGGATACAGTAACAAAGGCGAGAACACGTGGGATAATTGTTGCAAACTCAAATACACTAGCGCCATCTAGTTACAGGTAAAATACCTTTATTTGTATGGCACTGGGCGCTGAAGGTGAGCGATTGATGTCTTCTTACCCAAATTATACAGGATGAGTTTTAAATAACCGGCATCCTTGAAGGTGAATCAATACGAGCAAAAAAGCAACTTCTGATAAAAAAATTGTAGTAAAACCACAAAAAAAAATGCTTTAGAAAAAAAATGGTCGATGATCATCGAACGGCTGGTTGGTCGTTTCAAAAGCAGTTGCCGTAAGGTTAACAACTACCCCCGTTCTATTGAAAACAAAGCCGTTTTCAGGCTCCCCCGGTTATCTGTCGGAATGCAGTCGATTGTGACGCCGCATCGTGCAGAAACCGTCCAGGAGCGCCCAAAGGACGATTCCCGCCTTTGAAGGACGGAACTAGCTGACAGGCACAGAATACTACCCTGGCTAACATTTCTGCGTGGACGCTACTGGATGGGTTTTGAACTGCGAGTTGGGCCGACTCTAACACATGGGTATGGCCCAATGCACTGGTCCCATTAGCTCCTAACACATACACACAGAGACAGACACGGAAACACTCAGACAGACTTCAGTCTGAAAATGCTCTTAGTCGTCTCGGGGGGGGGGGGGGGGGGGAGGGATTTATTGCGCTCACAATACTTTGCCTCCTTGTCGGTTGATAGATGGGTAAAGTAAAATCATTTTGTATCCTTGCCTGACAATGTCGTATCCTATAAAAATCCGATTAAACCAGCATCGTTATTAGTTTATGGCTACTTGAAACGGCTCCTTAAGAATGAGCCATTAAAGAGCGTCTGTATAATATCCTCTTACAGTCATAAATCCCATATTAAATTAACTTCAATATAATTTGCGACCCGCCTTAAGTGAATTCGACTGCATATTGCACCCGCTAAATCGTGTCGTAATCTAAGACTTAAAAGGGCATAGCCCGCTAGTTGAAAACACAAGCCGTGCAGAAAGTAGATCCTGCAGCGCTGAGGCTTGGTTTAACTATTTTAACTCGATCACACAAATGCTATTTGAGTCAAAAATATAGCTATCATATTTTAAAATATAGATTTTCTGATTCTATACTATAGAGTACATAGTAGTGATTTAGTGATTCTATACAAAACAGCCTAAGATAAATTCATGATATATTATTATAACCTGCTCATAATGCAAAAAATTGACATAATAAATAATTTATTCTTTGAATCCATGAATTTATAATATCTTTCTTCTAACTCGATCTACTGAACGCTATGTTTTGAAACATGCATACATTCACTTTTCGATATCGATTATATAATATCTATATTAATTACAGGCAATGTCCTGCCTGACTGACTCACACTTACTCGTTAATACCTTTACGAAGCTAGAGACCTAAAACTTTGCGTGAAATTTCTTTTGGAATCATCGTTTGATATAGTTCGTGTCTAATGGTTATCAGAAAAGCCGGGTTGTTAAAGGAGAATAAAATGTTATATACTTTTTTTACATGGCCTCGTAAATTCCTGTAAACTAACTAAATTCCATTCTATTCGTGTGGGTTTGCTAGGAATGGATTTTTTAAAATCGATCCCTGACAGGGTAAAGCAGTGTAAGGAATAAAATTTCTAACGGTGAAAAGATACTGCTTCGAAATTCAGGGCAAAATCTCCACGTAAATAATAAAGAAAAACGTATTGTCACACGAAGCGAATTTGCTCACAGCTGGTCTTCGTTGCTGGGTTAACCTCGCTTAATCAACTCGCTGCCTTTCTGTCAGATATAGCGAGGGAAAATCTCGCGTTTCACGTGAATTTCTACACATAGTTGCTGGCATTTCGTAGCGAGTGCCCTTTCACAAGACTCGCGAGCGCTGCCATGGCTCGCGGTGATAATAATTAAACATGTTCAATTCAATTCAAAACATGTGTATCGTGTAACCGAAGCACCGTGCACCGTGTAACCGAAGCTTAAGAGGATGACAATTTTAAAAAAACTGTCAATTTGAAATTCGTTTGAAATATTTTTAGGATGAAATTAAGGGACATGCGTTTTTGATTTTAATAAGAAACACCCTTTATGGGCTGAAATTTAGAGAGAAATATGTCACTGTTTTATAGTTTTGCCCAAAGCTCCCCTAAAGTGTACCAAGAAAGGGGTAGAGTGCTAGACAATTTAGTTGCAATTTTAGTATATCGTTGAGTAAAACCCTGTTTACTACCTGAACTCCAATCAAGCAACGTTGAGTAGTAAATTCTTTAGAAATAATTTGTTTTGTAGGATGATGCTTCGGGGTAAAAATAAAAATAATAAAAGCTACTCTACGAAGGACTTCATGGATTGAATTAGGACATGCCTATGTTTGAACGAGACGTATGTATGGATGTGCACATTTTTCGACTGAGCTATATAGGTTTAATGAGAGTGTCTTTACCACTGGTGAACGATCACCCTTCAACCTTCCATGTCAAAACCAAGCTTATGTTTTTTGCACGAATTAAAGCGAAATATTTATTTCTTGTGCTTTGAAAGCGAAAAAAAAATATTATATATTGTTTTTCGCTTTATTTCATCCCTTTTGAAGACATTTAATTTTCAAAATAATACGATTGATTTTTGAGATAAGTGGCTGAATGGTGATCGTTCACCGGAGGCAATGGGACTTTTATTAAAGCTTTTTTATTTTTATCTGGTTGATGAAGAGTGCAGCATCCTCGTGTCATATTTTTAATTAGTAGATACATTCGAAATTGTAAAATATTTCGAAATACCATATGAAAATGGAACACTATGGGCGTAGGTTTCTTACCATGGTACTGATACTTATTGCGATTTGCGACGTTGTCGCTCCTTGCATGGCTTGTAATAGCCGGATATGGAAAGGGGGCGATAATGAGACAGGGGCGAAGTGAGGAGTTGAGTGGGAATGGGAAGGATGGAAGATGGCTACTTCGCCTGGCTTGACGGTGTAACCGCTGGGCAGTAACGCCAACCGAAAATAGCCTCTCGGTCCAAAGGCCACGTTCACACCGTGGCCGGTCTGCAATTTTGGCGCACAAGCCGTTGCGGTCGCCGGAGAGCTCCCGTAGCGCTCTCCCAACCCAGACAATGGCAACGCGCTCAAACTAATTGAAGCCACGCCACTTTAGCTTCTCTTCGTTTATTGCGGAAGAGTGATAATCGCTTGCCATGGCGCAAGTACGTAGATAACCAGGTGTCGGTTCAGACCTCATATTGCTGTGAAAACGTCGGTAAGTTCGATTTGTTACAAAATAGGCTTCGTTCGATAATGTTGGCCAGTTCACCATTTTCGAACCGACGGAAATCTAGCGAATTTTATGACGCGATAACTCGTTTGACCCGATAGCAACCAACCGATTTGAACAAGATTTTCTTTAGAGAGAGTAAAAATATAAAATATTTGAGCATTACAATTGATCAAAATCTACGTTAGGGTGATCACATAGGATTTTTATCAAACAAGGTGCGTCAGCTAGGTTTTATTTTTAGAGAGTTAAGAAACATTTTGGAGCCAGGAACGCTCAATATGACTTGACTTACTTTACACTATTTGAAATAGTTATATACGGTATTATAGCTTGAAGTGGTTGTGCTGAAACCATTCTGCAACCACTTTATGTTGCACAAAAGAGTGTTATAAAAACCATAATTAGAAAACCGTTCAGATTTCCTAGTATTTTATTATTTAAGGAGTTCAATGTTTTAAGCGTTAGATTATTGTATGCTAAACATATTTTAGTCTACGCACGAAAACCATACAACCAAAGGCAACACTAACATTAGAAACCAGGAGAGCAGCTGGAGATTTTATGCATGTCCTATTTATGAGAACAACTTGTGGCCAAAGAAATTTCTCATTCATTCGGCCAAAATTGTATAACATCCTCCCGGCTCATCTAAAAGAGACACCCCCTCAGCAAATCTTCAAAAAATATTTAACGAAGTGGCTGCTCGAACCCTGCTTTTATTTTTTTTTACTGTTTTTATTTTTATTTTTTTATAATTGAATTAATGATATTATATGATTTATATATTTTTTTTATTACTATTTAATTATGTTTATGATTGATTTTTATGACTATGCATATTTATTTTAATTACAATTATGTCGTTGCTTTTATTTTACCTTTATATAATTTGTAACATTCAGTACTTAACCTGATTCAGTACATTACGAAAGCATACATGTATCTGTTATATGGATACATACATAAACCACGAATATTTCATAAAAACCCATAATAAAAATAGTAATAAATACATTACCTCACTTTCTATTTTTTAAAAATATTTTTGCTTGTTGACGACTGTTTCTGTAGATAGTGATTTTGCATTGTTTGTAGCCATGTACTTGTCTGGAGAAGTAACCAGAGCAATTTCAAAAAAACTAAGGCTTATAGGATATTTCTCACTTTATATTCGGAATCAGCGCTCAATAATACAAAAGATTCAGGAAACATTGAACATGAAACGAAATCATTGTCGTTCAGTGTTACTGAACGTTACATTTAGTTTAATTTAATGAGGTACTTGTGAAGGATTTCGAGGCGAAACATGTAATACGACGAGTGTATTTACGATTTGTCTTGAACGGGTCAATGCGCTGATATGTTTCGGCGGTACAAATATGTATATTAAGACTATTGCTCGGCCGAAGTACACGAATGTGGTCAGCAACTTTTGCTATTACACATTCACGAATGAACGTGGCACCATTTCATGTTCCGTGGCATGAATGTTAAGTTGGAGCGCAAATATTTATTAACACGTACATAAACGCCACCGACCGAAGTTGTAAAATTACTTAGTGGAGAACACGCTTTACGGACTCTTAAAGCGTTTTGTTGCTTGTGTAAAATAACATTGTCTGTTGTCAAAAAGACATAACCGAGATACTTTAGGAGCAAAGAGGGTTTCACTTTCTTGCTGGTATTACGATATGGGCCTGGTTGAAGCCTCTTAAATACTCAATGCTGAATCAAGCATTTCTAGCTCGATGCGGTAATTAGTTAAAAAATCGGTTGGGCACCCCAAGATTTTCCCGGCAAGTAGAAAAAGCCTCCACCGCCCTCCTCCCACACCCCGCAATAACAACCCTCCCTTGCCTTCCTGCCTTGCCCCGCGGCAGCCCCCCCCCCCCCCCGACCCAAAACCTCGACTTCCTCCCCCTCGCGCCAACCCTCCCCCTTTAACGATTTCAATCGACATTGAATCTGTTCGATTGAAATCGCGAATATAGTTTTATTTTTGTGGTCTTTTAGTAGTATTTTCGTAGTAAGGATACTAGGAAAGTTTTGCAATACAGCCCTGTTTATTTATTTTTTTCAAAGTAATTTCCTCTACATTCATTACACCTCTACATACTCCGAAACTAATCTTTTAACCAGTTCTGCCAAGTTTCACTATGGAGTAAAGCAGGTATGGGCAACCTTTGACATGTTGAGGGCCAAAGTTTAGCGTGCAAATACGTTCGCGGGCCGCGTTTAAAAGTACTTAGTGCATTTTAAAGTAGTGATAATATTTTTTTGCGATAGATATTAGACATGAAATAATACGACAATGTTATTTACTATAGTACAATTTATTAAAATAACAAAATGAAATTTTATAAAATGGTACATTATAATTAAATCTTTAAATTTGCAATTGTTACAAACTACGAAAGTTAAAATCACCGAAATCAATGAGACACTTGAGATTGAATTTGGGAAACCAATCCATCGATATTTGGATTAATTCCACTGATACGAAGACGTAAAGAATTTTTCAAATTATCGTCAGTCAGTCTTGTACGATGTGTTGATTTATAAACTTTCATCAATGAAAAGAACTGTTCGCATTTATAAGTACTGCCAAACGCACAAATCAATCTTCTTGCGAATTTTCTAAGCTGCGGAAAATTGTTTTCTTCTAGGTATTTTTTGTAGAAATCGCACAACTCTACTTCTTCAAATTTGGATTTTAGGAGTGAGTTTTCTTGAATCTCGATCAACTCCATTTGTAAGTGTATTTTAGCATTTTGTACATTACATTTTTTAGGAGTAGCAAATAAACTGAAAGTCTTCCATGTTTTTGAAGTCGCTCAATCTGTTCGAAAATTGTTCCGACAGTAACTTGAGTTCTTCAGCATATTGTGCATAAGCAATATTTTATACGCAGAGAGAGTGTTAAAATGGTAACTGTTACCAGGCAGCATCTGTGACTCCCATAAGCGTAGTTTGATCTGAAACGCTTTCAAATGGCTGTACAAATCATTTACTAACTGTCCTTGTTTTTGAAGTTTCAAATTTAAATCATTCAAATAGCCTGTAATATCGAGCAGAAATGCTAAGTCACATATCCATTTTGGGTCACTTAATTCAGATAGTGGTTTATCTTTTATTTTCATAAAGTCTGCTAACTCATTTCATTTCTAAGCTCGTAAAACCGTTTTAACATATTTCCTTTGCTCAGCCATCTGACTTCACAATAATATGTTACGTCGTTATATTCAGCTGATATTTCATCCAAAAACGCCTTGAACTGACGTTGGTTAAGCTCTCGGGATCGAATAAAGTTGATGGTTTTTACTACCACATTCATAACACTCTGGAGTCGAATGGACTTAGAACACAAGTTCTGTTGGTGGATAATGCAATGAAGGACTATCAAATCATCTTTTTGCACATTTAATTCTGTTGCTTTTTCATTCAAAATTCCTTTGAAACCTTTACGTAAGCCGACCATAGAAGGTGCACCATCAATGCATACTCCAGTTAATTTTGGCCATGGCAAGCCAAACCTTGTGAATACCTTTTGAACTACAATAAAAATATCCTATCCTGTAATGGTTCCTTTTAGCGGCTGTAAAGCAAGCAATTCCTCAGCAACAGTGAACTCATTATCAACACCTCGAATAAATATAGCCAGTTGAGCTGTGTCAGACAAATCGGTGCTCTCGTCTAATGCTATGGAAAATGATTCAAAACTAGCCATACGGTCAGTCAATGTTGTTTTTATATCATTAGCCAGCATTTCTATACGTCGAACAACAGTTCGTCTTGACAAAGTAATTTTTTTAAATTCATTTTTCATTTCAGGACACAAAATACTGCAAACTTCTAACATACACTCCTTGATAAATTCTCCTTCGGCAAATGGTTTTAATGCCTTTGCCAATGTTGAGTTAACTATAGAACTAGCTTTCACAACATTATCAAGTTGTGTTCTTTGTTTATGAAACATTTGTTGCTGTTTTTCCAAATTTGCGGTAAGCTTCTAGATTTTGTCTGTTCTTAATTGTCCTATCAGTGAGTGCAGCGTAGCATGCTTAGTTGAGTAATGCCTCTTTATATTGATTTTTTTCATTACTGAAATGGATTCATTATACAGCAAACAAATTGGCTTACCATTGTGCAGGATAAAAAAGAATTCTTCAGTCCATTTTTCTTGAAACTACTTTTCGTTTCATTCCACCAGACATCATTTTTGTTTACTTTTCGTTCAATAAACTTAATAACAAACTAAGTTAGTAACCACTCAAGATGCACACAAAGTCACAAAGCAAGTTGACGGCTCGAGCAGTTCGCTGGGATATCGCTTGTCCAAGTTATCACCTCGGTAGCTCAAATAGAACTGAACTAACGTTCGAGCCATCCACCCGCATATATGTATAGGCAAAATGAAGGGCGTTCACACTCTCGCCGTTCTTACGTTCAAACCGGCGTTCACACGTTCAAACCTGCGCCTCGAACTAGCGGCGCGAGGCGCAGGTTGTTGTTACGCAGTTTGTTATGTCCGATTATTATAGCGACTATCAAAGAGTGAAGCGGCAAACATCAAAGGATTTGATGTTTGCCGCCTCACTGTCACTCTCGTGAGTATAAGTACCTAATGTAATATTTTTTTTATTGGGTTTTCAAAATGTCTCGCGAGCCGGATCATATCTTACAGCGGGCCGGATCCGGCCCGCGGGCCGGTTGTTGCCCATACATGGAGTAAAGCATACTCGTTGTCCTAAGCCCGCAGAAGGTCCTCATCACTGGAAAACTGCCTCCCTTTAGCTTCATTTTTACGTGCAGTAACAGTGCAAAGTCACTGGAAGCAAGGTCTGGACTGTAGGGAGGGGGCTCGAGATGTTTCAGTGGTCAAATGTTCGGTGCAGACTTTGGCACGGTGAGCTGGAGCATTATCGCGATGGAGGAACCGGTATCCATTCTTGACTTTGGCCGCAGATTCTTCATAGACTCAATGACTTCAGGCAGGCACTGTTCAGTTTACCGCTTAGCTCTGACTGCAAAACAGCACTTCCACAGTTCCTATCGGTTTGAGAAATAAAGCTATAATTTTCATTTTTACAGATCGGGATTTTCTGATAACTACGGATATGTCCACATTATTATAGCCCCAAACTTTGTTTTAAGCCTTGGTCGGCAATCGTAATAGCACATCCAGGACTCGTCCTCTATCACAATGCTGTTCACATATCAAGATTGTCCCTTATCAAACTTTTTTAGCATCTCCCGGCAATAAGTTTCACGTCGTGTCATCTGCTCTTCAGTCAGTCGATGCGGCACCCAGAGAGAACAAAATTTCTTCACGTTCAGATGATCATGCAGAATCGAACGAATTGCTGGTGCATTTGGGCCTAAAGTTTATGGTCTAGGCAGTAATGTTTTCCTCCGTAACTGACGTTCGTAGCCTTCCCGGCCTCTCAGCAACCTCCAGAGTGAAATTTTCCCTTTGGAATTCTCTGTACTACCTGAATATCATTTTACGATATGGACAAACATCACCTAGTGAGAGAGTCATTTCATTTAAGCACTGGTCTATGTTTAAACCACGCATGAAATTATAACCTAATACTGCCCTTATCTCATTTTTTGATCACGATGCCATCGTAAGCACTTTACACACTGCAAAAGCAAGCTCTCGTGAAGATATTTGGGTTAAAAAGAGACGAACACTGTGCTCCGATCTTTAAAAAAAATATTATCATTTCAATCTGAATTTATATATCAGTGCTTAATTTATGCGAAAGCAAATTTGAAAAACGAGGAAAAGCATTCGAGTCTGCATGAACATAACACTCGCAATAAAAATAATGTAGTAATCCCAAAGTGCGGCTTTCTTTATACCAGAGATCATTTTTATATTTGGGGTTTAAATTTTTCAACTCGTTGCCAGCAGAGATTAAAATACTTCAAGAGGTTGCATTTAAGAAATGTATTAAAAGAAACTTCACCATGCATGCTCTCTATAATTTTGATGAATTTGACAAGGCCGTCTTATTTTTTTTTTTATATTTATCTTTTATCAAATTTGTCTCGTATTTTATCACCGTAGTGTTGATTTTATTGTAAAACTTATTGTTTATTAACTGATTATTAAAAAAAAATTTGATTGTCTTTTTTTTTAAACTTATTAATAGATTATTTTAAAATGTTGTTTACATTTTTTTTTGTTATTTGAGTCTGTAAGATTTAATTTTTATAATTGATCCGACGGTGTCTTGCCTTTACATATAAAACGTATATGTACACGTAATGAAGTTGTAATAACTTCTAGAAAATGTAAAATGACGTATTCCACAGTATGTACTTTTTGGAATTAATAAAATTAGACTATGACTATGACTATGACTATGACTCTCACTGCTAATGAATAACTGACCCCATCGACCTGACGCAGCGGCTACTATGCACGTATGAAAATGTCTCAACATACACCAAGAAGCAGCTACCTGCGACTCATGGTTGCGTTACATTGAAAAAAAATCTAGTACCCTTTGTATGTGAAGTATTTTCCGTGGTATTGAAATAGTAATTTTCCAATATGCTTTAGTATTTTTTTAAATATTGCATAGTTTAACAATTATTTGTGTCGCTTGTATATAAGATATTCCAACCGAAATTTCACAAAGTGGTATTAGCCTAACAAGTATTTAGCAAATTTCAATGTATTTAAGTCCAACATTTCAAGATTAAAGTATAACTAGCATGTCCCCTGGTAGACCGATTTCAACAACAACCACTTTTCAACACTTACCATGATGTAATGATGCCTGCATGCCAAATTTCAGCTTAATCGGGTGAAGCGCTGGGGTGCTATCGGGGATGAGTACACACACACGGACAGACATAACGCAAACATGCAAACATACAGACACACAGACACACCGACACACAAACATACTTCAATCTGGAAATGGTCTTAATCGTTTCAAAGATCAAAATGGCCATTTTAGTATTCACCTGAAAAAGCTTTCACGATACTTCCTCTAACCATTGGTTGGCCGGAAAAGTAAATGCACGATTTTTAAAGGTTTTATATTGATCTTTCTTTTAATATTACTCTAAGAAAGGTCTGACGTGATGAGTAAGACCACAGTTTACCAGACATTAGCTTCTCTTAGAACAAAATTGAAATCGAAGCGAATACGTCACGAGTCGTAAGGGCTCGGATATGGCCGCCAGATGTGTCGCTACTCGGCCTATGCGGATATGCAAACGTTAGAAAAAATCGCCAGCATTTAGCTGAGCTTAACGCTAACCAATGGCGTTCGTCAAGACGTTGTAACGGTTAGCAACATATAATTTTGCGACTACTATTAATTCACAAGCATAACATTTTTCACATTAATTCTGTCTGACCTCATTAATAACATAATTAACCAGAATTCATAAATGCGTCTTTCGCGATCAGCATTTTTTAAACGTTTCTTTCAATACACGAATGTACAGTCTGACGTCATTCTAAACTTTTCAACGTCAAAATGTTGGCTTTATAAACCGCAATTTTTCATGTATAAAATCACTCTCTCGATCACACTCTCGTCAATCGTATCGTATCTGCATAATTAATAAAATAAGCGTATCTGCATAATTAATAAAATAAATAATAAATTGTTTGTGTTTCTCTACTCTCTTGTCCGCTGAGGAAAAATCGACGTAAGATTGGAAGCCTGGTTTCCGCACACCATCAGAAAGAGCGACCAGGCACTCCTCCAATAACGTACCCCTCTGCCCACATTCCTCGCACCCCTCTTCCCGCAATGCCCTGTAGCTCGAGAGTAAACCTACTGTTTGGTATAATGTGCCCTATGAATGCCCTGTAGCTCGAGAGTAAAGTTACTGTTTGTTATACTGTGGGAAGACGGAAGCAGCGCTCCGTGGACTGGTCAGACGCGCACTCTGCCCTTAACAACACGTTTAGTTAGTGCTTTATAGTCGCCTGAATATTTGTTGTCACTTAAAACACAATAGATAAATATTGCACAACAACTAGTTGAATATACGCCAGATATTGACTTGCGAACATATTTTGTTTTAGCTCGCGAGACAGCGTAGCGTATCTCTGCCCGCTCTGCTGTCCAACTTGCTTGCCAAGCGGCTGCGGCTGAAATGGAGCAAAAATTTATGACGAAAAAATAATTTTTCTCAAATGCCGTCAAAATGTTTTTTAACCGACATTTATTGAAAAGTTAAATATGTTCTGAACGTACATTTTTGTTAAATATTAGATTAAGCAGTTTGCGTTCTCATTTTGTCGACTATTTTTACTGGACATATTGAGAAAGTGTCTGGCGAAATAGTATTGGCATTTGCGAACAGTATCAGGCATAACACTTCAGTGGAAGTGTTTAATCGTCTCTGCTTGATCCTATGCCACAAGCTGCCCAACTGGCCATTCGTTTATATCCAGGCTAAGAGACTCGGACATTACACGCAAGGCATTTCACTCCCTGCCGAGCATTATCCCGAAAGGATAAGCAGGCACGCCGGCCAGGCCAGTAATGTATAAGAAACATCGTAGAAAATATCTTCTATAAAATGTAGAGAATAGGCTGTACTACAAGTATTGCATAAAAACGAGGAAATTTAATTTTTCTAAGATTTTTATTACGTAACGAACGTTCCAAAAATAAAGTTTTATGAAACCCTAAAATCTTCCTTTAGGAATTCATTTATTTCAGTTATAAATTATATTACACAGAATCAGTTTTTAATTAGTAACTTACTTAAATTAGGTGAATCAATACGCCAAGTAAGCAACTTTTATTTTAAATAAAAAATAAAAAAGAAAGTATTAAAAGCTATGAGTACGATGCGCTATCTAGCGTAGGTAAAATATCGCTAATATTGTTTATTAGCGATATTTTACATACCGCTCAAACTTTTGTTCAAAAAAAATATTGTTCCGATTTTTTTAAATAAAAATTTGCTTACTTTGTCCTGCTGATTCACCCACTACAAGAATGTCACTTATTAAAAACTCATCCTGTATATTCGACACTTGTCTTTCTCTAAAAAACACGTAATAATAAAACGTAAATTTGAGGAATAGTTTTGCTTCCGTCGCCCTTTTAGAAACATATATTTAAATTGTTTTGATGCAATACGCATATTATACGCAATCTTTTATGATTCCTACTGAAGTTAATCATTTGACATTTTTTTTATATACAAGGTGTTAAAAAAGAGTATCGGGTATTTGTAAAACTAGTAGTAATAAAGTATTTTTATTGATGATTATTAGAATACACAATGGAAAATTATTTCAAAAATATAATGTTATTAAAATGGTGACCGTTACGCTGCTGGCAACCTTCTAATCTGCAACGAAGATTGGTGATGACACGCTGACACATAGCCCTCGATATTGCTGCTGTTTCTGCCCAAATGTTTTGTTTCAATTGCGTTAGGATCATCGGATTATTCTCATAAACCTTACTTTTAAGGTATCCCCATACGAAATAGTCAAGCGGGCTAAGGTCGGGGCTTCCAGGAGGCTAGTTGATGTTACCTCTACGTGAAATCACCTTAATCACATATTAGGGAGTTAATTCTTTAACAGCTTCAATTGATTGATTTGATGTAGTCCGTATAATTCAATTCTTGGACCAATTGAATTTTATACGCTTTTAAATGCAATTCTTTCTTTAAAATCTAATGAAAAGACGATTTTTTTATTTTCAATGCTTGACTTCGCTTTCGGATGGATAAAGACTGGTTTGACGAACTGACGCCCTTACTTCTTCAATTGCTTCCTGGTCGCGGACAGAACGAGGGCGACCATAGCTTTGAACTTTTACCGTCGCACCTGTATTTTCGAACGTCCGGATCTATTTTCTAATGCTATCGTCACATGGTGCATTGCTTGTGCGATACTCAGTACGAAACAAACGTTGAGCAGTCATTATTGATTCAACTTTACGATAATACGTCCCGGGTACCCGTCCCCGTGTACTGCTCCATTGAGCCTAAAACCACAAAACGGCGGACGCCATGATCCCCACCCCGCGCCCCTCCACCGCTCCGAATCAAATTCAGCGCTAAAACAAATACCCGATACCCTTTTTGGACATCTTGTATAATACGATTCCCCTAATGTTCTCTGCATCTAATGGACCTCCGTATACCTTAGGTACATTAACCAAAACGGTGGAGCCCGTCTTTAAATATCTCCGAAGAAGTATCCATCATTTTATCAACAGATATTTTAGGTTTTTGCAGAATGTTCCTTTTGTTCTCTAATATTCCAATTTTGTGGCATGTGGTTCTCTAATGTAGAGAACAAATATAATCAGCATAGAATTCTCGACTCCCATCCATTTACACCTACCGTTTTTCCATATATTGCATCCATGCATGGCTTTTACAAATGTCGCATGAATGTGATCCAATAGATTCCATTCCACAAACAAGGCAAAACGCTTTTTCTTCTCTGTCATCTGATTCACCTTCTGATACAGATGTTCCAGATGTCGATGCAGGATCTTCTGAAGTTGAAGTTTTGTTGTTAATTAAAGTGGCAGTCAGCAGGTCCTCTGAAGTTGACGCGTTGTTATTAATTATAGCATCAGATAGTAGGTTTACTAAAGTGGGATTGTTGTCAGTGTTGTCGATGTATTGCTGTTTAAATCATAGACAAAATTTTAACAGAAAAAAAAACGACTCCAAATTTTTTTATAAGCGCAGCAGTCATGATATAACGGGCTATCATAAACACATATACAGAATTTTGTGTCTATGCTGTTGACCGTTGAGAAGATCCCTCGTTGGAAACCAACCCTGGGTGCCGCAGTCCTGTATTGGTGAAACTTAGAACGGGCTGTCGTAATTGAATGCATATACAAAATTTCGTGTATGTACTGTTGGCCGTTGAGGAGTCTCCTCTTCGGGAGCCAACCAAGGGTGTAGAATCAGGTTATACTAACCATAAAAATATGCATTTTCCTTCGAATTGAACCAACATGTAAATTTTCAACTTTATATGATAATATTTGAGGAGTTCCCTCAATTCTTCTAGGATCTCATCATCAGGACAGGATTTTGATAAAAATGGGACCAATCTAAAGTATATCCTTCCAAACAAAAAAAGAATTTCCCAAATAGTTTCTCAATGGCAGAGTTCGAAGGTAACAAACATTTTTTAAAATACAACCGAATTGATAAACTCCTCCTTTTTTTTGAAGTCGGTTAAAAAATTATCGAAATCCTCTTCAGTAACAAGCTTTTTAAGCAATTCTGCTGGATTATGAGTAGTTTTTGTGTCCCATTTTGTACTTTATCCGAAGACATATTTTTATGTTTGTACACTTGGCGCACGAAGAAATTACATGAGAGCGCTCGCAAATTCCATGTGTAATGTTTGGGCGTAAATCTGTGATGGCCGGCACGGATCCTGGAGGGAAGCAGTGAGGTAGAGGGACGCGGTAAAAAGCTGTTTAGGTATTTGATCAAATCACTGGATTTTTTAGGGAAATGACCATATCGAGTTGTCGTTTTAATATGCGCCCATGCTGGGCCGGGCCGGGGGAGTTAATGGGCCCATGCTGGGTTGGCCACGAAAACCCATTCTGTTCAGGGTCGGTCACACTCACGGGTCAACACCCATCCGACGGCCTCCACGCATGAGGTGCGAACCTGGGTAGGACTCTGGCCTTGGTCAGTTTCCCCTGGGAATCAAACCTCTGGCGCTCCTGGACGGTCTGCGCACCGTGCGGCGCATGCCAATCGATTGCGCACTCTGCCTAACATCTTGCGGTGTCAACTACAACGGGCGAGCCCGTCACCACAGGACGTTTTAACGATTATTCGTTCTATCGCCCTGCAGTGAACGTAGAAGACTTTGCACAATACAATCCAACGTCTAGCTACGTCACAACCCGTGAGAGTCCAACGCCTTACAGCGAGTTAGCCAGGAATAAACCGAATCTAAACGGAGTATACCGAATCTATCGCGGACCAAGGCGTCCTTTGCCCGGCTGTTCACCCAGGATCGGATGGCCAATGGTCATTTCAAGAGCAGTCGCCGTAAGGTAGGCAACCACCCCCGCTCTATAGGAGACAATACAGTTCCCAGACTCCCCCGACTGTTAGTCGGAGAGCACAATCGATTGGCTTGCGCCGCTCGGTGCGCAGACCGTCCAGGAGCGCCAGAGGTTTGATTCCCAGGGGAGACTGGTTGACCCAGTGTCCTACCCAGGTTCGCACCCCGTGCGTGGAGGCCGTCGGATGGGTGTTGACCCGTGAGTGTGACCGACCCTGAACACATGGGTCATCGTGGCCACCTCATCATGGGCCCGTTAGCCCCCCGTACTCTGACTAACATCTTGCGGTGTCGACTACAACGGGCGAGCCCGTCACCACAGGACGTTTTAACGATTAGTCGTTCTGTCGCCCTGCAGTGAACGTAGAAGACTTTGGACAGTACAATTCTACGTCCAGCTACGTCACAACCCGTGAGAGTCCAACGCCTTACCGCGAGTGAGCCAGGAATAAACCCGGCGGGCTCGAGATACTCGCGCCCTCACTTCCAATTGTGACCAGATTTCTCCGGTCTCTCGATTGGTTCCGAGTTCGAGGTCGCTTGCGCGGTCCTCTCCCTTACGAAGCGGTGAAACGGAGTGCACCGAATCTGTCGCGGACCAAGGCATCCTTTGCCCGACTCTGAACCGGGATCGGATGGCCAATGGTTATTTCAAGAGCAGTCGCCGTAAGGTAGACAACTACCCCCGCTCTATAGGAAACAATACAGTTCTCAGACTCCCCCGATTGTTAGTCGGAGAGCACAATCGATTGGCTTACGCCGCTCGGTGCGCAGACCGTCCAGGAGCGCCAGAGGATTGATTCCCAGGGGAGACTGGTTGACCCAGTGTCCTACCCAGGCTCGCACCCCATGCGTGGAGGCCATCGGATGGGTGTTGACCCGTGAGTGTGACCGACCCTGAACACATGGGTCATCGTGGCCAACTCATCATGGGCCCGTTAGCCCAGCTTCCAGACTCTCCCGACTCTGACTAACAGTCGGGGGAGTGTGGAAGCTGTACTGTTTCCTATAGAGCGGGGGTGGTTGCGGACCTTACGGCGACTGCTCTTGAAATGACCATCGGCCATCTGATCCTAGGTGAAGAGCCGGGCAAAGGACGCCGTGGTCCGCGATAGGTTCGGTATACACCGTTTCACCGCTTCGTAAGGGAGAGGACCGCGCAAGCGACCTCGAACTTGGAACCAATCGAGAGACCGGAGAAATCTGGTCACAATTGGAAGTAAGGGCGCGAGTGTCGGCCCGCCAGGTAACATTACTGGCTATCTTGCGGTAAAGGCGTTGGTCTCTTACGGGTTGTGGCGTAGGTAGATGGTGGACTGTTTTGTCCCAAAGTCTTCTACGCTCACTCCAGGGAGATAGAACGACTAATCGTTAAAACTTCCTGTGGTGACGGGCTCGCCCGCTGTAGTCGACAACCCAAGTTGTCGTTTTAATATCTCACGTGAATTAATCAACTCCATCGGATTTGATCAAATCCCGGTTCTTAACATTTCCTTGCGGTGTGTATACTGAATAATAATAAAATAACAATAAATAAATACAATATTGGCTTTTTACTGATAGAGCTTCCTAGAATGTTAAGCAAGTATTTATTCACAATTTTACAAAGGTAGGTACGCCACTTAACCAAATCAGAAACATTAAGTTACTACCATTAATATCATGTTCATTGTGCGTGGCTCTAAAAACACGATGTTTTTTAAAGTAGGGCGCCGACGCGCAAGAAGCTCTCGAGCGCGCGCCCTATTTTTCCACCTCCGATAATGACGAAGCATAAAAACGAAGGCAAACACCGCTTCGCAGATTTACGTATGAATAATAATTTCTCATATCATGTCCGAGCTACCCGCAGCAGCGCGCGGCGCGGCAGCCTTTTTGCCCTCAGGACGATATATTAGTATAAGTGAGCCAGCCCAATGTAGTCTTTGTTGCGTCATAAGGCACACAATTCAGAAATTGGATAGGTCTCATTTAAAAACAGATAAAACGTATTGTAAATATATGAGAAATAAACAAAATATATCTAATTTACTGGCTCATCGTGGTACTTATCACGATTTAATCACTGCTTGTATACGTCCTAAACTATTGAATCCCATTGCAGCGTGTACACTAAGATTCGTTAAGTGGTGATAAGATTGGTTAAGTGGTTAAGTGGCAGTAAGATTGGTAAGTCTGATTTGGTTGAGTGTATCTAGTACCTACCAGTATCCCAAGTCAAGTATTTGGCCAGCTATGTCAAATATTTGGATTTCAAGAAGGCCTTTGACAGCGTCGATAACGATGCGTTACTCCGAGAACTGGCTGCTGCTGAATTCTCGAGTAAACTCTTGAAATTTTTCGCAGATTACTTTCGGGGGCCGCCAGCAATTCGTTAAATTTGTCAATTTTGAATCCAACTATACAACCCTCAATCGGGGGCTAGCCAAAGATCAAACTTGGGGCCTTTGTTATTGAACTTATTTGTTAATAATCTGTGTAAAGTAGTTACATCTGCACGTTGTCTAATGTTTGCTGATAACGTCAAATTGTTTTAGCAATAGGAAGTGCTGAGGCCTGCCAGCTCTTCCAACGTGATATTGATGCAGTTTATGCATGGAGCCAAGCTCGTAACCTTCACTTCAATATTAACAAATGTTCAGTGATGACATACACAAGATCGCCTGCTCATCTGATGCATGATTACTCCATCGCTGGATGTGTTCTTCCCAGAGTTACTGAAGTCAAGGACTGGGGAGCTTTTTTCGACCTCAAGTTAAACTTCAAGGAACACATTAGGCAACTATCTACAACTTCTTTCAAGCTTCTAGGGTTCGTGATACGGCAATCAGAGCACTTTAATAATATTCGGGTTATGCGCACGTTGTACAATAACGTGGAGCATGGATGTATGGAGATTTTTTATTTTTACTTTCCTGAGATCTAATAGTGCGGTAAAGTTGTGTTATAGGAAGATGATGAACTATGATTTATTTCATAATTTTAAAAATAATTCTAGAGCCGCCGCTTTGCATTCAAAAATTCAAAAATGTGATAAAAAAGGGATGTTTTTCAAAAATTCGCAAAAAAAAAAGAAACTGCTTTCTAGCTTCATCGACTAAGAAAAACGAAAGATTAATAGCCATCCTTTAATAAAAAAATTGTGTTTAATAGTACACAAATACAGTTTAAAAATAATAATATGGTAATTACACCCTAAAATCCCTTTTCGTCTCGAACTTAGGCATAATCGCTCTTGACTGCAATTTTGCTTTTATGGACCCAATTCTGGCCTTTCGGGTGCATAAAGAAGCCGATGCCTCTGTTGTGACTTTCACTGCTCGCTCCACGGCTTGGGTGTGGCATGGAAGCCGTAAGAAGTCCAGGTCCCCTTCTCCACCCGATTCTACAAATGACCTGATTTCCTGGTCAGAGAGATGTTTTAGTAAAGGTGGTTCAGTTACACCACTCTGCCATTCAATCAGGTCAATGTAGTCGGATGCATTGACGTTGATGCATGGCACCTCAAACATCCTTAACTGGGATGTTTCTGTTGTTCTTGCTTTGACAATTCGACGAGCAGCCAATTCTCGTACGCTTTTCTTTTCGTCGGTCAGCAAGGCTAGCAGCATATTCTCAGGATGTGCAAAGTAGCTGTTCCTCTGGATAACAGGATCTACTACTTTTTTAAGATTATCCGAGAGATACCTTGATCGTGATACTTGTTTGAAGAGGTGTCTAGCGCCGTCTTTGCAGGATGGGTGATTTTTTATATCAAACCAAGTCGGTGCGTAGACTTTCACTACAAAAGTAGCTAAGACGATCAATCTTTCATCTGGATTTTCCGTAGCCACATAAAGACGCATTACACGGTTTGCACGGGTCAGCCATCTTGCATGTGATAATTTTCCTGGTGATTTATGAGCCAAATCATCCGGAACAAAGTTTGCTATCACTGCTGACACAATCCTGTGTAAATAAAGTTGGTCTGTGCTCAAATCACTGGTGATCGGTATCAGTGATCCCTCAATCTTCTGAAATTGTGTGACAGGCATCTGCTCGCAATTTTCAATTGCTTTACCTATGGCGCCAGTATAGGATCTGGGTCCTGAAGTCGACCCATCAAGGTGGAGGAACAAGTGCCGAAAGGGTAACTCATTCATATGCAGTAGACAAACTATCCACTGCAGTGGTTTATTCAACCTCTTCTCTAGCAGTCTGATTACACCGCCATATTTGCCTGTATTGACGTTTGTTCCATCACATCCGACAGCTAGAAGACCCTCTTCAGATATCCCTTCTATTGAAAAATACCTGCCGATGGCATTTTCTATTCCCTTAGCCGATCCAGAAACCGGTACTATGTAGCTCAAGTAATGAGACCCTGGTTCTTTCACTAACGAGATGTGCTCCTCAACAACCTGTTTTCTGTAGTTTCGTCCGTCCTTTTTAATAATAACTGAAGTTTTGTCTTTTCTTCCGTCAAAGTACAATGCCGATATGTCTGACGAATAGTCTTTCTTTTCAATTTGCTCACGCCTCTTTATTCTTTCTCGGCGCAGCTTATGACGATCGATAACGGGTATGTCTGATTTTACGTGGTGTAAAACAGCTGACACAATAGCCGCTGCAGCTCTGTCAGACACACCATATCTGTCACAAGTCATAGACAGAGTTGCTAAATCAAGTTGATTTGTTTTTACAGATGAAACCAGTTTGCTACCTCTATTAGTTTTTGTCTGCATGGTTCTATCAAGTTCTTGATCTTGCATGCTAGACTTGAGACTGGTGTCATCCAAGGTTGACACACTGGTCGATGGTTCTTCTTCTTCTAGCTTTCTTTTTCTGTCCATGGTGTCATCCAAAGTTGACACACAGGTCGATGGTTTTTCTAGCTTCATTTTCCTATCCAATCTTTTCTGTTTCTTCTTTGTGATAATATTGTCTATTCCTCCGATAAACATTCGCCGTGAGGTTCTCTGGTCTATTAAAAAACCGCGTTCCTCTCTAGGTACCTTCTTCTCCTTAGTACAGGTACACAAATCGATATTTTTACATTTGCAGGCACATATATCAAACAGTACGTTACTGGTCTCTCGAAAACATTGTAACTTGTTTTCGGAAAGTTTTTTGATGGATTTTATTACACTCCGGCATTTACTATGGTATGTTTTCAACATTTGCATAATTCTCGTTCTACTTACAGTGGGAATTGAAGCCAAAAGCTATATTTCTTCAATTCTGGTAACAACTCTATCTGCGATGTCTGAAAATGTCGGTTCCTTTGCATTTTCTTGCTCTTGCATCAACCGGTATCTTGTCCATTTACAACACTTCATGACGTCTTCATACGTAGGTAAAACATTTTCTCTCATTTTACTTGTATCACCAAACAACGGGCATTTTAATGAGCCGCGAGTTTTATCCATCTTCACTTCAATTAATCAATTCAAAGTCGTAATTGGGGAAAGAACAAAAGCGCGCGATCGACGCGACCGTTCACCTTTACGTAACAGGTGCCACTGGCGCGTGCGCGGATTTGCATGCTACCCTCCTCCCCGCACCCCTTTTACTATCTTTCACCCACACAAGTAAACGCCAATGATGTATTTTTTATGTTTTTGACAATAGTATACATGAAAAAATATTATAATAGTTAGAATAATAGGTTTATAGACCACTGCAATTGATTGCTAAAGTACACCCTAAATTTCGATTTTTCGAAAAGTTCATTGACCTGGCGGCAGCTCTTACCTTTATCGGATCCTGATAATATTTTGCATGCTTCCATTTGAACTATAATCACAACTTTTTATCACTATTAGAATAGCGGAAACGAAAAAAGTGTAAATCACTCCGGGTTATGTACAACTCGAAACGAATGCAGCTATTTGGAATTCACATGAAGATACTTATACCCTCATGCTAGAAAAGGTACAAAAGTGGTTTTTGAGATTTTTGTACTTCAAGCAGTACGGATATTATCCATTTTTGTATCCGACTGCGGACTGCATTTATCACAGGCATGGTTGGTTATAATTCTCTCTGTCTCAGAAGAGAAATGCTGACCATGTCCTATGTTTTTAATCTAATTCGTGGTAAAACTGATAATCCTAGCTTACTAACCAAGGTAAATCTTTTCATACCAAATAATTATCTTCGTGCTCGATCGCACCATTTTTTCGCGGAGCTGTTCTCGCGCACTAACCTTACGAGATGGAACACATTGCCGGGTGCTTTGCGGCGCTTAAATGAAATTCACTCGATGGCACCAGATTTCGATATTTTTACCGCCAACCCTTATTGTTTAAATTGCACGCTATTAATTATTTATTCTTATATGATAGCTAGTATTATAAGTGTCATTCTATTTGTATAGTTACGGTGATATCTTTATTAGTTTTACTTCTCCGTAATATTGATTAGTAATAAGCGAATAAACAAAACAAATTAATAAATAATAAATAAATAACATATTATATCAAAACAAGTAAATATAATAAAAAGAATAAAAAATACGACTGCCATTACAAAAAGTTAACCTTTTACTGCATTTATAATCATTTTTATTACGGTTTTTTTATATAAAATGTTTATGGTTTATGAATTTATTCATATAAGTAGATACATAATAATATATATTTTCGGAATGTACTAAATTACACCTTTCATTTGACACTAAATACGATATTTCGGCGTTTTAAAAGATGTGTCAAAAGTGTCATAAATTCTCTTGTCTGCGTCATTAGTTATTAAAGGAAAAATGACAAAAAATCGGTTTATCGCCATTATCTATATATTTATAGCTCCAATTATGTTAACATATAATATAAAATTTGCGACCAATTTGTTCCAAACATCTTTGTATGTGCTCAACCGTTTTCGAGATAGAGGGCGGAGAGTGCACAGCGCTCAGCCATACATACTGCAATACAAGGTCAACTATGAATCTCGGTAAATAACACCATGTTTTGTGAGACTTTTTATACAGCTTTATAAACGTTAAAATGAAGGTGCATACGAGATTCCAGTTTCTTATTTCTCATTCCGAGGTCGACCTCTTTTTTTTTGCTTATTATAGCCCGTCGGACGCCAACAGTGCCTATAGGCACTTTAACAGATCGTTTGACAGATCCGCGCGTGACCATTTCGGCCGGCCCCAATATATGTTATATAAATATATAATATACATGAGTAACAAGATTAATTACTTGGTAATAAAAGGGAATTTATGAAAAAAACGATATTGTCAGTGTTTCGCTCGCGTGCGCGTTGTATTGTATTAAAACCGACAATAAATCTGTGCAACCACTGGAACAAGTCGTTTATCTAGAATCCTGCAATCCTTCACCAGCGACAATTAGAGGTTGTCCCGAGTAGGCCGCACCTCTTTACAGTCAATATTTATAAATAGGATAGAAACGAATTTACCGCGTGAAATTTGTAGCTCTCGACGTTTCGGTGACGTTGCAGCCGCCGTTGCCCAGGGTAGACTGTAGTCTTACAGTCTACCCTGGACAACGGCGGCTGCAACGTCACCGAAACGTCGGGTGCTACAAATTTCACGCGGTAAATTCGTTTCTATTCTATTTATAATGTCAAACAACCGCGATAGTCTTCGATTTTATATTGTCAGTATTTATTTTCAAAATCGACAAAAAGTTGCGGCGCAGTGTAGCGCGAAGGCTGGCTTTCGAGCGGTTAAGTGACTTCTCTATGGAATTGTATGAAGGGGGCATTAGATTCCGTTCATTAAATATTTTTCACCCAAAATAGGGTAAACTCCAACGGGCACCCGAACTATTAGTCGGAAAGTGTGGGGGCCGTTCGACGACCGTTTTCACAATGGCTCCATCGCGTCGGCCTGGTGCGGGCTGCGGCTGGTGTAATGGCCGTGGACGGCCCCTCACATTTTATTGCCCGGCCTGGGAACCGAATGACTTTTCGTGACAGGGCGCTTTTCGAGAGCGCCGCCCGCCCGCCGGAGCGACAAAAAATATCCGATATGCTGCGGCCGAACAAAATTAATTTAGATATTTGTGATGTTATGGGGGTAAGACGAAAGGGCGGGCTCTGTGATTTCGAGCACCATGACTTACGGGTATTAAGCTATAATACAAGCAGTAACTTATATGTGGATCATGCGCTGGGATTTAGAGCAAGAAAAACAGGTCATAGCTATTTTTATAGCAATATATATAGATTTTAAAAAAGGTACCGTAAACTACCCTATTTTTATTATTTTTATTTGATCAGTGGGCTTTTCTAAGGTCTTTGTGGGCCTTGTAACACTGCGACCATTTCTGATCTATTGTGTTCGCCACCTACTATAGTTCTGCGCTAAGCCTCGTGTCATTTAAGAACCGCAACATGCTTTTGACGCCATATATTATACAAAGCAACGCCGCTGCGTAACAAATTGATACCGATTAAATAATATTTCTGTGGTGGTACATTGTTAGGCACAATGCCACCATGCAATGTACCTACCACTTTTCGAAAAATCACAGAAACATAATTGGATACTTTTCAATTGTATTAGAACTTTTCCGTATACCTTATATAATCTATCATGAATTAAAAAAATACAACAACTATTTATCTATAAACTATATAGGGTTATCGCTAAAATTATATAAAAATTGGTACATAGTAACGGTAGTAGACTTAGGTTTTTTGATTTAGGACTTCGTTAGCGAGGTAAAACATCTTTTTTTTAGTAAGAAAGGTTTAAACTAAAAAAAAATAAAGGTATTTTTTAATTAATTTTAATATAACATAAATAGGTAATAACCGCTTAATAAAAAATATATTTAAAAAAATGCGTACCAAAAAATATTTTTTTTGTTATACAAGTCGGTTGCTTTTAGAATATCACACATAAATCGCGGTTCTTTTTACACGACTGTCCACCAAAAAAATTATATATATTCAGGGTTCATCTATGTATGTTTATCGTTTCTTTATTCTACCATAATATCTAAACGTTTAACCCGATTTAGAAGTGCGAAGTTTTGTTAGAATCGTAATGTTATTCTGAGTGTTATAAATTACAAATATTAAGTACTAAGTTGTCTAAATATCCAAATATCCAAATGTCCACAAATATCAATAAATATATCGTGTTTAGTGTCAAATAAAAGGTCTGATTGATTATATTTCGTAAATTTAAATTATCTCTGTGGATAGACACATAAACTACAAACATTTTCTAGAAAAATCCTAATAAGGATAATTATGAATACAATAGTTCACTTTCTGTAACGGCATTTGTAATTTTTGAAAAATATATATTTACTTGTTTCATACACGGTTCTTATAATGAGATTCTACAAAGCAGCATCACGTCTAATTTAAACTAATTAAAAATTCTTACTCTGGCAAGAATTATCGGAAAATTTACAACCAACTCGGTACCGGGTGAGCTTTATCTTTAGAGACTGATATTTATATCTTAATTGTCTGTTTATAATTACATGGCTAATGTCAGGGAATTATAAACGCTAATTATAATGGTGGTCCATTAGCAGAAAACTTTATTTTGACCGTGCGGATCGATCGAGATATAATTAAATAATAGTAAATTCTTTATATGCACTTAAGAAATAGAAAATAAATGAGCGAGTATCTTATAAATAAACCTATAATAGTTTGAAAGTAAAGAAACTAAAAACTGCGGTAGTAAAAAAATATGCTAATTTATTTATTTATTTATTTTTATTTATTTATTTATTTATTTATTTATTTGTAACGAAACAGATAGTAGGTGGTACATTTCATTAATAACATAGTGCCTTACATAATATGCTCTAACCTACTATCCTATAATATTGTTACAATGCATCCGTTAATAAGGCTCTAATCTAGATATTATATGTATATATACATATACATATACATGCATATACATATACATATATACATACACATATACACATACATATACACATACATACATAAATATATACACACATATCCACATATACATATACATACACACACATACACATATACATATACACACACATACATATCTACATATATTTTTATTTTTCCATATTATATATATTTTTATTTTTACATTACACTAATGTTTTAGAGTGTATGGACTTTTTGATGTTCGCAAAGGTATCATTGAATATGTCGTTTCCTTGGCAGTTCATATCGAACGCGCGACACATCCTACTTATAGGTTTATTATAGGATAAATTATTTGCATGTAATAGGTTGGCAAATGTGTTATTATTTCTGGAATGCCTCTGGGGAACGCGGATTGGAATTTTAGCTAAGCTGGCCGGACTGTCTAGTTTGTTATTAATAAGTTTGTAGAGACACGAGATGTCTGCACTTATTCTACGTTCCTTTAATGACAGCATTTCAAAATAAGACAACCGATCCTCATAACTGTTTAGCTTATTCCCAAGGCCACATTTGTACGACAGCATGCGGGTGAATTTCCTTTGGACTTTCTCGATTCTATCGCCGTGTACTTTGTAAAGAGGATTCCATATTACTGTACCGAATTCTAGTATAGATCTAACTACAGAGTTGTAGACCAATAACATAGATTTCGGATTACGAAACGGCTGCATAATCCTGCAGATAAACCCTAGCATTTTATTGGCCTTTTTAATCATCTCGTTGAAATGAATTTGAAAAACATATCTTTCATCGAAAACAATACCTAGATCCCGAATATGGTTTACTCTAGAAAGAGGTGCGTCGCTGATGTAATAATTATTACGGAGGATGTTTTTGTTCCTTGTGAATGTGATGACGTGGCATTTGTCTATGTTAAGTTGCATGGCATTGCGTGTGCACCATCTGCTTAAGGTATTTAAGTCGTCCTGAATTTTGTCGCTATCAGAGGAGCACGAGATTCTATTAAATATTTTTAGGTCGTCAGCGTAAAAAAGATGTGGACATTTGAGTTCATTGCAGAGGTCGTTAATGTAATAAAGGAACAGTAGGGGTCCTAGGTTTGAGCCTTGCGGCACCCCAGAGGTAATAACGGCCGGTGCAGATTTGAAGCCATTCACATTTACCAGTTGTGTACGATTAGATATATATGACGACAGCCATCTCAGCAGATTTCCATGAATTCCGAAGCTCCCCAATTTTTCCAGCAGTATAGCGTGATTGACTTTGTCAAAGGCTTTGCTGAAGTCAGTGTAAACTGTATCAACCTGAATGCGCTTATCGAGTGACATGCATAAGTAATCCGTGTATTCTAAGAGGTTAGAGATGATTGACCTATTGTGCATAAAGCCATGCTGGGTATCGCTTAGCGATGGTTTAGTGTACAGGTATAGATGATCTCGCATGAGGGATTCGAACACTTTTGAAAAGGTACATAATATGCTTATCGGCCTATAATTCCTGACATTGGTGGAATCGCCGCTTTTGTGAATCGGAACCACATGGGCTGTTTTCCATTTGTCTGGGAAAATTCCTTCCTGTAGGGATTTATTATATATAATAAGTAAGGGCAGGGCTAATTCATCAGCGCAGTTTCGTATGAATATTGGAGGAATCATATCCGGTCCGGGGCCTTTATTAATGTCCAGGTTCCTGAGTTTCTCTTTAAGTTTATCCAGAGAGACTCGCAACATAGGCACTGTGTATGCGGACTGTGATATGGCATTTACTGTAGGGGCGCTAGCAGAGTTAATATGTACCGGATCGAAGACCGAACAAAAGTATGCTGAAAGAAGCTCGCATATATCCTCACCGCATTCTGCAGTTTGGTTGTCATGTTGCATAACTTTCGGTAGAGAGTTAAGGTCTTTCTTAGATTTTACATATGCCCAAAAATTCCTTACATTATTGCTAATGTTCAACTCGATATTTGATATGTAGAAGTTCCGACACGTTCTCAACATTTTCTTCGATCTTTTCCTGAGGATTGAAAAGGATTCATAATCTCTAGGGTTGCCGTATTTTTTAAACTTTTGATGGAATTTTTCCTTTTCATTCATGCAGTTTATTAAGGAGCGACTGAACCATGTGGGATATCTGGCATTCTTTTTGGTTTTCTCCGGAACATTCAAACTGATAACAGATGAAAGTATGTCATATAGTATTGTCACCGAGGAGTTACAATCAAATTTATTAAGAGTTGAAATCCAGTCAATGGATGCGAGGCTTTCATTGCAGCTTGAAAAGTCTGCTTTGTAAAAATTAAAGCGAGTCATACCATCCTCATTAATTTCAAGAAAAACATTGTCGTGTACGTATGCCCTTATTAGTAGTGGTGGGTGATGTGGGTCTATTTTGCTGAGTGGCTCAGACAAACTGACAGTTAATGTAGGCTTGTCGGACAGGATGAGGTCCAGTATTCGACCATTGACATTATAGTTGCCATTAAATTGAGCGAGATTGCATAACGCAATTTGATCCAGTAGCATTTCAGAATAGTTACCAGAGAAGTTGGTGGCTGAGAATGTATCGGTATGTATTTTGTCCGGTGCCCAGACGATTGAGGGAGCATTAAAGTCACCTAGAATGATATTTTGACTGCCGGAGTTAGATTCCAGACAATTTTTTTGACAACTCGTTAAAAATTCCTTAAAGGTATTGTTGCTGATCCTCGGAGGCAGATATACTGTGCACAGGTTGAATGAAGTATATTTATTGATTTTGATATTTACCCAGAGATCTTCAGCTCCAGTTTCCCATGAGTGCAATCTGTGTATGACAAATTGTTTAGATATTGCTATTAGTGTACCGCCGCCTTCAAGGTTTTTAGATGCAGACGATTCGCGGTCTCGTCTATGTACTTCGTATCTTTTGTCAAAAATTTCGCTGCTTTCTACGCTAGAATTCAGGAAAGTCTCTGTCAGACATATAATGTCATAGTTGTTGTTCAGTATTTCTATTGCTATTTCGTTAGTTTTACTTCTCAGCCCTCTCACATTTTGATAATATATATGTATGCTTGACATAATTAGGACAATAAAACGTAGTAACGGTAATAAAATATGTAACAAAAAGATATATATATAATATCAATAGTAGTAATAATATAGAATAAAAACATCAATATGAGACATGATACGCATGTGAAATGTTTATAATAATATCTGTAACGATGTGTATGTACGAGCTTAAATTGTTGCAGGTTTTAGTAGTAAAGTTTTTTGATTATTTAAGAGTAGATAGGTGTATAGATATTGAATAAAGTGAATATGCAGTGTAATAATTAAGCTATAGATTGAAGTGTGTTAAGTTTATCAAAGTTACTAATATTGATTACAGGCGATGTGTCGTTTTTCCTTATAAATATTTTGCCATTTCTTATCCAGATGTATCGCTAGTCCTTATTTTTGGCGACAAATCGTGTGGCTGTGTGGAGCTTCTTCATGTCGCGAGAAAGATTTTCACAGACGTAGACTGCTTTTGTCTCTCCGTTGATTCCGAGGTGTTTGCTGTTCAATTTATCCATTGCGTTCGATTTATTATATTTTCTTGTGGCAGCGATAATTTCGTCTCTTATACGTGGATTGGATAGAGTTACCACGATGTTCCTTGGTCGAGCAGAAGTCGGGTTTAGCTGTGAGACTCGATGACACGTTATAATGTTGTCACGGCACAGTGGTATCGATACACGAGAGCAGAGGTTGATCACCATGGAGAGGATGTTTTCATTTTTGTTTTCTGGAACTTCTTGAATTTCTATATTGCAGTTCCTACTGCGCTGATCAAAGGTATCTAATCTTTGTTTCAATTCAGCGGTGGTCTGGCGTAGATTTTCATTCTCAGATTGTAGAGCAGCTATAGTTGCAGTGTCTCTTTCCTGATGTTGTTTGAGTTGATCCATCGAAGTTTGTAATATCTCCATTTTTCCTAACGAAGAAGAGATTTCCTTTTTGAACTGCTGCAACTCGTACGTGATGGTGTCATTGATGCGTGTGAATAAGCTGTCCATAATATCGGTTTTAAAGCTGTTTAGCTTCCCATCGATGTGAGTAATAAGCCTGTCAAAGTCGAAATTTACCATAGAAGCTGGTTGAGGTGATTCTGCTTGCGGGGTCGATGGTCTGGAAGACGAGCTGTTACCGATGACTTTGGCTGAAGTCTTCGCACAGGCTTTCAGTGGAGGCTGCGGTTTTTCTTTGCAGCTGGTGCATTTTATTGAGCTCTTTCCGTCTGCTTTCATTGCCTTGAATATCTTTTCTTGCAGCCCAATGCAAAAATAGTGAAAAGCCTTGTCACAATGTGAGCAAATTATCTCATCTTTAATTGTTAGAGGATCACTGCATTTTTGACACTTCATATTAACGGTCCGATTTGACGCCTTTTTATGTCAGCAAAAAAGATATTGTGTATGTTTTTATTTTATGACACTTAAATAAGCGACACACGCCTGTAATAATTTGCTTATTCGCACATTACGCTTTCTATTTATTTTTCAATTGATACACAGCAAGGACACAAACCATTCGCTTTTGAGGCCTTAAAGCGGTGTGTCAAGATGCTACTATAAGATAGCGCTATCAATTATAGATAGCGCTATCAATTATTTTCCAAATGTGATCCAGCCAGGACACGAACCATTCGCTGTTACGCCCTTCAGATTGTAGTGATTGGTTTACTTGCCGATAGATGGTAGATATCACAGATTCGAATAGATGGCGTTGTTTAAACTACTGCGAAATAAATTTATTTTTCGATTTCTCACGCAACTTATTAGATGACAGAGTGTTGATTGATGTATTTGAGAAAAAATCGTATACCGGGCCGAGATTTGAACCCGCGAACACTTGCTTCGTACGCGTCAAGCCGAACCCCGCCGCCACCCGCCTGATGAAGCGCAGTGCAACTGGCTGTTTTATATTGCTAAGAAGTTTGGCGGCAGATTTGATAGATGACAAGACAATTTTCTGGTAGGTATTATTTCGCACAAATTAGATTGTTTTAAACATGAAAAAGTTCACATACTTGACTTAAAGGATGCCGTATTTCACTGTTCACTGATGTAAGTTTTTACTGGCTTTAAGATGGTATTAAAAACAAACAGATTCACGAAATTTTAAACACTTTAAATAAGTTTAATTATGAGCGATTGCAAAAGTACGTCAGCTCGCTAGATGTAGGTACTCAAAATTGTCTCAAAATGCTAATATATAAATATGTTCAAAACTACTTGACACGTGGTCCAACACATATAATTGATTTTCCCAAATTTTTTATATTGTTGAATTTATTGGTACTCTTTGTTTACTAAAGAAATATTTTAAAAAACTTTACGGGAACCTAATAAAATTACATACATTCTTTGTGGACGGTTTATGTCACATTTTTTTTTTTCATTTGTCGAGTAGGGCTTTTCTAAGGTTTTTATGAGCCTTGTAACACTGCGACCATTGCTGATCTATTGTGTTCACCACCTACTATAGTTCTGCGCTAAGCCTTGTGTCATTTAAGAACCGAAATAGGCTTTTGGCGTCAGATTGTTTTACCTCCTCAATTTGGAGGTAATGACCACCCAAGTGGATGTATCTTTTACGCATCAGTGGGCCACACTCGCACATGAGGTGCAGGGGAGTTTCCTCTGCCCCTTGGCAGAACCTGCGCATTTTTGTGTCTCGGAGCTCGAGGTTGTACATGTGTTTATTAAGGCCACAATGCCCCGTGAGCGCCCTCACCAGTATGCGTAGATTGTTCCTATTTAGCGATAAGGCCTCACGTCGTCAGCCCTAATTAGCGATTTGGATTGATTCAACCCTGGCGTGTTGTTCCAGTGGTTGACGGATTGTTCTAAACATATTTGTTTGAGCATTAGGTTTGCAAGGCTTTTTGGTATGCCACAGCAAGGTTTAGTGCCGTATAACTTTCCCTTTCATGTCGCTTAAATTTGCTTTAAATATTTGGTTTCCGCAGTATGCTACATACACACTGAGGATTGAGCGTATTCAAAAACGATTTATACGTCATCTAAATTTCCGCTTATTTTCAAACCTCTTATCATAAACTGAAAGTCTGCAAAGCTATGGTTTAGATACATTAGAGGACCAGCGAGTAGTATCAGATATGTTGATTCTACATAAAATTGTTCATACTGGGTTGGACAGTGCATCTCCTGAGTAGGGTAAGCATACAAGCGCCTTCCCGACTCGCGCGCGCTTACTTAACTTTTTACGTACCAAGGTACAACACTAACTATGCTTCCAATTCATTATTGCCGCGCGATATGCTTGCATATAATGTATACTTTAACGATATAAACATATTTAACCACCAAAATAGTAGATCCTTTGTTAAGGATGTACGTGAAAAGCTGACTATCAGATCGAATTGAATTAGTATCCCGCATTTACATATACACATACAAGCACTCACAAGCACATACGCACTACAGATACACACACACACACATACACGCACAAACACACACACAAACATACACACGCTCTCCATCACACAAACACACACCAACGCCCATACACGCGTACATAGCATTTAACTGTTACTGAGTATATTTTGTAATCCTTATATCGCAAATAATTTATAACATCATTGGCTTTACTGCCCTTATATATTATGCTTATATGTTATTTTTTATGCTGTATGTTTTCAATAAATATAAAATAAATAAATAAAATTATTTTAATCTACTTGTAGTCTTTAGTCTTAAATTATAGTTGAAAAAGTAAATATATTCAAATTTTATCCACATAGATACATAATGTACATACTTTCAAAATGTACTTTATCATACATATCATATCATATCATATCATTTGGTACTAAACACAATATATTTATGTTTATTTATTGGCATTTGAGATTTAGGCACTTACTTACTAATAAAAATACACACGTGATTCATCACATTTTATTAATTTACCCTAATTTTGTAATATAATAAAATTATGTGTTTTATTTATTTACTAAAGACATATACCTATACAAAAAATCTTTATGGGAACTTGATTTAATTTAATTGTAAAGCCTTTTATTTTTGATGCTGAACATTGTAGTTAAAAACCAAAAATTAACGACTTGCTACTGTTGCAAGTATATAAAATTTAGTTGAACGACAGCTAATTTTTGTACATTTTGTAAATTAATAAATAACATCTTTAACTTTTGATAATCTGTTCCAAATTTATGGATACTATATAAACATGAGTCGCTGAATGTAGCGGCTAATTTAATATATTTAAATTCTTAAAACCGAAAAGTCACTTTTCATTCCATGACCCACCCTGTAGAGTCTGTAAGTAGCAATGAATTCGTTTTAATTGAAGTATGTAAAAACTTTTCAACGTAATTAATCAGGAAAAGTTGTCGTTTATGATATTAATATTGTGACTTTTAATAACGCGCTAAATATGGTGGGAGATAGCATTCGTTTGAAGTCTCAAGTTACTTACGATATTAATTATACAAGGTGAAAAGTTTTGCCAACGATTTCTCAATATGTAATAGAAGAATAACCCGGTTGCTTAATATACAAATAATTAACAATATATTTTACCACGTGAATTTGTAGCACTCGACGTTTCGGCTAGGTTGCGATAGCCGTTGCATAAAGATAGAATTTCTTTGGAATTGTCGTCTACCACGGGCGAACTCGTCATCCCAGGAGTGTATAACGTTGTTCATAGTTCCTTCAACCGTGGGATGAACATAGAGATTTAGGAACAAAAGAGTCCACCGTCTACGGCTAGGCCAACCAGCCCGTAAAAGTCCAACGACTTACCGTGTGGCACTGGGAAGTGAACACAACAGGCAGCCTCTCGCCCTCACTACCAGATTCGGCCGGATTTGTCCGTTCTCCTTTCTGGTCACAGGTCCGAAGTCGAACCTGATGTTTGCGCTAATTCAGTTCCACTTTATCGCGACCGTAGAGTCCTTCGCTCGTCTATCACACGGGACCATGTAGCCAATGGGTTGTTTCAAGAGTAGCTGATACCATGCGAATATCCATCCCCAATACTTAAGAAATGTATAAGACTGTTTCTAGACCCGATTAGCTGACCCCGCGCGCAATATGCGATATGCACACTAGCTCATAATACGATTTTATATATTGTATTAGGATGGGGACGGATCTATACACTCGACGCTAGCTTGTTAAAGCGCAGAAAACGAAGAAATCTCCGACGACGGCGACCTCTTGGTTGACAAGACTTCTTCGAAGATGTGACTCGTGAATCCCAGTTTGTTTTTAAAGGTCCGATTACAACAACTACAGTATAGTTCACCGCAGTTGTTGTAGGTGAATGTGTAAGTGGGCTTCGGACGAGTTTTGCGCTGTTGGCGGTTGTTTGAGTCGAGGTTTACAAGCCGGGCTTCCTCAAACTCTTTAATTTTTGTGGTCACCGTAGAGCGCCACTGGCTGCGTTTGTGAGTAGCCCTCTCCCAGCTCTCAGGTGGAATACCACTGGCGGCTAGGTGCCCTTTTAAGACATCTTTGTAGCGTAGGTGCAGTCCGCCGACTTTGCTTGCGCCTTTTGAGAGTTGAGCATAAAACACGTTTTTCGGGAGGCGGTCGTCTTTCATACGCACTACATGCCCACACCACCTCAGCTGAGCTTTCATGGGCATAGCTATACCATGAGCATAGTAAAGGATATACTTTCAGATTGGTCCCATTTTTATCAAAATTCTGTTCTGATGATGGAATCCATGAGGAACTGAGGGAACTCCTCAAATATGAAGTTGAAAATTTACATGTTGGTTAAATTCCGATAACAATGATTTTTTAATCGTAAGCAAGACCTAATTCTACACCCTGGGTTGGCTCCCGACGAGGGGACTCCTCAACGGTCAACAGCACAGACACGTAATTTTGTATACTCATTCAGTTATGATAGCCCGTTTTGAGTCAACGTCAACTGTCAACTGCTCAGACACGAAATTTAGTCTATGCATTCAATTACGAAAGCCCGTTCTAAGTTTCTCCAAGACAGGACTGGGGCACCCAGGGTTGGCTTCAAACGAGGGATCTCCTCAACAGACAGCAAAATTTTGTATACGCATTAAAATATGATAGCCAGTTTTAAATATCACTATAACATGGCTGCTACTTATAAAAAAATGGAGTAGGTTTTTTTTTAATTTGTTAAAATGTTGTCTATTATGTATCAAAAAATTATATATTCTACCGCCAAGTTTATGGTCCTCAAATGGTTAAACCAATCGCCACTAGCAGGTCGATGTCTTTGCAACAAAACGAACTTCAGTAGCTATCGACACGGCATTCAACTGGATGCGTAGAATCTGCGACCGCGACGTTATTAAGTTATACGGTGGCCGCCTATTAAACGCTGCCTGCGAACATTGCTTATTCTGGCGCGGTTTTGCATGAACAAACAGCGCGGTTTAAAATTGTATAAATTCCAGGGCAGCAGAGGGTGGCGTGGCGAGGCACCACGCGCGGTTAAATATCCTGGCAAAACAATAAAACGGAAAATACAATTTTGTTTTCCATCAAGCAATCCTTGCGTTTTGATATGACCCGAGGCTAGGTCTTGTAAATTCATGAATAATCATTTCAGTTTCGGGTGAAATTGAATTAAAATTTTCATTATGTTTATTGTTTCCTGAAATTTCGCTAAATGTCGATTTTGATTTCAATAGTTTTAAATTCATTGATATATTGGGTCCTTACTAATGAAATCGCTGTTCTATAAATGAAATTTAAGGCCAAAAACTTTGTATGAAAAATATATATTTAACCCTCCAACCGCGGAAGATTTTCCTATTTTTTATATAAAATTGCCAGCCAATTTAATTATACAGGTCGCAACTTCTCTGTTCCCGTTAGCCCCGTGACTTGTAAATTACAACAAACCGTAGCTCATACTGGTACTTAGTTTCCTTAAGGAAATTATTGCGAAATATTTCTTTTTTCTATATAATTTATTATTTATTATTATTATTTATTCCGTAGCCGGCGATTGGGGAGGGGTCGCCCTCGCAGCCAATACGCTGCTGTCTGTGCCGCTGGATCTCGTACTCCATTCACGATTCGCTTCCATTCTTGACGATTTTTTGCCACGTCTCGAGCATCCCTAGCCGATAATCGTTCATTTTTAAGGTCGTCTTTGATGTTATTTAGACAGGTTTTCTTCGGTGCCGATCGCTGAATTCTCCATTCTTTCGGGCGGTCTCGCCAAAGAAGTTTACGTGGCAAGCGATTATCGTTCATCCGGCAAACATGGCCGAACCATCGTAGTCGACGTTTTTGTACTTCTTCTTCGATCGTTGTTACTAGATCGCATCTATATAATTTGGCTTGAAGTTCCAACGCAACAGCAATGCACGGAAAACTACCCATATTAACGACTGACTAATTGCATAAGTTGTCAATTAATACAATTAATAATGCGCCAGTATTTCGATCGAAAACTTTTACTGAAATAAATATAAAGCCTATTTCAAATTGAATTAAAACATCCGTGCAGTTCCGGCTGAAATTCAGCCCGTGAATGTAAACACATTCATTTTTCCGCTTTTTTTAACGGACGATGCACGCGAAATTGTTTAATAACCGTGCAAATTGAAATGAGCGCGGCTAACAATTTCGCAAACGAGAGCAAGCCATGCGGATGGCGCTGGATAATGACGGCACATCTGAAAAATACTGGATGAAATTATAATAATAGTTGCCATTTCTGGATGCGGTCACTCTCCACGCCATGATTTCCCATCTGGTACCTCGACGTGATGATGAGCGTTGAAGAGTCCCCTCGTCGGGATCCAACCCTGGGTGCCGCAGTTCTGTCTTGGTGAAACTTTGAACGGGCTGTCGTAATTAAATGCATATACAAAATATCGTGTCTGTGCTGTTGACCGTTAAGGAGTCCCCTTGTCGGTAGCCAACCCTGGGTGTAGCAGCCATTTCATGGTGAAACTTAGAACAGGCTATAATAACTAAATGAAAATATACAAAATTTCGTGTTTGTGCTGTTTACTGTTGAGAAGTCCCATAGTCGAAGCCAGCCCAGGATGTAGAATCAGGTCATGCTTTCTATAAAAAAAATGCATTGTCATGGGAATTGAACCGACGTGTAAATTTTCAAATTCA
>OX155964.1:7864234-8182562 GCA_944548615.1 Micropterix aruncella
TAATTTTATATATTATTGAAAATAATTAAAAAAAAAAATACACCCTTAAAATATCAAAATATAAACAATTTTACACTTTTTACTTACTTATTTTGCTATCACATGTATCACTATGAACGAATATAATTATTGGTTAAATCAGGTTAATTATCATTCTCGTAAAGCATCACAATTTACAGGACATGTAGAATATCTGTCAAAATGTCTAAATAATCATATATGTCCCAAAGGGTTAATACCTAAATTTCCTTTCTCAGCTATAAGTCCAGAAATCCAATATAATTTCCACACTTTAAGGTTTAATTATGCAATGGAGATTACATTTGTTTTACACAATGAATACAAAGTTTTGGTAGATAAACATTTAAGGTCTCTTATATATTATGTTGATTTGATAGAAATGTATTCTCCAATGCATTATATATATGCTAGTGAAATAGTTAGCAGTTCTGTAATTGATTTAAACAATATTAGGCTAAAACACGAAAATAAGTTTCATAATTTACAAATTTTTCACAAAATCAACAACTCTACACAACAAAATTATACAAGATATAATTCAAATCCTGTTTCAAATTATAACAATAACGAAAACGTTCCCTTATATTCATCACAAAACAAATTCTCAGCTAATCGTCAGTTTATAAACAATTATTCTCATGCAGATATGCATCCCGAACCTACACAAGTTCCTTTAGAAATCCCAATTATTGAAAATTTGATATCATCAGTTACAAATTCTAATGCTGCACAGGTTCCTATAAATAGCGATAGACTTGTCGTAAAAAACTTGTCCTCAAAAATTATAAACCATAATGAATATTCAGTTTTATCTAAAGGGCTAAATTTCACACCAACTCCCAAAGTTGACCATTTCAGTTTTGGAAATGATATAGCAAAATTTTGTCGTAATTTGAGATGGCGTGAGTTTTGGCATTCAAGGGACAAAAATGGTAATAATAGTAAATTACATGACGCACTGGCAAAATTTCGACAATATTCTAATAAAGAGCCACCCTCTCTTCCAAAAAATCATCCTGTAGAAATATTTATTACAGTTTTAATGAACAAAGTTACACAACCAACATTTTTAAACAGCCTCAAACCTACACCTAACTTAACATCTGATGAACTTTCAGCTCTTAACAATCTAAGCAAAGATACCAATATCATCATTTTGCCAGCTGATAAAGGTTCAACTACAGTCATCCTTAATAAAACAGACTATGTAGCTGAAGGTTTGAGGCAACTCAGAGACGAAACTTCCTATAAAAAATTATATAGTGATCCGAATCAAAATTTTGCTAATACAATAAAAAAATATATTGAACAAGAAAAAACCATTGAAAAATTATCAGATGAAGATGTTAACACTTTAATTCCTAACCCTATCAGAACACCAAATTTTTACTTATTGCCAAAAATTCATAAACCTAATAATCCAGGAAGACCGATAGTAGCTAGTTTTAACTCACCCACAGAAAGAATTTCAGCTTTTGTCGATTACTTTCTACAGCCATTTGTAAAAAATCTCAAGTCACACATTAAAGATAGTTACCATTTCATCGAGATTCTAAAAAATACCACAATTCCTAAGACTGACAACTTATTACTTGTTACAATTGACGCTGTCTCTCTTTATACTAATATTCCCCATGATTTAGGCTTAGAAGCGATTTCCCATTACCTTAATCAAAGGCCCAGCCCCCAAATTCCTTCTACAAATTTTCTTTGTAAGTTGGCTGAATTCGTCCTCACTAAGAATGCTTTTTCTTTTGAGGATGAATTTTATCTCCAAATTAAAGGTACAGCAATGGGAACAAGAATGGCACCGTCTTATGCGAATCTTTTCATGGGGTTATTAGAAAATAAATTTCTTCTTACTCAAAATTTACAACCACTAATGTGGTATAGGTTTATTGATGATATTATACTGTTTTGGCCACATGGACATGACACACTCACTGACTTCCTTACAGATTTAAATAATTTCCGACCCTTAGATTTTACATACACTATATCAGAAAATCAAATTACATTCTTAGACGTTGATCTAACTCTATCCGAAGGCACCATTAAAACTGCAATTCATATAAAACCTACAAACAAAGAGCAATACCTACATTTCGATAGCTGTCATCCGTTTCATACCAAAAAGTCAATTCCATATTCAATGTCCATTCGCGGACACCGTTTAATTAATAATAAAGAAAATTTAGATAAGTACCTTTCTAATCTTAAAAAATCACTAATAGAAAGAAATTATCCTGCCTCTTTGTTAGATAAAAATATAATAAATTCCGAAACAAAATTTTCACCTAAACCTAAATTGGTGTCAAATTTAAATCAAAATAAAATCTTTCTGAGTACTACTTATTTTCCTGGCACTGAGAAACTGCGACCTATTTTAGCAGATTTATTCCCTATTATAGCTAACGACCCATCAACCAAAGGTTTATTAGATATACCACCAATTTTATCATTTCGAAAACCTCCTAATTTAAAATCAATTCTTAATAAAAATAATCGAAATTATCTTAGTAATAACAAAAATATGGGCCTACAGCCTTGTGGTCGATCACGTTGTAAAACATGTCCTTTATTAGATCGAAGCACTTATTTTACTAGTCCAAACACTCCCAACAGTTACAGAGTTCCTTTTAATAGTAGTTGCATTTCAAAAAATATTGTATACCAATTACTTTGCCAGACCTGCAATGCATTTTATATTGGGGAAACAACTACACCTCTTAGCATTAGGTTAAATAATCACAGGGCCAGCGTAGGCAATGAAAGTCAACTTCCAATAGCATTGCATGCTAAGGCACACAATTTAACTTTTGATAATTGTTTTAAAGTAAAAATTATTAAGTGCCTTGGCGATAACGCTAAAGAAAGAGACGTTAAATCTTGGGAGTTGGCTTTTATAAATATTTTAGGCGCTTGCAAGGGTGCCGGTCTGAATAGGCAAAATTAATACAGTAATTATATTTGTTCAGACATATTCATTAAAAGCTTATTAATATTTTTCATTTAAAAATCATTATTAATAATGTTTTTCAAGGTCGGTTATAGTGTATTTATAACGATATTGCAAAATATTATTAACCCATTTCTCTATGTTCAGTTTTTTTAAAATTTAAATTTTGAAAAAATTGTTCTATCAGAAATGTCATAGAGATGAATACGACTAGTGTCGAAATATTCTCAGTCATATAATTTCTTCTAAAATAAGTTACTAACATCCATTTCTGTTACAGAAACCATCCTCCTATACTTATTACATCCAAGGGCATACAATAATTCGGCTGCAATAACTAAGAACATCATAAGTTATCAATTGCGGAAACAGGTACCTACTGCTGCCCTAAGTATTTAAAGAGGACATTAACTATCGGTAAAATTTTTCTGGTCCACCAGGACCCCAGATAAGTAACTTTTCATGAATCTAATTTTATATATTATTGAAAATTATATATATATATATATATATATATATATATATATATATATATATATATATATATATATATATATATATATATATATATATATATATATATATATATATATATATATATATATATATATATATATATATATATATATATATATATATATATATATATATATATATATATATATATATATATATATATATATATATATATATATATATATATATATATATATATATATATATATATATATATATATATATATATATATATATATATTGGCATGCGATAGGTACTTACATATATGAGTAAAAGGTACTTCATATTGCATTATTGGCATGAGATAGGTACTTACATATATGAGTAAAAAATAAATCTCTGGCAAGGCTATACTTCCAGTGCTATCAAATATTACTATCGTTTAATTTGATTCATTTTTATCAATTTTCTATTAATAATCCTAAAACAAAAATCAAACATCGAGCATGTGTCAGACTTTGAAATACTTTATTTTAACAAAGACAAACGTTCGGTTTGGTCCTATTTCAACGGTCCTCCCCGCCCCTGCCTAATCCAATAATGACAATGCCAAACGACACGCGCGAATCGGACACGCTTTTCAAATTGCTCGTTATTGTTCGTTTCGCTGGAGAGCGTCTCCGAAACTCGGTACTATTGTCTCATTTGGGTCATTGGACAACGCGGCCGGATGCCGCCTTTGTCGCGCTCCGAGAACCGCCACTGACTGAACGCCTCGCCGAAACGGATATTACGGATCGCTACTGACAGATGTATCCCAGAATTATGACGGATTCGGGCCTTCATTTTGGTGTTTCATTTTAGAGCCTCACAAAATGTTTAATCTGTTTTATGTGAGCCGAGAGGACAGGGATTGTTGTGTTTTGGGTCGGCCATTGTTTCATTCGCACGCCAGGCGGAAACTTGACATGTTAATCTAAAGTAACGTTCCAGATTCTTATATATTATTCCTCGATACATGACTTGATTGTTCTACAATGAAGAACTCAGGAGATCGGCGCAGGTGTGACAAAGCAGCCAGGCTTGAAGTAGTAACCTGTAAAGCCGAATGCTTTCATTTTATTGCTAGTTTTTTTCCCTTGATTCTTTATTATGTATCAGTTTACTTTGTTAATTTTAAAATATTTTTATATATAGATTAATATTCCAGATTCTTATATATTGATCATCGGTACATGAGTTGATTGTTGTACAATGAAGAACATGAGATCGGCTCAGGTGTGACAAAGCATCCTGACGTGAAATAGAACTCTGATAATCTGTAAAACCCAATGCCCTTTTTATTGCTATTGTTGTTTTTTCTTATTTCGATTCTTTATTAGGTATCAGTTTACTTAGTTAACTTTGAAATATTTTTATATATAATGTAAGTTTTAACAATCTGTAAAGATTTTAGATAAAAAAATTGACCAATAACGCCGTGTCGTCTAATTTAAAACTGAATATAATGACATTGATAGAAACATGATGAAATTTGATTGTATATAAAAATTATACCGCTTACTTCTTCAACTGAATTAGCAGCAAGGCCCTTCATCGGATACTCGCTAGGAGGCACTAACTGCTTTTTTGTAATATATAAAAATAACATTTAAAATATCAAAAAGGAGAGTATAAAACTGCATGAAATAAATCGTGAGAACTTGATTTTATTTTAACCGGAAAAGGTTTGAGGCGAAGACTGAAACGAGGTGAGGCTGAAATGATGCCAAGGTTCCTTGGCTAAAAGAGATTTTTTGGTGACTAATAAGTCATTCGTAATGATTATTTCTTGTAATGGCTTACAAGAAAAAGTTATACACTCAATGAAATTATGTTGCAGATATTTTAGAGTCGCGTTTATGATTAAATCTCACCTTGTATAATACTAAGCGGTACTTACTGGTATTACATTTATATAAGGGTAAGGGACAGCGGTAGTAGTAGTAGTAGTCAACGAAGTAGAAGGTTTGTTTAGAGCCCTTGATGTCACCTGAATCTATAAGATAGTTTGTAACTACCCACTTTGTGATTGTGTCAGTGGTCTGCTAGTAGCCCGATACTGCTTACCAGCCCATGCAGAATCCGAGCAGCGACCAACAATGTGTATGCTGTCTTCAAGTTTTTCACCACATATTCAGCAGTCTTTGCTCTCGTTCAAGTCAAGATTAAATAGATGTGCTATGAGGGTCGTGTGTCCGGTGAAGAGACAGTTAGTGGTTCTAAGGTTCTTCTTGCTTATGTCGCATAGGGCCTTGGTTTTATTTGGAAATGGTTGCTTCATCATGGCTTTGCCTGGCGACATCCTTGGCTCTGTTTCCAGGATGCCCGATGTTCTTGCTCCAAGCAGTCCCTGCTGATTTTCTTACCTATAGCGAAGAAGACCCTCAACAACTGGCTCCACCGGGCATTCCAGTGTGCCCAGTTTTGATAGTCTGTCGGCCTATGCCGGGGATGGCACGGTAAAACGTCTTAGCCGTGCTAATCAAGCACGGCTACTAAAATGAGAATATCTGACGGGAGAATCGTAAGAGAGACCCGTGTCGCCGCCGCCGCGCCGTAGCCGGGAGAAAATAACGACCCCTCTTGCAATACGCGCAGGAGGCATGACGATCACGCGTAGGTAATAGACTTACTCGATACGAGTGTATTTTTTCATTAAAAACGATTAAGAAATATGTTTGTATATAAAGATACTAATTATTTTACGGATTTAATATTCAGGTGTTAAGTAGCAGAAAGTAAAATATATGACAGTAAGGACGGGATCCTTACATGCATGGTTGGTTAGAAAACGTGTCATCTCGATACTCAGTGAAGGTAATGACCGAGACACTGATCGTATCTATGAAAGAGTAAATAATTCACAGAAGTGACGTGGCGGAGTTCGAAGAATTAAAGGAATCTTATTTATGATAGAAATATATATGTGGAGTCAAAGCGTACCGAAAATAGTAGTGGGAAGTGCAAATGATATACGCAATCAGCAGAACTATAAATTATGTAGCGTTATTATTTAAAAAAATAACAGGTGACATCTGGCCATTAGAATTCATTAACCACATAGGAAAATTGTGCGAATAGTTACTCAATAGGGTAGAAGGTTAAAGCAAATTGATTCAGCTTAAACTAATTAAGAGAGACTGTTGAGGTTGGAACGTTATGATTAGGACAGCTTATACTAGGGTTCTTCAATGCCGGATCCAATCTTCATCCAGGGAAGATATTCAAGTCCATGATACCAGATCAAAATGTGTCTCACCTAGATTGTATCTAGAAGGGAGTTCATCGTTTTCTATAACATTATCGTCTGTTGCTTGTGAAAGAATAAGAAAGAAAACAATATTTTTCTTTATATCGCTTCACAGATTATTTAATTTGTTTACTTCACAATTTTAAATATCGTTAAACTCTGTGATCTTTATCTCCGTAGCAGCGGGACGTGTGACGTAGGAGACGTCGAACATCGCTCAGTCAGCGATATTACTAGACGTCTACACCAGTCGTAGCAGTCGTAGCATCGTGTGCGCTACGAGACTACTTCATCAACCGTAGCAGCGGTGGCTCGTCAAGCGTAGCGGAGGCGGCTCGCCAAGCGTAGTGGCGACGACTACGTCAAACGTAGTGCTGGCGGTCGTACCAAGCGCAGCAGCAGTGGCTCTGTCGTCCACGACGAGGGAGGCATTGCAATGTCACGTGAGACGTGACAGCGCGCAGCGGCTCCTGCCGCTGGATGTGCTCTTTAATCATTGGTTCATAAGATTATGGAAAAAATAGATTACAATTAAAAATTATATATTTCAGATATAAAAAAACTACCGCGAAACCTTATTAGTACGGTAGATATATACAGGTAGTGATTGAATATTATTTTCACGTTATATGTATAACCCAAATTTATGACCACACGGGTTTACTAAAAAAACACGACACTAAAATAAAATTAAAAAAAAACCAATCCTGATGGACGCCACCGTTTTTTATTGTAGCGAAAAATGGAAACTGTACTCAAAGAAAAAAAACTAATAACAACTGCACATTAAGAAAGAGTTATCGCAGTTCGTGGACTCGAGTCGTGGACTCGAGATGTCACTGGATTTGGCCCACAGGAAAATCTTTTACAAATAAGCAAAAAAAACACGTTTCTAGAGAATGTTATTTACTCTCGCCCTTAAGGCGCACTTTTCAATAGGTTAACATTTGGAGTCGAGCATCCTCTATTGCCAAAAACACGGCATCCAACAAAAAAACTACAGAATAATCTATTAATTTAGGCTGGTATCCTCGTGTCATCGAGATGTAATGTTATTCCGTTACATTAAGTATCATTAGCATCAATAGCAGCAAATTATAGCGAAAACAGGGATGCCACAAGATGAAGCAATGAAAGAAAAATCCTTAAATATCGTGACGTTCCGCGTCGGAATTGCTTACCAAAATTACAGGAATATTCTCACATTTCTTAACGTCGCCAATAAGGCTTTTATTTTATAAACACCGGCGAATCGCCGCACTAAGACACCTTCCAACGGGCGCTACGATTTCCCAGGTCTCTGCCGCTCGCTAATTTGTGGGAGCTCAGTTGGCGGAAGTCGTGCAAATTTGACAAAAGGACAGTTACCATAGAGGCGTAGGGTTAGACCAAACTCGTTTTCTCTATACCATAAACAGATTCACGTCAGTGTGAAACGATTCGCACAGCTCTAACTGTTAATTATGAGAATTATGAGATGTCCAAAAAAATTTTAATTTTAAATATTGGCGAAATGTTTGCTAACACGCCAAAACAACGCCCGAAATTAAAAACATAAGTAAAAACAATGAAATTATGTCTCTAAGGGGCGAATGACGCAGCCGCGCAGAAAAAGGCAATTTATGTTACATATATTATGACATTCATACAATATGTTGTCACCACATTACATTTCATCACATTGCATTATGACATGTTAGATTATTAGGTACATGTTACCACTTAAATTATTACAAATATTATATTATAAATTTTAACACTTGCAATCGCGAAGTAAAAATTCAGCTGTCACTTACGCCGGCGACATTTTCGCTCGTAAATTCGGCGCAAGTCAATGACCTTAAGTAAAACGACTATAACTTGTAAACCACTATACGGATTATAAAAAGAATAACTGTAAAATGATCGCATTGAAATTTGACATATGCAACATTATAACCTTATCTCGTAAAACAATTAAGATAATAATGAATAAATATTACAAACATTTATTATTATAATAATAATAAATATTGGCGAACCAAAATTGATTAGCTCAAGTCTTAGCATTTGTAAGCGCCAAACCAAGAATGGTTAACTCAAGTAGGAGGGGTTAAACTTTAACCATTAGAAAGGTAGCCATGGGAATGAAACTAACGATGTCATGTTTCCAACCCTCGAAAATTTCTTTGTAAGGGATGTCATTGCACCCATACTAATGTACATATCATTATAATGGTAGCTTATTCAATGAAGGTTTTTCGTATTTATACGTATACGGAGATCGGCCGTCCGCGAGTTATCGCAAACAGAAAAACCACCGATCGGTCGTATTAGCATGTCAGCAGTTAAGAGTATCATACTATAATAAGTATTTACCTATATCTATTAAATATTTATATTTTAGTTTCTTCCATATACTATAATTTATTTATATTCTAAATCTGCATTTATGACCGAATTATGTCTTATTGATATCTAATTCAGTGTAATATTCACTATAACCCAAGCAAAATTTAGTGGGGCGAAATGCGACTTGATATTTATAAATACACGTCTCTTGCTATAGGTTCTATCTATGTAGGTATGTATCGTATATACGATGAGTTTTTTATTACTGGCATCCTAAGTTTTAAGTAGTGGGTGAATTAGTACAACAAAGTAAGCAACTTTTGATATTTTTTTTTGGAAAAAACAAAACAAAATATTTTTTTCGATATAAAAAAAGGAAATATCAAATTTGAAAATATTATCTATTGAATAAAATTATGAGAAGCGTTGAGCGCGCTGGGTATTCTATCCGTAGGTAAAATATCGCTAATAAACGATATTACGATAATTTACCTACCGCTAGGTAGCGCATCGTACTCAGAACTTAAAAAATATATTATTTTTGTTCCCAGAAATTTTCCAAAAAAAGTTGCGTAGTTCGTCACTGATTCGCCCACTACAAAGATGTCACGAATTAAAAACTCACTCTTTATAATTTTTTAAGACTTTTCTGAAATAAATAAAAATAAGTTAGTGGTCAAACCACAGATGCTTATAATATCATAAGAATTATCAGTTAAAGCTGAAAAGATAGGATCTTGTAGTGTTATATCAAATATAACATGTACCGGTATCCTGTTATCCCAACCGCCGCGTCTCTGTGTCCGCACCCTCAAAATCTACCGGGTCACGACCGTAACAACCGGGCAGTACGACGTATGCGAAAGAGGATCATCCCGAAAATAAAACAAGGCGGGATCCGCGCAAAAGATAAACGAGCAGTTAATCCCTCAATCCCGAGTCGCTTTCTCTCCGTTCGCTCCGAGCCGCTGCCCGCCTTCTTTCTCTACCCCACTCCGGGATCTGAGCTTTTCTCCTTACAAAAATATACAGGCCCCATTTCGAGGCTAATCCCGCACTGCGATTAACTTGGGAAAGTATAAATGATAATAACACAATTATCTAACCCAATTAAGCTATAAATGTAATGTAGAGGGGAGAAGCGCGGTGGAGAAGCGAATTGACCCCGAGGCGGTTAAATTATACGGTATCCTATGCTTTGTCTGAACGGCTGCTCGTAATACAATCACAAGCAATGTCTAATTTGAAATGATAATTAAAATTAAACGGCATTATCAAACAATTAAATCGATATATTTCAAATATGGTTTGTGTACTAATATTATAGAGAAGTAATGTTTTTAACACGCTTTTATTCGGTCGACTTGTATGTAACTAACTATGTATGTAATGGAATCTAAGGTAACTAATTTAACCATCTTCCAAGGATCGTAGCGTCATGAAAATTGGCAGCTGTATGTAGTTCTGATGACAATACAATAATATGGTACTGTCGAACTCATCATATGATGGAGTCGGAAGATATGAACTGGAACTTCATGATGGAACATCGTATCATAGCCATGTTTGGACTTGTTAGAAAAGTCTTGGAATGAACTTTGACTACGATTAGGTTTCAAGGTCTGATGGTGAAGCCGGAAGATAGGCACTGGCATTCCATGATGGAATATCGTATCATAGCCGTGTTTATGTGAATATCGTAGCATAGCCCAAAAGTGTGTTTTTAGTGTTTTTTTAACCTATTAATTTATTTAAGTTTGTAAGTTTGTATGTAGGTGGTAATCGAAAACTCATCCGATTTTAATTCTTGCATTAATGGCAAGCTCCATTATCGATGAGTGCTATAGGCTATTTTTTTGTGATATGTATTGGTTTTCAATATGAAATCGTGATATAAGTAAATCAAGTCGGAGAAAAATGAGCTGGTGTGTCTGTCGTGTATCGGAGTGCGCTGACGAAACGGTTTGATATATGTGAAAACAATATATGACAAAAACATCAGTCTCAAAGAGATTTATAAGAAAGTGAGCGAAAGCAAATATCCAACTTTTATATGCTGCAGTAACTGCTTTTATGTCTGAAAAAAAGTATAAAAATATTTATGAAGAGTTTGTTGAAGACATTAGCAATAAAATAAAAATCTTTATCTAAATAAATTAACCCAGTATCACGGGTGTTAAATAAAGACAAAATTAGCCATTTACTGTAAGTTTTTAGGTGGTATAGTATAGAGATATCATGAAATTAGTAACGCGTGCAAGCACCCCGAAATACCTAGCAGGCGGCGGCGGCTGGCCCAGCAAGGTCAGCGTTCAGCGGGTCGGCGAGGGTTGCGAGGAACAAGACGCGTATATATATACGACATAGGTATCGTGCACCTGAGGAGGGGCCAAATTAAAAAAAAACAAATCGATTCGAAACTTAACGTGAAGCGAAGCCGCGGGCAACAGCTACTCTGGTATAATTTCGAATTTGTTGCCCCGAAGACCCGGTTATACAAGCTTTTATTTACCTTGCAATACCTAGTATATGTATGTAGTTTGTTTAGGTCAAATCTTGAAAGCTGAATTAGAACCACTTCCTCCAATCCTATGAAGTTGAAATTGTATTTGTTGGTTCAGTTCAGTTCAGATGACAATGCATTTTTATGGTGAGCATGACCTGATTATACACCAAGGATCAGCTCCCGACTGGGCTACTCTTCAGCACACGATCAACAGCACACTTAATATTCTATACGCATTCAATTATGATAGCCCGTTCTAAATTTTACCATGACAGGGCTGCTGCACACAGGGTTGTCTCCTGACGAGAAGACTCATCAACGGTCACCAGCACAGAAACGAAGTTTTGTATATGCATTCAATGATGATTGCCCGTTCTAAGTTTCGCCGCAATAAGGCTGCACCCAGGGTTGGTTTCAAACGAGAGGACTCCTCAACGGTCAAAAGCACAGGTACGAAATTCTGTTGATGTTAATTTAGGTTAATGAAGTAATTATATATGGGCAGCTTCCTTTTGAAACACCAATTCTCCTAGTATTACTCTTAGACGTAGATGCGTAAGCATGCGGAAAGAAAACACTTTCCTGTTTCATTTTAAAAAGGACGAGCCCAAATATATTAGGTCCTTCATTTTGTTTGAATATGTATTTCGAACCCAAATAATTTTTAATTGAAAGCCGTGTTTATTCTCTCTCAAAATAAGTGTTTTCTTTCAGTCGCTTGTTATTATTCAGATATTTTCATGAGAGCCATTTTAGAAAAGTTGAAAATTTGTGCTATTTTCAAATATGAGATCTGAGCCGGTTTTATCCATTACAGTTGTAGGGGCAATTATCCTGATGGATAATTACCACGGAAGCCAGCTGCTAAACACGGCAGGTGGCAAAATTTCCACTCGAAAAATAGAGTTTCTCCAGACCGGGTCCATCAGGTTGTTGTTCTGCTCGTTGTCAGCTGGATTTCTAATGGCTCAATGCAGCTTGGGCCTGGTTGTCTGTCTGTGTCATTTTAGGTCAGCTTCACGTACAGTTCAGATCCAATTCGCAAGCCTACTCAAAGTAGGACTAAGATGGAAAGGCCGCTTTAAACACTGCCTGCGGCTCTTACCTGCAGTGGTAGACAGTTGGAATCGGAGATTATGATCCTGGGAAATATCTCTGGTGGATCTGGGTGGTTTGGTTCTTGTTTGGTTGTACCTTGTTTGGGGGATTAGCCAATAATTTGCGCTATCTGGTAAATAACCGGGTGAGTCTGGAAACGTACGTATCATAAGAATCAGAAGTAGTTGTTAACTTGGAGTCATTTGTCATGAGAATATATCCGTTGGACACTTGACCCCGTGTGAGCTTGACGGGCAAAGGGCGCATCGATCGGCCATAAATTCGTATTTATTATGTAAGTAATTCTTGCTAGCGTTTACAAAGTACTCTCAGGTTATTTCAAACACAACGTTAACTGGGCTCGTTTATTAGAACCTAGATCCCTGACAAGCGTTAAAATTGTAGACAGGCTATGACTAAAATTACATAAAATATACTATCATTTTTTAAGAAAAATAATGCGGTCAGAGCTCGACGTATAACACGACTCCTTTATTTATTTATTTATCAGTTCTCAAAAAAATGACTTTTTGTTCTTAAGCATGGTTTGTGATGCTCCAAACTAGACAGACTCCGTTTTTTAACGAGAACGCCAATACAAATAATTAGGAAGTTTAAACTTCCAAATCAATTTTTTTCTTAACGTTAAAAAATAAATTTCACTAGACATCTATAAATAAGTAGTAATAAATAATAATTACTAATAATACGTATATAATAATTAAATAAAAATATATATGTGAGTAGCAAAAAATATTCTAAAATAATTATTTATTTTAAAACTTTTATAAATAAAAATAAAAATAATCCTTACCCAAATAAAAATTATTGTATATCTAATAAAATGGTCATGCTATTCAATATAAAATGAATAGCATGATCATGCTATTCAAATTAAATCTTTAATTATCCAATATTCCGTATCTGATCACCAACAGAACTGTCCTTATTCTGTATGCTTTATTTTTAAATATTCCTTCATAGTACGGCAGCATCATAGTTTATGGTCCTAATATATATCGACGCCCGCCAAGTCAATGTGTTAAAACATGCATAGTAGCATATCTGTAATGGAGTAAATGATACAAATCAATATCTTTTGAGAATGAGGCCTCGTCTGAGGACAAATACTTAGTTTTTTGCAGCGACAGGATGGATATAACTTATAACTTGCAACATATAAATATCTCTTATCCTGAAAACCAGGATAAGAGATATCCTGAGGATACCCCTAATTTGCAGCGTTTGTAGCTTTATTTCATAGTCTTTGTCTATTTATAGTTTTAATTTTTAATCTGTGGGTTGTTGTTTTTTTTTTGTATATGTTGTTTATAACAGCTGCAAATAAATAAATAAATAAATAAAATAAATAAATATCACAAATGAATGTAGGTACGTTACATAGGAGAATTATGCCTAATGCAAAACCCCATTAGAGATAATTATTTTTTGAAGTAAAATAAATGCAATAAAACCAAATTAAATTACCAACCTAATGAATTTTATTTAGCTCTCTTAAATATGATCATGAAATCAATTGTGAATTCAAGATAATGTATGGTTATTTTTTATTATAATTAAAAATATAAAAGTAATATTTACGAACAAAAAAAAATGTGTAATGTGTTCAGGATTCATCGATGTATGTTTTCCCTTTTTTTCTACCATAACTTCTAAGCGCTCGCATCGACTTGTGCATGTATCATTGTTAGAATCATTATGTCATCCCGAGTACCATAGGGTAACTTAACTGTCTAAATATTGAGTAAATAGTTGTCTATATATCCAAATCTCCAAATGTCAATAAATTTACATAAATATATCGTGGTTGAGGTCAAATGAAAGGTCAAATTAAGTACATTCCGAAAATAGGTATGTATATATACCTATATATACATACAAAAACCAGATATATTGGTTGACTGTAAGATATCGCTATAGCGATGAGTCAGCCATTCGTAAATAAATTGTCTTTTTTGATAAAACTAGTGTAATATTCATTAAGTAGTGTTTTATAGGACAATAAAGTTATTTTATTCTATTGTAAAAAAAAATATAAAAAAACGTAATAACAATAATTATAAATACAGTAGTTTATTTTATGTAACGGCACTCGCGTTTTATAGTTTCTTAAATTGTACGTTGAGGTTTCCGCTGCGCTTGCCATACACGTCGCAAACGAAATTTATGACTGATTTTTCGCACCAGCGTTGAGTTTGTTTATCCAAATTTGGTTTTTATGTAGAATTGTGCTTTGGATCAGGCTCCTGTTTCCTCATCTGCTCTGACAGCAGAGCAGCACTGGACGCTCTGGCTAAAGCCACCACAGAATCTTCTGTGGTCTGGGACTGCATGCAGGAGCTCAACAAATTGGGAAAATCCAACAAAATCACCCTAATATGGATACCGGGTCACCAAGGCATACCCGGAAACGAAGAGGCCGACAGACTGGCAAAACTGGGCACACTGGATTGCCCAGTGGAGCCAGCTGTAGGTGTCCCCTTCGCTACAGGTATGAAAATCATCAGGGACTGCTTGGAGCAGGAACATCGGGCTTCCTGGAAACAGAGTCAGGGATGTCGCCAGGCAAAAGCCATGATGGAGCAACCACTACAGAAGAAAACCAAGGCCCTACTTGACATGAGCAAGAAGAACCTTAGAACCACTATCGGTCTCCTCACCGGACACACGACCCTTAGAGCTCATCTATTCAACCTTGGCTTGACGGAGAGTAAGGATTGCCGAATATGTGGCGAGGAACCTGAAGACAGCATACACATTGTTGGCCGCTGTCCAGGGCTCGCCGCCAAAAGACACAGTTTACTGGGACGAGCCTTTCTCGAACCCAGCGATCTGCCCAACTTGAAGGTCAGTGGCCTACTTGGACTGGTAAGAAGTACCGGGCTACTAGCTGACCATTGACCTAACCACACAGTGGGTAGTTACAAAAGACCTTACAGATCTAGGTGACATCAAGGGCTGGAAACAAGCCCCCCACTCCATCTACTACTACTACAGGCTCCTGTTATTTTCCCTAAACAAAACAATAATAAGCAGTTTTCAGTACAATTACCAGGTACGAATTAGGTGCACTCATGAGGAAAACTGAAACCTGGAAAGCACCTGGTAACATTCCGCCAGTAAAACAATAAAATAAAATATTCTATTAAGGCAGCGCTCCCAGTGAACAGTTAATCGTGTGTGACCAGTTAATGTTACCAATTGGCTAAAATTATCCACCACTTTTATACGAATAACATAAAAGTTAGTAACATATTTAAAAAATATATTTTGCTCTCCGAAAATCATTTTCAATTCCACTCTATTACATAATAAATTATCATCATACATCTGCACTGCAAGCCGGAAACGACTTAAAATTCATGCACTTTGCATTTTTCCTATTTATGAAATAAACATTCGTGCCGGCCTGGGAATATTAAAGTTCCTTATAACGAGCACTCTTTTATTTGCTGAACGTAGCGAGGCGGGCGTACAGCTCACTGAAACGGGGTAGCACTTTAGCTTTGGCACATTTAAGCGACTGAAAGAGTTAGAGTTTCCCTGGAATATTTTGTGCACGACGTTTTCTAACCACAAATAAAATTAAATACTTGTTTTATGTTTCGATGCCGGTGAGACCGGTATCTTCTCGTGGAACCCTCGTTTCGCCTATTACCAACATCTTCTAGGTGGGCATTTATAGAATTACGCAGTCAAACACTCCGGCGGTCACCCATCCATTTATTGACCACACACAACGCTGATACCTTACCATATCTTATACCATACCTGATGCCATATCTGATACCATACCTTCGGTAACAACTAGGAAAACCGGTGTCAACGTGGCTGCAGATGCTAAAATATAAATATTAACCCTCGAAGTGCATAAACCCCTCCATTGAACATGAAACATGCAAAATCCGAAACTCATCCTGAGTGGCCGTTTTTTGGATGGCCACCAGTCTTATTGAAACTTAGTTACATGCCTTAACCTCTGCATTGGCTGTACTCATTGCGAAGTAGCAAATCTTGAGATCACACATATAGTATATTTTGGGAGCTAACGGGCCCTCGCTGAGTTGGCCACGAAGACCCATTCTGTTCAGGGTTGGTCACACTCACGGGTCAACACCCATCCGGCGGCCTCTACGCGTGAAGCGCGAGCCCGGGTAAGACTCCGGCCTTAGGGCTAGTTTCCTCTAGGAGTCAATCTTCTGGCGATCCTGAACAGCCTTACGGCGACTGCTCTTGAAACGACCACCGGCTACCCGATTCCGGGTGAACAGCCGGGCAAAGGATGCCGCGGTCCGCGATAGATTCGGTTGACACCGTTTCACTGCTACGTAAGGAAGAGGACCGCGCAAGCGACCTCGAACTCGTAACCAGTCGAGAGACAGGAGTAATCTGGTCGCAACTGGAAGTAAAGGCGTGAGTGCAAGCCCGCTGGGTAACATACCTGGTTATCTCGCTGATAAAACGTTGGCCGCTTACGGGCACGTGGGGAGCTTGACGGTGGACTGTTTTGTCCTAAGTCTTCTGCGCTCACTTCACGGGAGATGCAAAGATCATATTTCGTTAAAACTTCCTAAGGTGACGGGTTTGCGCGTTGTAGTTGACAGCTCTATAGTGTATTCCAAACATTGGCTTTGCATGGCAAAATACTGCGCTCCAATTTGACGGTTATGTTTATAATTACATACTTAAATGTTACGAAATGATGTAACAGTGTGTAATGTGTAACAAGTGATGTAACATATGTTACGAAATGATGTAACTAGTGGTGAATGTAACATTCAGCAACCAAAATAGCAAATACAGCTAGTAAATTACCATGGCTTCTCCTACTATCAAATACTCTCGTCGCGACTTCAGCGAAAATATGCCATCATCCGGGAAGTTCGAAGTTTGTGTATATTGCCTATCAATGAAGATGATCTATCAATGGTAAATCATGGCCAATGAAGTAAGGCGACATGAGACCTCAGAAAAATATCCGAAATGGGCGGACACGCGAAGAAAACAGGCAGGGTCAATTTTGTAGGGTTTGACCAATAAAAATCCAGCGTTGACGAAGCGGACCAGGCGCATACTAAACGTTCTATCGCAGCGCTAGCACAGAATAACTATATTTACGCAGTGGTGTTATAAGGGAGTTAATGGCAAAGCATATTTAGCGTAACTCTCAGAGCGCTCTCACGTTTTAATTGATTGTAATTAATTCAGACCTAAATAAAAAATGTGGCTAAGTGCTGCCCTAGTGAATTAGCCAGTCAATACAATGGAATTATAATATAAGGCACTCACCGCTTACATTGTAGGAGTGATCGCGCTGAAAGTTTTCGAAGTCAGTTTAAAGCCTTAATGTCCAAGGCAACGAGCAACTTTTTTGAGTCCACATTTTAAATTGGTTCCATATCGATGGATTCACTTAGATTTTTTTAAATATTTTAATGCTTTTTGTCTTTTAAAAAACTTGTTCCCAGGTATCATATCACTTTAAGTCTCTCGAGTCTCAGTGACAAAGTCCTGTAAAGTTATCTAGGGTCATAAATGGCCAAATCGTGCTGTTCGTAACAGTACAGTCCGTCCACCCGAGCTTAGATAATGTATTTGACGTCCGACCGGAAGTCCTTATCCGCGGAAACGGTTGCCGCGGCCGCACCTCCCCAAATGCATAATTTATCCGTCTGGCCGCCGAACGGCTAGCTGAAACGGCTGAAACGGCTGAAAAGCTGCGCTCCGCGATTTTTCATCGCCCTAATGGCGCGACCGCCGCCCCTGTGATTGTTGTTCGCGCGGCGTCGGCAACAAAACCGTCGCGACACGCCGACACTTTTGTTGCCGTCTGCGACGTAAATGGCAGTGAGTGCTTCTATAAAATGATTTACACATTTATTTCACGAAACAAGAAATGTTCGCCGTGGAAGGGTTGTTTAACATGACTTTTAAGTCCGAGGAAAAGGCAAAAGGTACTTCCCTTGATGACAGGTAAAATACTTTTCGCTAGGTTATATAAGCATTATTAAAAAGGTTTCACTTTAAATGATTATAGCTAGCTATTTCAATTTTAATATAGTTTATTGTGATTATGGTGTAGTAACATGGAGTTTTACAATTTAACAGTTCCGCACAACCTGCCTTTTAGGCAAACAATTTTTTTACAACATAATTGCGTAGAGAAAATAATGATTTACCAATAAAATTTAAAAAACATGTAATATAATGATAGTACCAAATCAAATAGGTTAGGTGTCAAAAAGTTAAATTTCGTAAGTATTCAAATTATTTTACTGAGACAATTAAAATTGAACGGGAAAATATACAGCAGTAAATATTAACGCAAAATAAAATGTTGTTAGCAATAACTTAAATAAAAATAATAACGATAACAAAAATAAGAATTGAAAATAATTAAAAGAATCAATTATAAATTGTCACAATATAACAAAAAAAAACGGTAGATAAAACACAAATGATGTGTGTTTAAAATTAAAGTACCTACATAAGATATAAAAATCAAAATATATTATGTGAATTAAAAATATTATATCAAAAAAATAACTAAAAGTAATACCAATAAAATAAATAAATTATTTTTACTTTAAAATTACCGTGAAATAAATGTACTTTACATAAACATGTTTTTTGTTGTTGTTTTGTTTTTGTTCAGACATATTTTTGTTAAGCCTGCAACAACCCTCAAATTCTTATATGGAATAAATTGTATTTTCTGATAGGCATTTCTTTAGGGCATCACTGAACTGGTTATTCCTTTTCTTTCTTTAACGCAATGGACAACATATAAAAATATTTGATTCTAGAATATTCCATGCTTTTTATATATGTGTTACTTTTCTTGAAAGGTAAACTAAAATTTTGTTTATTTATTCGTATTGATGTTTTGTACTTCAGATATTTTATATTTCTCCTTTATTTGAAAAAAAGCATACAAATATCTTAAATAAATACAAAAACGTTAAGGTTATTATATTTAGGCGCTTAAAAAGTGGACGAAAAGTGGACTATCTGCTATGCAACAAGTCTTTTGAAAAAGTATAAAGGTAACTAGAGTTGTCAACTACAGCGGGCGAGCCCGTCACCTCAGGAAGTTTTAACGATTAGTCGTTCTGTCTCCCTGAAGTGAGCGCAGAAGATTTGGATAAAACAGTCCACCATCAAGCTCCGCCACGGGCTAGCGGGCTTACAGTCACGCCCTTACTACCAATTACGACCAGATTACTCCAGTCTCTCGATTGGTTCCGAGTTCGAGATCGCTTGCGTGGTCCTCTCCATTACGAAGCGGTGAAACGGTGTGTACCGAATCTATCGCGGACCACGGCATCCTTTGCCCAGCTGTTCACCCAGGATACGGTAGCCGATGGTCGTTTCAAGAGCAGTCGCCGTAAGATCTGCGACCACCCTCGCTCTATAGGAAACAGTACTGCTTGCAGACCCCCCCACTGTTAGTGCGCAATTGATTGTCTCACGCCGCACGGTGCGCAGACCGTCCAGGAGCGCCAGAAGGTTGATTTCTAGGGGAAACTAGCCCTAAAGGCAGAGTCCTACCCAGGCTCACACATCATGCGTGGAGGCCGCCGGATGGGTGGCCCAACCCCGAACAGAATGGGTCTTCGTGGCCAACTCAGCAAGGGCCCGTTATCTCCCCAAAAAGATATAAGTGTAATAAAATATTTACAAATAGCATTGATAGCATTGCGGCGCTGATAGCATAGACGGCATACTAATAGCAATTTATTTGGCCATCTATAATAACATTTATTTTGAATCTTTTTTATAAAGGACTAATTTATTATAAAAACTATATTTCTTTATACAAGCGGATTACATCACAGAAATAATGTGGAGTGATAGAATGCCATATAATATTATAGCCTATCTGAACATTAAAGTACATATTTATTATCTATGTATTGAAACCTGTATACCGAATTAAACATTGACAACTTTATGTAAATAATATTTAAATTATAAAAGCTGTGATTTTACCTGGTAATATTTGGAGGTTGTTAATGTGATTTACAAAAGAATGTAGGTACTATCATTGAATAAAAAGCTTATTAAATTTCTTAATGCGTTGCTGCGATTTCGCAGTTAGTATTTTACTATGAAACGCAACGTGTAGGTGGCACTCATGGTCTCAAACATTCATTAATCTTCTCTTATGTTCAATAAGGCGATGTTAGTTGTATAGCCATTTAGCGGCGCACTATAGATCGCGCTCTAACCAAGCCTATACACTATAGATAGCCCTCCAAACACGGTATCGGAAATCGAAAAAAAATAATAATAAAATAACAAACGAATTTCTATATCATAACTTTTATTTAGTTTATTATTACTTACATAAAGGTATATAATAATAATTTGGTATGCAGTTTTCAATAGATAAAATCGGAGACTATCGCGGTTCAAATAAGATAGAAAATAAATTTACCGCGTCAATTTTGTAACACTTGACGGTTCAGCGAAATTGCAGCCGCCGTTGTCTACCCTAGACAATGGAGGCTGCAACATCGCGGAAACGTCGGGTGTTACGAAATTCACGCGGTATATTCGAATTTTATATTATTTAAAAAAAATCAATATGTAACCAATATACACATCGATGCTCAAATAAAGTAATAGATGACATTCTATGACATACGATAACAATTGCACTTTTATCATTAGTTAAATATTGTTTTTTTTATAACCATTTAGTTCATTAAAAAAAAATATTATTTATTAATGTTATTATAGATGGCCAAATAAATTGCTATTGGTTTCGCCGTACAATGGTATTAGATCCACCTGCATTTTGCTTGCGCAAAACGGTTATCAAAATGCACTACGACATTGGGGAGCTAATCGGCCCTTTTGCAGTTTGGCCACTAAGACCCATGTGTGTAGGGTCGGCCAAACGTACGGGTCAACACCCATCCGGCGGCCTCCTCGCAGAAGTGCGAGCCCTGGTAAAACTCTGCCCTGCGGTTCAGTTTCCCCTAGTAGTCAACCTTCGGGCACTTCTGAAAGGTTTTGCGCACTGTGCGGCGTCAACCAAACTATTGTGCTTTCCGACTGACAACCAAGGAAGTCTGGAAACAGTATTGTTTCCTATAGAGCGGGGGTCGCTGTTAACATTACGGCAACTTCTCTTGAGAGGACTATTCGGCTACCCGTTACCGGGTGAAGAGCCACGCAAATGATGCCGTGATCCGCGATAGATTCGGTAGACACCGATCACCGCTGCATAAGGGAGAGGACCGCGCAAGAGACCTCTAACCGGAAACCAGTCGGGTGAAAGGAGATATACTGATGGTTAATTCCAGGCGGAGATGTCCTTCTAAAACTGGAGTCAGGGGGTGGAACTGCCCACTGATTACCTTTCCCGGTGCCTCGCCGTAAGGCGTTGGCCTCTGACGAGCAAGTTGGTTTAGCTAGACAGTATATTTGTATAGTACTCGTATCTAAGTCTTCTACGCTCGTCCCACCGCTGAAAGAACGATCACATATCGTTATACCAACCTGGGGTGACAGGATCGCCCGTTGTAGTCGACACCGCCCCTCTACGACATTAGGCAATATAATAACATATATAATCAATACGTTTGTCTCTATCTTATCACATCCTCGTATGAAATTGCTTACATTATATTTACGTCATGTCCAATTGACGGCTAGAAACTGCTCTTTGACGTATCAAAATATTTGTGTTAGGTAGTAAGTCTCATTACTACTTTAATCTTTACTTAAAATGCATAGGTTTTCAAGAATTTAGCTATTAGTTTGAAAAAATATTTAAATGAAATTAAAGTATGCAAGAAACTTTGGAAACTACTAAAATTTATTTATCGTAAAATCTTATTACAAAACAAATTTAAGGCTTATTAATTAAAATAGTTAATAGTTCGAATGGCTACCTACTAAATGCGACTCAACACAATAATTAAAATAGTGAGTAAAAAGTTGAATAAACAAAGCAAAAGCATAAAATATATTTAATAATACGAACTGTGATATAATTGTAGGTCTAATACCTTGGCATACATTTACGTGATAACGGTCGAGGGATAGATATTATTAGATATCGCTACTGGGATAGTGATAATGATAGCCAAACCCGCCGTAATCAAATATGATTGTGTTTGAAACAATATGATGTAATTCAATATGAACACCCGTAGAATGGCTGTGTGTACATTACGCTAATGGTATTATGTATGGAGTTTATGGTATACCAGATAATATTGGGAATGACTGATTATTTTGTTTGTGGAATAATTAATTTATGTCAATGCATTTATTCTGAAACTGGAAAGATAATTAAGTTTTACTCCACTTTGTAATTAGAAAACAAAACGTTAGATTGCAATATAAAGGGTAACATTTGTTTGTTTGTGTATTTGTTTATTCTCTTATTAATAATCAACATTACTGAAAAACAATTCATTGAAGACTAAAATTAAGAAAGATATAAACTTATAACTATACATATAGAATGTCGCGTAAAATACTAGCTATAATATAAGAATAAATAATTTACTTTCTGTTATTTAAACAGACGAGGTTTATCGCGGTTGTTTGCCATTATAAAATATATAAAAAATAATTTTCTGCAATGCCGTAGACTATTCATTTATCTGCAAATTGTTTGTTTATTATGGGAGCTAATGGGCCCATGATGAGGTGGCCACGATGACCCATGTGTTCAGGGTCGGTCACACTCACGAGTCAACACCCATCCGATGGCCTCCACGCATGGGGTGCGAACCTGGGTAGGACACTGGGTCAACCAGTCTCCCCTGGGAATCAAACCTCTGGCGCTCCTGGACGGTCTGCGCACCGAGCGGCGCAAGCCAATCGATTGTGCTCTTCGACTAACAGTCGGGGGAGTCTGGGAACTGTATTGTTTCCTATAGAGCGGGGGTGGTTGCCTACCTTACGGCGACTGCTCTTGAAATAACCATTGGCCATCCGATCCCGGTTCAGAGTCGGGCAAAGGACGCCTTGGTCCGCGATAGATTCGGTGTACACCGTTTCACCGCTTCGTAAGGGAGAGGACCGCGCAAGCGACCTCGAACTCGAAACCAATCGAGAGACCGGAGAAATCTGGTCACAATTGGAAGCAAGGGCGCGAGTGTCGGCCCGCCAGGTAACATTACTGGCTATCTCGCGGTAAAGGCGTTGGTCTCTTGCGGGTTGTGGCGTAGCTAGACGTCGGATTTGTAATGTCCAAAGTCTTCTACGCTCACTGCACGGTCGATAGAACGATGAATCGTTTAAACGTCCTGCGGTGACGGGTTCGCCCATTGTGGTTGACATCTCAATATGTTTGTTTATTATATATTTCATTCATAGTTTATAAAGCCGTCTGGATATAAAACTTCAGTTAATCAGACCTCAGTCACAGATAAAAAGTACTCACAAGTAAAGTCGTCAATTGAATATTTCCCTACTTTTATTATCATATTTATTTAACATTAGGTAAACATTTTGTGCCATATTGACATTAGTTGAATTACATAAGTGATAAACTATATGTTTTGCCTTAGCTCGTCTTGTTATATTGTCTTAGATTAAAAATAGTTTAGACTTAAATATAGATGTAAATGGCACACATAATTAAAAAAATATTCTTCTATAATTATAATCCATATGGTAACTCGTGGTATAACAGCATTTTTTTCCTACAGGGCATAAGCCTTTTTGTGAAACCCGCCTTGTTGCCTATTGTAACCATCCCTAGGTGGGCATTTGTAGCATCCCGCAGTCAAACACTCAGGCGGACACACATCCCAGTATTGACCGCGCCCGCCGCTGCTTACCTTCGGTAACAACGAGGAGAACCGGTGTCAACGGGGCTACGGACGCTACTGTATATGGCAACGCTACTGTGTATAGCGGCTTACTGTAGATCTCGATCTAAATACCCTTTACAATACAAAGAATAATAATAGTACAAACGACATATAGTAATAGTTCAATTAATAATAATAGAAACGAATTTGTAAATAATTTTACGAATTTTTATACAATTTTTATAAGGATGTCATTTTTAATTTGGTATACAGGCTTCAAAACGTAATGATTACGCATTTTAATATTTATATATACTAATATACAACATTCCAACTCGCCGTATTATTTCTATGATGTAATCAGATTATATATATTTTTTTTTAATTATTTGTTTATTTAGGTACTTAGGATTAGGTAGGGGGAGACTGGGCTGTTTGGGACACGGGGCAGTTATAAAAACGCGTTTTTTTTCATAATGCGCCTTTCTAAAAATGACAAAAAAAGACGTTTAGTTGACAACACGTAAGTCAGTCAGTTGTCAAAATGGTTTGTGGTTGCGGTCGTTATTGCAAGTTTTAGACAAAAATTAAAGATTTCCAGAATTCAGTAAGTACTTTTAAAGTAATTTCGTAAGCCTCTAACTAGATAAGCCTTTAACGTACTTAATTATGCATTAAGACAAGTTGATAGAGCATATATTTCGCCATTATGCTCGGTTAATGTTATTCTCGCAACTAACATCGAAATTTTTCTTGATTTTTAATTTAAAAATTGCTTTGGTGGGGCACTTTGAGAAATCTGCCATGGGGCAGTTTTGGACGCGTTCAAAACTGCCCCGGTGATGGAGTCGTTCGATTACAGGTACATTTTGTATTATTGCAGTTATGGTGCGTACCTACTTATACACGTAAAACCGACCGAAATGTCATAGAAGAAGATATGAGACTTGCAGTGAAGATGATCATAAAAAAAAGTCGTTCAGGATTTTCGCTGACATGTTCGGTTTTAAGATATTCTTCAATCAATTCCTTCAGTATAGGAAAAATCATTCCCTGAGCGATGAAGAGGAAACTGATAGTGGGAATTCAGATGGCGACACTTGTGACTCTAACCCACAACATTTTAATGTACATGGATCGCGACAGGTTTTTTCAGTCTTGGAGGAAAAGCTCTTAGAACAATACTTTTTGGAATCATCTAACATACATTATGGAATGACTTATACTCAAGCACAAGAACTTGCTTACTCGTATGCCGTACTCCTAAAGAAAAAAATCCTGAAATTTGGACGAACAAAAATCGCGCGGGTAAAGATTGGATGTCTGGTTTTATGAAGCGACACCCAACCATGTCCCTAAGAAAACCAGAAAACACAAGTTTATCTCGTGCAACATCATTCAATATACACAACATAGACTTATTCTATGATAACTTAGTAAAAGTCATGGATAAGTACAAGTTCACTCCAGACCGAATACTCAACATTGACGAAGCAGGAATCACAACTGTTCTCCAAGCTCCGAAAGTGATCGCCCCAGCCTGTAAAAGGCAGGTGGGCCAAATTGTTTCTGCAGAAAGAGGAATTCTTACATTTTGTGGTATCACCGAAGAAAAAGATATTAAAGATTTCCAAAACTGTTCTACCGTCTCATGCTGTGAAGAAATACTCATCCGATTCAGCTATATCAAATGATTCCCTATCTGACAGTGACATTGTAGCTCCAGATCCGCCATTACTGACAGATGGGACAAACATGTCATTAAATGATTTCATTTTAGTGAGATTCACTACAACCTCTAAGACTCGTATCTTTTATGTAGGAAAAGTCACTGAAATCATGGATAATGGCTCAGATTTCAACGTGAATTTTCTTAGAAAGAAATCTTTCTTAGCCAATAACAGGTTTGTGTATCCACTAATCGAAGATATATCATTCGTACAAAGATCAGAAGTCATATATAGGCTTCCGCGCCCAGCGCAAAACAAATCATCGGAAAGACTTCACAAATTTGTGGAATTTTCGGTAAATTTTGATAGGTATAATCTTAAATAACGACTGTAGGTATGATCATAGCTTTGATAGGTATAATCTTAAATAACGATGTGTAGTGATTGTTCAAGCTTTGTAATTTGCACAAAAAAATGTAATATGGCCTAATTTTTTTTTTTCAAGACATCTGTGTCCAGGTCAGAATATTTCTCCTGAAAGAGTGAACAAATTTGTGCATTTTTTGGTGAAGTAACTTAAGAATAACATTAAATAAGGTCTCCTTAAATAAATAATATGATTGCGAATAGTATAATTTTCAACGTTCCAAACTACCCCATACCATTTCATAACTACCCCGCCATGAGGCAGTTTGGAACAATATCCCTTTTTTTTTTAAAATTCAATTGCCGAACATACACAATGCTTTTCGGGATTCTTTAAATGCCAAAGTCAAGGCAATTAGTCAGAGTAAGTAACGTGGTATTTAGTTCCTGGAAATACGTAAAAATGAGGAAACTACGGGGTCATTAAAAAAATCGTTCCAAACAGCCCCGTCTCCCCCTATACAGTTCATTCATTGGTCATGTAATCTTATAATAATTATATAAAATATTTAATAATTAATATAGGGAGGTTTAACACATCTTACATGACCTTTACTGCCAATAGCACATCTAACTAGGCGATAATTTGGCCCGTCTCTAGATGTACATATTTTTATGCAATTTTAAGAAATGAAGTGTTTTTTTTTAAATAAATTATTTGGACCCACCACCTGTATATACACATAAATATACCAATTTTATACAAAATTAAACAATGTAATAAATATATACATTTTTAGTTGTAATTTAATAAAATTTAATTATGAAAAATAGATAAGTGATACTAAATAAATTGTCGTGCGTTGCAAAGAAGTTGATCAGATTTTACATATCCCTTGTTAAGTAGCCATCTATTAAGGTTTGCTTTAAATATTTTTATGTTAGGATAATTTTTCATGTCTTCACTAAGGGAATTATATAATTTTGGGGCTATGTAGAATATATGTCTCTGGGCAAATGTTGTCCTGACTGACGGAATTATATAATTGATACTCGCGGACATTCTTGTATTCAGATTGTTTTGAGTTCGGGCGTGGTCATCTCTAGATTTGTGGAATGCAAGAAGCGCTTGCTTAATGAATAACTGTTTAGCTGATAGCACATGTGATTGGGAAAATAACAAGGCAGATGGATGACGCCGGTTTTTCCTGTGAATGACTCTCAATAATAATTTCTGCGCTTTTGTCAATCTATCCAGATTATCATTAATAGTAGCGCCCCATGCCGCGACTCCGTAGGACAAAATACTCTGACACAAGGCCATGTATACCATTCTTATGGTTGTTTTGGACAGAATGTTGCTCAGCCGAAGAAATACATAAACCAGCTTTCTAATTCTCGAACTCAAATTTGCAATCTGATTTTCCCAAAATAGCTTCTCATCTACCGTTATGCCTAAGTAGGAGACTGTTGCAGATTTGCTTAATTTAGTACATACACATTTCTTATCCAAGCATTTGTCGGTATGAATGGCAAGTGTTTGGTTGAGAACCTGGCTGCACTGAGAAAACGTCTACGCTAAAAACAACCAATTTACTGCTAAAAACAACCAAGTCATACTGTTAATATAGCACCTGCAACCTCCGTTGCTAATAATAACCAACTCAATTTGGTTAAATACACTCGGTTAAAATTAACCCACCTACTCTGTTACTTGATGACCTTCAATGGTCGGTTATGGTAGCCAACCTACTTGGTTTAAAGTAACTAATCTACTTGGTTAAATATTGCAAACTTGCTTGGTTATAAATAATAACCTACTCGGTTAAAATTAACCGGCCTGCCCAGTTAAATATGGCCAACCTGCTCGGTTAAATATTGCCAATCTACTTGGTTAAATGTAACTAACCTACTCGGTTGAAATTAGCCGAACTGCTTGGCTAAATCTTACAAACGTACTTGGTTATACGTAACTAACCTACTCGGTTGAAATTAGCCGAACTGCTTGGCTAATTCTTACAAACGTACTTTGTTAAAAATAACCGACCTGATTGGCTTAATGTTGCCAACCTACTCGGTTAAATTTAACAAACCTACTCGGTTGAAAGTAACCGACCTACACGGTTAAAAGTTTCCGACATACTCTGTTAAAAGTAACCTAGTCAACTTGGTTAAAAATAACCGACCTTCTCGGTTAAAAGTAACCTAGCCAACTTGGTTAAAAATAACCGACCTTCACAGTTAAAAGTAACCTAGCCAACTTGGTTAAAAATAACCGACCTTCTCGGTTAAAAGTAACCTAGCCAACTAGGTTAAAAGTAACCGGCCTGCTCGGCTAAATTTTACCAACCTACTCGGTTAAACGTAACTAACCCAATCGGTTAAAAGTAAGTACCTCACATCTGCTTACGGGATGGCCTTTCGATTTCTACATCATTTAAGAGGTTTATCTACATTACTGTAGAAACACCTCCACAAAGATACAGGAATCGACAGGGCACCCAGTTAGCAACCGAGTGATAAGCAGCTACTGGAACCAGGTTAATCAGTGACAGCAGTGATGCAGGTGACCTGTTGCAATAAAGTGTATAGTATATATATATATATGCTATGAAAGAAAACACAAATTACATAATTCTGTAAGATGAAGCGTTTATTGAAATGTAATTTAAATTTACAAATATTGTTTTCACATATTAACCACGTTTATTAACACAAATTGTAAATATATTTAAATAAATCACAATAAAGTTTAGTGTGAGCCCAATACAAGTATATAAAATAAATCACAATAAAATTTAGTTTAATCACAATACAATTATGTAATATTTTATTGCCCTTTGAATGTAGACGTGCGTAAACATACGAGATTCATTGTCATTATTTACAATTATTTATTACAATTATAACAATTATTTACATTATTTATTACAAACAAAAAATGTGAGAATTCCAAAAAAGCTAGTTGAGGTCCTGATTGCGGTTCTGCTTGTAAGCTACAGAACTGTGGGTTACAAAGCATCTCTTTTGGCAGTTAGGAAGTGTATTTATATCGACGATCAAATGAAAACCACTATCAGACTGTAGTTGTGTTTTGAATTTAGCAAACTTATGGGGAAATAAAATTGTGGGAAAAAGTCTTGCAACCGATTTTGGAGTTATGAAAAATTGCATTTATAGTTTTCATGAAAGTCTTTTTTGTAAAATCGCAAGTGCAAGCGATAAGTATGTTATATTTACAAAATATCATAGTCAGTTGCTGCTTTGGTTGTTTAATTAATTCGACATGAACGTCAAGAAAATGACATTCACCTTCGCTTTGTTCCATTTTTAAGATTCATTGTCAAGACACATACCTATCTACGCATTGTGATTTTACAGGAAAGTAAATACCATTATTGAAATTTTGATTTAAATTTTAATTTAAATTTTAATTGAAAACTATTAAATGAAATTTTCGTAACTACAAAACCCGAGACTCCGATACTCCTTTCTATATTTTTTCTCTATCATCAATGGTTTCGGATGCTTCTACTCTTTTTTGTGAAATTTCACAATGGGCGGGTTTATTATCATAAGAAAATCTCTTACAACCAACCCCACTATGAAGTGTTTATATGTATATGTGCGTGTAACATGTGTGTCTTGTTATTACTTGTATCAACAGAATTTAAATGCAATTCTTTTAATATTATCACAACGGAAAGTGGTGACCCAGGCGGGAATCGAACCCGGAACCTTACAATGTAAGATCAGGCGACCTAACCACTATGCCACCGGGTATTCCTACAGTGCCAAAATCAAAACTCTACCTGTATAAGAGAACTGCAGTCTGACAGTGGTTTTCATTAAAACTTGATCATTCATATAAATACAACGTCTCAAGTGCCAAACCTCGAAATCTGCAGTTCTGCGGTTTTCAAAGTAAGAAATTCAGTTAAAAGCTGCAAACATGGGTTTTCTTCGGGAATTCTCTAGAAACAAAAGCCAAAATTCAGCGTTAAATTTAAAAACAAATTCTCTTTATTATGAATTCACAAAGGGCTCCTTAAAACTACATATTTTTTACCAGTTAATGAATAAGTTTTCACATTTGGAATGGGCGAAAGCAAAGATTCGTGAAATATGGCAATAGGCCGTTCGATTATAGGAATATCAATCTCATATGCAAAGTAATGTTCATCAAAACCTAAAGTGTCCAACATATTACCAGCAAAGATTAGGACATTATCGCCATATACATAAATATTTTGAACAATTATAAAGCAGTAAAGATATTTATCCTGGCATAAACCGGTTGCTAATATTGATCCTATTTCATAACGTATAGAAGACATCATCGCCCAATTCACTTCGGACAAAGACTTCATTTGATCCAACGGTAAATGTGACCGCAGACTTGTAAGGTTCGACAATGGCAATCTTCATTTTGGTCCCGTAACTAGTAAGGTGCTAAGATTACCCCTAACGAAAAGTTCATTTAGCTGAAGTTGATGTTTCATTGCTAGAGTTAAAGTAATATTGACACGGCTACACGACGTTCTAGCTGCCATTTTGAATGGCCTATGTTTAGCTTCAAATCTCATTGACCACAAATGGGAAATCGGACCATATTTCTTTAGATAAGAGTGATAATGGACGAGATTATGAAATTTTGGTTTAAGAGTATCTTTGGTCAATTTGAGGTACAATTCATTTAGTTCTGCCACCAAAGTTTGTAATAAATCTTCAGTACCCACAGAAATGCTTGTGCTGAGAAGAATGTCAAGAAGTTTCCTCAATGTTATGTACATACTCCAAATAACATTATCCCTTGGGACAAAGTCCCCTATAATAATTCCAAAAAACCGTAAGAGCGTCAACATCTCTGCAGAAGATAGACGCAAGCTTCCGCGACTTATGTGCTCTTTTTCTATTGAGCATGGCTTATTTTTGTTATCCGGCCCGAAGTCAAAATTTGAAAGTTTGTTGTTAAAAACTGATAATGAGAATAATTTGTACGTTTGGGTATACTCTAATAGTATGAAACATAAAATGTATTTTGCTACACCCTCAATACATCATGCATGACATCAGCTCCTATCTGCTGGAACAAGTCAAATGATTTAACATCAAGCCAAACACACCTATCTTTGATGCCAGTTAAAGATGCATTGTTCAAATTCAAATCAGCTTTATAGCCATCGGCATCTCTAAGCAGTGTTACATCTTCATAGCACTGTTGTTTTAATATTCCCTTTGAGACTTTACACACTCTGCAGCTAAAATTTGCTGAGAAACTCTCAATAAAACCTGTTAATGAGTGAATTCCTAAATTGTCTCCAAGAATTAAAGCAACTTCAAAATAAACAACACCTTTGAAGGTTGGAATTTCTAAGTGTACACCTCTTTCACTAAGGAAATTTAACTCATCAATAACTGGTCGAAATATAACTCGGTTACCGAAAGCTACTCTATCAGATGAATGAAACAGCAGAGCAAGGAAAATATTAGATAGCATCGATGAACGCCAAGGTGGAAGGCACGGAATTGAAATATATACTGCCCCCAATTTATGAATACCGGCGTGACTGCCAAGAACATTTCCTACTTCAAAGTCATCGAAGTAAAGAAATAACGGTAAAACTATTCGATCTGAATGCTGCGCCATTCTGCTTTTCCAAAATGAGCCTTGGATAAAATTTTCTGCAACTTGCTTAGATTTAAGACTGTCCATGTAATGTAATGTATCGTATAGTATGCTGTCAAGAGAAAAAAAATTCTTAAATACTTCTCGAAGAGGAATGAAATGTTCTTCGCATGTAATGGGTTGAAATCGTTTTATGCCTTGTTTTTTAACTCATCGAATCGCTGACCGATGACAATTGGTTGAGGTCGAATGTAGGACCCTAGTTCATTAAAATAGTTCATCCTTTTGCGTTCTGTGGTGAATCTTTCCAACGGAGAAATGATTGTAGGTATGAGTGCTTCGACTAAAGCTTTTGACCTATTTTCAGCGGATATCGAGGTATCGACAGAATTTTCAATAATACAATTTTCAATATTTGGGACAACTGAAAGGATAAAATCACGCAAGCCATTTACTACTTGCTGTACTGTATTTCTAGGCAATAGTACATTGCCATAAAGAGATGCAATGAAAATCGACAGCAATTCTTCAACTGTCTTCCCTGACATTCTGTTAGGATCTTGCTGTAACAAATTTATTATGGGACTTTTGGGCGTATTATCGATATTTACATAGTCGTTTTGTTCTAATTGATTATTTAAACTACGGGTTCGCTCATTACTCTTAGACATGTGTTCTCTAAGGACGTGCCTACTAAATGAACAGAAAATGTGGAAAGACCGCCTACAATCTGCTTCCATGCATTTGAAATTCGTAAAATTGTGGCCAGAGTGCGCGAATTTAAAGTGATGTCTCAGACATTTTAAATCGTTGGAGATAAAACCACATAAGAAACATAAAACCATAATGAAATAAAAACCACAACAAAAGTTTGTTGATAAGATGCGGAACACCATAAGTATATAAGTATTAATCCAACATGCCAATATCTGCAAGCAGAGTATTTGCCGCTGTTGATTCCCTATCGTTACTCGTTACTAGTTTGTAAAAAGCTCGTTGAATGAACATCCAAGTACAGTGACACTCTGCTGCATATTTAGCATTTATGGCCCATATACATTTAAAACAGACATCAATAGCGGACAAAATGTTGGGCAATAAATACATAGCATTATTGATGACGATTATATATGAAGAAATTTCGCCGAGCGTTGGACCTACTATGACCACGAGAGGTTGGAGAGTGAGACCAAAATTTGACAATTTCTTACGTCTGTCTTCGAGCACCTGCTTTATCTCTGCATCGCTGTTGACGTGTATCACGAAACCTTCTCGCACTTCTGATTTCGATAGCCGCCAAACTTTCTTGATGCATCCCTTGAGACGCAAGGTGGAGACTGACAAAAGCGAAGGAATGAGAAGAAGCCCTGCAATGTTTGACGTTTCTTCAACAGCTGAAAAATTAAAAGGTAGAATCGTATGTAGTTTAGAGAGCATCACTGAAGACTCTATGTGGAGACCTCAACTTTCGCAAGACGCCACTGCGAATGATATGAATATTATATTAAATAGAATCCTATTTGCAGTACAAGGAATAAAACAAACCTACCATCTGCCAGGGATAGAAGATGCTGCAGGTATATGTCTCTACCGGAGGATCGTTTGGCCGCCAAATCGAAGAGTTTTTTTTTATGAACAGGGAAACCTTCTACCAAACTTCTTGTGTTGCCAGCGTAGATAGACTCAAAGTCGTTTTCCAGCTGCAAAAAGTAATTATTGTAGACGAGAAAATAATATCCGAGATATTACAATACAATTTCATACTTACAAGAACATAACCGAGAGGTTTCTGTAGTGCAGGAAAATCGTCAAAATATTTCTGTATCGAATTGTTTAAAGCCAATTGTTGTAACCTGGTCCATGTCGTTTTCTTCCACTTGTCTTCCACCGTCACCCAGGGGTCGCTAGAATTTTTCAGCCAAAGAATATTATCTTCGACTGAATCTTCGTCTTCTGTTTTTTTTTCTAAATGTTCTGGTAGGCGTGAGTGACGTTCTATACTTTCCGGCTGGGATTGAGTTGAAGTCCTCGACGATACGGATGACGATCTTGACCGCTCTCGTCTTGCTATTATACCAGTTTGTCTGTATTTCCTCTTTAAATTGTGCACTTGGTCAGGCAATTTTCCTCCCAATCTGTTGGTTATGCCGTACCCAGATTCAACTATTTTGAAGTGAAAATAGACTGTTTTTTTTCAGCTGGGAATAACTGCACAATTTCATATGCCCACTTGCCGTAGACTTTAGCAGTTACATGAACTTCTGGATCTTGTAATAAAATTGACGTCGAAATAATTCGTACCAAATGAAGTCTTGCCTTGTTGTCCAATGGAGTATTTTGACCACACAACGTGAGCAAACCCCTGCCTTCTAAAGTGCTTTCAAGAAGTTGATTTAGGGTCTATAAAAAAGTATAGATATACACAAAATTAAAATTGAGTTAGGTACCTATGTCGTATAAAAAATGGACAACACGAACCTTGGTATTTTGGTGCTGAGATTCGCCAGATGTAGATGGAAGTTCGATTGACTGCCTTGATGTCGACGCTGATAGTGTGGTTTTATGTAGTAGAGACGTACCCGAAGTTCCGATTTCTGGGGTCGATGGTTGGGATTTGTTCAAGTCCAATAAGTCAGTTAATGAAAAACTAACATTTTGGGGTGCCGGTGATTGAACTTCAAATATCTGTAAAAAAACGTTAATGTTGTTAGTATTTAGCCGTTTCGCTGCCACTGTGGCTAATTTTATATATTTATTTATTATGCAAAACCACTCACGTTAATGCCTTCCGCCTCTGGATGCATAGATCTTCGCCATCCTTCCAAGTTTTTGATCAATATTGCTCGATGTCCAACTAAGGGAATTAATTCTTTTATTTCTAGTGGCCCCAATAATGCCAATGAAAATGACGTTATTTGATTTTCTGTAACAATAAAAAAAATTAAGTATACCTAAGTACTGATTATTATGAATAGAAAATTATAACAGGATTGAGCAAATATCCATAATAAAAACATATGATTTTTATGTGCGGTATTTAGGATTAAAAATCAACGCCCACATTGATAAAAATCACTCGTATCATCCAAAATTATTGTCCGTGTCATGAGCAATGCGCCATTTTTCCGAAATAGCTTTAATACACTAGCTAGAGCCTATCGATTGTCCCACGATGCTGGCCGCAATCCGCATTTTCAGCTTAGGGGTGACATAACAAATATTTAGATTAAATTTAGTTTAGGCAACCACTCAACATTAAATTTGTCGATGTATTGTTCAAGTCCCCATTCGCGTAGAAGAATGGCGACGTCATCATCCGCCATTTTGATCTCAATCTGACTTGATTCGGCACGAAACTCACAATTCCGAAATGTTTCAGATCAGAATGCACTTTGTTTTTATCACTTTTCGTAGGTACGCAATATAATAACTATGAATAGGTACACAGTTCGCAAAGTACTTACTATGATGACGCCGCGACTGGCCGCGGTGAAACATAAAAAGCGGAACGGAACTGTCAAATGCCCAGGCTTGCAAGTCTTCTTTTTGTTATTTATGGCAATCACTGATTGACGATACATTTCTGCCAGGTCGTTTTTGGAATTAATTTGATAATAATTTAGAAGACGGCATAAAACAACGAAACAACTGAAACTACCACCTATACGATGCACTGACAAAACTGCAATGGCGGCTTCTGCAAAGAACCATATTATTAAGCTCGTACTACTCTGTTAAAATCAATCAAGCAATCCGTTGTTTTCAAACGAGTGACTTGGTTGTTTTCAATGGAGCCAGAGTGGTCGGTTAAAAATAACCAACCCGCTCGGTTATTTTCAACAGAGCTGAGCCATTCTATTAAAAGCAAACGAGTGGTCGGTTAAAAATAAGCAACCCGCTCGGTTAATTTCAACAGAGCCGAGCCATTCTGTTAAAAACAAACGAGTGGTCGGTTAAAAATAACCAACCCGCTCGGTTAATTTCAACAGAGCCGAGCCATTCTGTTAAAAACAAACGAGTGGTCGGTTAAAAATAACCAACCCGCTCGGTTATTTTTAACAGAGCCGAGCCACTCTGTTAAAAACAAACAAGTGGTCGGTTAAAAATAACCAACCCGCTCGGTTATTTTTAACAGAGCCGAGCCACTCTGTCAAAAACAAACAAGTGGTCGGTTAAAAATAAGCAACCCGCTCGGTTAATTTCAACAGAGCCGAGCCATTCTGTTAAAAACAAACGAGTGATTGGTTAAAAATAACCAACCCGCTCGGTTATTTTCAACAGAGCAGAGCCACTCTGTTAAAAACAAATAAGCCGTCGGTTAAAAATAAGCAACCCGCTCGGTGGTTATTTCAACAGAGCCAAGACACTCTGTTAAAAACAAATGAGTGGTCGGTTAAAAATACTCCACCATCTCGGTTATTTTTAACAGCTGAGCCACTCTGTTAAAAACAAACGAGTGATCGGTTAAAAATAACCGAACCACCTAAGTGGTTGTTTTCAACAGATCCGCTCGGTTATTGATAACCATGCGACTCGGTTGTTTTTAACAGACTCACTCTGTTGAATTTAACCGATCAGGTAAGGTTGTTTTCAAAAGAGTGACTCGGTTAATAACAACAGAGCCATTTGGTTGATTACTACCAACCTGCTCGATTACTTTCAACCGTTTCGGCCATTCCGTTAAAAATAAACGAGAAATCGGTTAAAATTACCCGATCCGTTCTGTTGTTTTCAATAGAGCCGCGCAATTATTTTCAACCGAGCAGCGCAGTTACAAACAGCCAAGACGTGACTTTAATATCTACAGAGTCGTTTGTTAATTGTAACCGAGTTAACTCGGCTACAACAACCAATCGGTGTGTTATTATTAACCAACTCCCTGTAACAGTTCCAACTTGGTACTTTTTAACAACGGTACATTGGTTAATTTTAACCTTTGATTGGTTATTTTTAACCTTTTTTTTTTTAACCGAGCTAAAATCGCACTCGGTTAAGCGTTCGTTTTCTCAGTGTGAGATTTCCCCGCAAGCTGAAAGTGATAAATTTTGATTTCGCAGCATTTAGCGTTAAAATATGGTTGTCGATCCAAGTTTTAGCCAGTTCCAAGTTACTTTGAGCTTTGAAGAATGTGTCATTCCAATTATTAGTCGCAGTAAGAAGGACAGTGTCGTCCGCGAAGGATACAATTCTACCATTAACAGGTAATTCGCACAATTCGTTGATGTAGATTAAAAAAAGAATTGGACCCAAAACACTACCTTGAGGGACACCGAATGACACGTTAGTCGCTTCGCTTATTTGTCGACCAATTACTGTGCTCTTAGTCCTCCCGTCTATAAAAATGCGATCGACGGAACTAATAATTGAATATCAATATTGTTGTCATTGGTTAAAATATTGTATTTTTACAATCAATAGGTCCGTTATTAAAAATAACATTCATGTCTAGACATTATTTGTTTAGCTGTCAATGTATACTCCCTTTTATGTGTACCCCGAATACGTCTGGCAAAAGTACCTACAGAAAAGCTAATTACCTCTAATTAATTCGTATCTATCAAAACTACCGCCGGATCATACCGTCTAATGTAAACTTCTCATTGTTTATTTATTTTTTCCATATATTTCAAAGTTTAATTTTTGAAGAAAGTGTAAATTCCGGGCTATTAATCATCAGTGTTTATGCGGAAACATTATAAACTGTTTTATTGTGAGCTATTATCGCTGAGGACTGATTATAAGTTTCGTCACTGACACTTGTCAAATCAATATTGATCTTTCACATAATATAATAACTTTATTGTGAACCTAGTCATTTTGAAATTCTGACGCATATTACTAAAGGAAGACATTGTTATTTATCGGCTTAAACTGAACTTATTAGGACAAAGCAAAGACACGAGCCATCTGTGAGCACCCAGTTTTTGCACCTACAAAGCGCGACATTCATTTCATCAACTGTAGATGGCATAATTATTAGCGTAACTCAAGACTATATTATTAAAATATCAGTTTTCTGCAAAATATTTAATACCCGGGTCATTAATCTAAAAGAAGATGCCGGTTTGTGGAAGTTGCGATACGCCGGTGGCGAATAAGGATGTTTTAAGCTGTTCCTCATGTCATAAAGATTATCATTATTCCTGCGTCGGAATTTCAAAAGAAAATTTTAAGAAAATGGGTGAAAATAAAGCTCTCTGGAAATGCTGCAAAACGAAGTACCTAAAACGATGATGACCTCGATCCTCAGCTACGCCAAATTAAAGCCGAACTATACGAAGAAGTGAAATTTTCAAATCAAGAGTTGATGCAACAAATTGAGACTCTTATTATATCCGTCAACAAGGCCCAAAATGAAAATGCTGAACTAATTACCTCGCTTAAATTTCTGTCGGAAAAATACGATGACCTTCAAATAAAAGTCTCGGAGCTCCAACCGCTGAAACCTCGGATTGAACAAAGACTTGTACTACAAAATTGACACGTTGGAACGTCAAATAGACGATAGTAAACAGCAGAACAATAAAAACAAACTGGAAATTGACGGCGTCCCTACATGCGATAATGAAAACCTTGCGAATATTGTCAAAATCATGGGATCGAAAATCGGATGAGATCACTACTTGGCGATCCCCTGGCAGATATAATAACCTCTTATATTCTGCTACGGGGAGCGGGCCACTGCGACCGTCAGCTCGTACTCGACCACCAACTATTACAGTTGCTTTTTCTACTGTTGCTCTGCGTAATGCGTACATAACAGCTGTGAAAAAGTACAATCGCAAAGGAGACAAACTGAACACTAGTGATATTGGTACCGCTTCTAAAACACCAATCTTTGTACAAGAATCGCTTACGCCGCGTCTGAGATACATATTTTTACAGGCGAAGAAAGCTGCTAAAGAAAAGGCTTATCGATTTTTGTGGCTGAAAGATGGCATTATTCGAGCTAAAAAGGAGGAGAATGGCCGCACCTTAACCATTAATAGCCTACTATCATTAAACAAAATGTGACGCATGAGCGTCAGCATTATTTGTAGGCTCAGAACGGTTTCTTTATACTCATATTTTATGCTATTTCAATATTCTTTGCTATTTCAATATTTTATCCTATTCCAATATAATTGCAATCAATCACTGATGTATTGTTTTGACGTTGTAAGTATATTATTACCTTTTTATTTAAAATTTTTGATTGAAGTGATCATTTCTATTTCATTATTTTTTATTTTTATGGCTTCTGTTATTCATCAGTATGGAAATCTGACTGTTATTTTTAATTTATATTACAGTCTTACTATCGAAATTGTATTTTTTACATTAATTGCTATATTGGATCAGTATTGTGACAATTTATTCCTGATTTCTAATTTACTTTATATTTGAGTAGCGCTAGTTTTATTGCTATTTTTATTGGCTATTCTGATATACTAACCTTGATTTTCGATCTATATCGCAGATTTATGACTGGAAGTATAGTTATTATTCTAATTAATAATTTTCTTCGCGATCGTTACATCACATTTCTGCTTTCGGATTTATATAATATTTATACGTTAGAAGTTAATATTGCTACTTTTTTTGTTTTTTATTATGACATTCTAACCCTACAATTCAATGTATATTTTAATTTTATAACCGTAGTTCTGATTGTTGCAATGATTTCAAACCGTAGTCTATACCTACTGTAACAATTTATTTTTGCATTTTAATTTATATTATGGATTATTTATGGGAATTATGATCAGTATAACTGCCAATTATATATTTTTTTCATAATCCTATTTTTTGGATTACTAACTCACTTTTTATCTTTATTATGGGTACTATGACTATATTATTAAAGTCTTTAAAGTTATTATTGTACCTGCTAAAAAAAATATTACAGCAAAAGCTATAGGATGTAAGCTTAACATTAGATCTTTATTTGGATATCATACCTATCGGAAAACTATTTCTAAAACCAGATTGAATAATGTATGCTTCTCACTACAATTTTTTTTTGTTAACAGGCGCGGCTAATGTAGATGATTTACTAACCTTCCAAACCATTACGGCGTTACAACTTCCGGCATCGAAATGTAAGTCTATAATGTATGGTGGATTAAATAGCCTGAACATATTTAGCTGTAACATTAGAAGTCTCAACAAAAACTTTAATAACCTGCTGATTTTACTCTCTACGATAGAAGTTGAGTTTGATTTGATAATACTTAGCGAATGCTGGCTGAAAGACAATGAACCCCATCATTCATTAAATGGCTATGATGTCATTTATACTTGTAATAACAGGAAGCAAAATGACGGTATTTCAATATTTATTAAGCAGTCGTTATCCTACACTTCTATTGAACCCAGGTTAATAGATGCCAACTGTCTTCAAGTTATTATAAACAACAGCATAGCAATCTTAGGAATATATAGGTCGCCTTCAAGCCGAAATATCAAGCCATTCCTTACTTCCCTCATCGAACTACTGGATAAATACAAGAATCAGGACTATAGGTACATAATGGGAGGTGATCTGAATATTAATATTCTTGATAATACCGACAGTCAGGTGAATGAGTATATATGCCATCTAGCTGAATACAATTTGGAATTGGCCATCAATAAGGTCACCAGATGTAACTCTTGTTTAGACCATATTTTTACATCAATTCATAAAGATGTCATAGGGATCGTCTGCGATAGTCAATTAACGGATCACTACCCAACAATCTTATCTGCCAGATAAGATTATAACGATAACGATATAAAACGATAAGCATCTCCCATAATAAAAAGAAATTAAAACCATGGATTACCAATGGTTTACTTTATTTTTAGCCCTTAATTGCATACATATATATTTATTTTTTCTACTTTAAATTTTACTTTAATTTGTGTAAACAACACATTTGTTAGATTTAGAAATATTTAAAATTGATCACCTTCGTCAGTTGGCGAGTTACAAAAATACAGTTGGTAAAACACAGCACAGCCAGAGACAGACCTTCTAGGTCTAGTTGGTTGTGCGATTTCGCCTCATTCGGATATGATAGCATATTTATATGCATAAAGCTATGTTTTTCGCTATAATAATGATTGTTCTTAATTATTCGTCATGTACAACAGTATGCATGTCCTTGTATTTTTTTGTTCTTGTACGTTATAAATAAATAAATAAATAAATAAATAAATGGCTTACTTATAAGCATAGGAAAGAGGGACAAACTACATCAAAAGTTTAAATCTGATCCTAGAAATAGTTTCTTGCAACATTATATCCGGTACAGAAATGTATTGAAAATAATCATTAATAGAACAAAAAATACGTACTATCGAGTTAAACTAAAGGAAGTATCATCTGACGCGAGGAAGACTTGGCAGATTGTTAAGGACATTGCTTACGGCAAAAATATTAACTCCACGGATATAAGACAATTAAAGGTCCATGGACTCACAATAACCGCCAACGATCTTAAGAGACGGACTTTAGCTGATTATTTTAATGATTATTTTTCGGGAATAGGTGAAACTTTGGCAAATAGAATACTAACTGACAATAAGGTCAGTGAATCGAACCTGTCAGATTTATTGATAAACACAAATACAAATTTAACAAGACAGTTATCCCTATCAATCGCTACTGTAGATGAAATTACTAAAATAATAATGAACATGAAATCCACTAAATCTAGAGGTACCGACTGTTTTACCTCCCAGATTATAAAGGCCAACGAGAGAGTTTTAGTTATACCAATCTGTCACTTAGTTAACCTAAGCCTCTCAATTGGATGTTTTCCTGCACATTTGAAACAAGCTGTTATCTGCCCAATATACAAAGGTGGTGCCAGGGACGATTGTGGTTGCTATCGTCCTATTAGTCTTCTAAGTTGCCTATCTCAAATCTTTGAAAACGTAGTCAAGCAACGTCTATTAGCATTCCTTGAGGACAACGACGTCCTTACGCCTATGCAGTTTGGATTCCGATCAGCTAGAGGCACCCAAGACGCGATTGCAGCCGTCACTGGAGAAATAGTGAAGCCATTAGACGATGGAGAAAAATATGTAACAGTATTCTTAGATCTGGCTAAAGCTTTTGATACTGTCTCCCATCGTCTTTTGCTTACAAAATTTCAATTAATAGGCATTCACGGTACGTCTTTGCGATGGTTTGAGGATTACCTCTGTGGTAGATCTCAATTCACTCAACTAAGGGATACGTCTAGCTCGAGATCAGGAATCAAATTTGGAGTACCTCAAGGTAGCGTGCTAGGTCCAATTCTATTCCTTATTTACATAAATGGACTATCATCGATTCCTCTGTGTAAGGGGAAAGCCATCTTGTTTGCAGATGATACTGCCCTAATTTTCAGAGACAGATCCTGGCAGGGAGTGTTTGAAAACTGTCAAATGGGTCTCGAACGGGTAAAAGAATGGCTTGACTGTAACCTTTTATCTCTAAATGTAGAGAAAACCAAATATATGACGTTTTCCAAAACAAGCAAGGGAATGCAACAAACAGCTGGACTATCCCTCATAGTACACACATGTAAGGACAGTCCATCAACTATCTGTGCTTGTTCTAATCTAGACAAGGTGAGCACGATTAAATACCTAGGCTTGACTTTGGACAATAGATTGACCTGGTCTTGCCATATCTACAACACAGCGGCTAAAATTCGCAAACTCATTCATCCATTTAAACTTCTACGTAAAGTAATGTCGAAACCATTACTAAAAGTTGTCTATTACGTGCTTGCTCACAGCATTATATCATATGGAATTCTTGGTTGGGGCGGTGCAGCACTATCACACCTCGATCCACTTGTTAAAGCTCAGAAGGCGCTGTTAAGAGTTGTCAACAAAAAACCGTTGAGATACTCGTCGGAGCAACTTTTTCGTGAGTTCTCTGTTCGTGATGTACGGTAAACATTTGCTAAAACGATAATACTCTATTATCACAAACATAAACAATTGCACCAGCATACAACCCATAAAATTATAACACGAGCGATAACTAATAGTAACCACATAGTACCCAAACTGAATAGTACCCATGCACAGAGACATTTTCTATACTTGGCACCGTCGGTGTTCAATAAAATTAAGGATATACCCGGCATTTATACTCAAGGTATAAATATAAACAAAAAAAGACTAACCCACTGGTTGATCACCCAGGGAAGGAAAGAAACCGAAAAACTAATTTGCTTTCATCCTATCTAACTTACCATTCTAACACATTATTATTCACCAACGATACATTTATGATTGGCATGCTTTTTGTTCTTTATATTATTATTATCACATACCTTTTAAGATTATTTGAAATTTTATTTTATACTAAAATTTTACTTTACTTGATTTTATTTTTCACGGCATTGTTCAAGGTATTTTTTTATTTAGCATTAGGCAGTACTAAATTATACGAATCTGAGCCTACCATAGTGCGGACGTCTCGTGCGATCCAGTTAGGTTAGGTTTAATTCATTTGTAACTGATATTTTGATTTTTTGTAAAATAAAGAATTTGAATTTGAATTATACGTTAGCACTAAATTCTATAATCTACTCCCTTTTAAACACTTTTCAACAGCTGGGGGACGTAAAATTAAAAAAAAACATCTTAGAGATGCTGATAGGCCCCCCCTTTCTATGATATGGCCGAATTTGAGGGCCATGACTTTTCAAATATTTTGCCCATTTAAATGACATGAAAAAGTAGAGCCTTATTGTCTGGTTATTTTATTGGTTTTATATTTATACTTTTGGGTTTTAAATGCATTGCGTAGCTTTAATGTGATAATTTAACATTTTACTGACAATTTGAACATTACGATGAAAAATTTAACTACGTATCTTTTCGAAATATTAGGTTTTTATTTTGATTATTTATATTTATAGATTGACAATCTTGTCGTTAATCCTTGACTACCTATATATGTTCAGTAAAGAGTATTAACGAGGCTTACTACCTAAGACAATTATTTTGATTAGTCTAAGAGCGGTTTTTAAACGTCAATTGGACACAACGAAAATTTTCGGATTTCGCCGGTTCAGAAGGGTTGCCAAATCGTGCTATGGAGTTGAGCAATCTATTGCTTTATATAATCAATGCTACTGCTATACTCCTGCTTTGAAACCGATAAAGGGAGTACAGAATATCCTTTGAACGATAGTGTTTACACAAGTAATTGCTAGTGCCGACGTCCACGCGCGGATTATTTATCCCGCTAAGGCTAGCACTATCTAACGATCCTACTTCTTCGCGTGACTTCCTTTCCGTCCTGTTTGACATTCTGCCGGCTAGCCTTGTTGAATTCCTGTCTGTATCGCAGCCCGGCTCACCCAGCGCTCACCTGCCGCCGCGCGTTGGGGCGCTTATGAAAAACTTCCGACGGACGTGGCGCCACGGTGCGACGTGACCCACATTAAGAGCGCGCTACACGGACACGATAATATCGCCCTGCCTCCACTCCACCTACGTGACCATGACGCCTCTTTATTTTGACCGCGATGCTGATACATCTCTCTATACCATTGTTTGCTCTATTTATATAGAAAATAATAAAACGCTTTAGTTGTTGAAACAAATCGGCGAGATTAATGCGTTGAAGCATTATCTTACAGCTAATTTAAGATTCATTATTAGAATAATACCGAATTTACTGCGTGAAATTTGTAACACCCTACGCTTTGACGATGTTGCAACCGCTGTTGTCCAGGGTAGGCACCCTACCCTGAACAACCCATTTTAAATAACAAACAATAACAATAACAATAACAAGGAATACCAGAGCTGTCATCTACAACGGGCGAACCCGTCACCACAGGAAGTTATAACGCAAAGTATCGTTCTGTCTCCCGCGAGGTGAGCGCAGAAGACTTAGGACTAAACAGTTCACAGTCAAGTTCCGCCACATACCCGTAAAAGACAAACGCCTTACTGCATTTTTACTCCGGTCTCCCGAATGGTTCAGGGTTCGGGGTTGCTTGCGCATTCCTCTTCTTTACGAAGCGGTAATACGGCGTTTGCCGAATCTATCGCGGACCACGGCGTCCTTTATCCGGCTGCTACCCGGAATCGGGTAGCCTATTGGTCGTTTCAAGAGCAGTCGCCTTAAAGTGAAGCAACTATCCCCGCTCTATAGGAGACAGTACTATTACCAGACTCCCCCGTCTATCAGTCAGAATGCACAATCGATTGACGGACCGCACGGTGCGCCAGGAGTGCCAGAAGATTGACTCCTTGGGGAAACCAACGTAATTGAACCAACGTGTAAATTTTCAATTTCATATGATAATATTTGAGGAGTTCCCTCAATTCCTCATGGATCCCATTATCAGAACAGGATTTTAATAAAAATGGGACCAATCTGAAAGTATATTCTATCGAATAAAAAAAGAATTTTCCAAATCGGTTCATAAAAGGCAGAGTTCTGAGAGAAATAAAAAAAGATACAACCGAATTGATAACCTCCTCCTTTTTTTGAAGTCCGTTAAAAAGTCGGAACAATCGAACTCAACTTGTGAAAAGAAATGTTGTAAAGGTTGCTTGTTAAGTAAAATAGCATTTAGGTATTGTCTTCTTCTAGAATTTGCAATCCATGGAAGGACGCTGCTTCCTTATAACATATATGAACGATAATTTAGACGCTTAAGATATATCAGTGTTGTGCTTAATTCGTCCAACTTGAGGGAGTAAAAACTTACCTGTAAAAACTTAACCTGTAAAAAAGTAAAGTAATATTTGGGTATTGTCTTCTTAATTCTAGCACATGCAATCCAGGGAAGGACCCTGCTGCTTTATAACAAATATGAAGATATGTAGGTGGTTTAGACGCTTAAATATATTAGTGTCGTGCATAATTCGTCCAACTTGAGGGAGATAGGTTCAGATTGGCGCATAAGTACGGATGGCTTATGGAAGAAACAATCAAACTTAACACGAGAAAAAAAAATGTTGTAAAGAATGATTGCTAAGTAAAATACCATCTATTTATTTTCTTCTTACTTTTAGCACTTGCAATCCATAGAAGGATGCTGCTACCTTATAACAAATATGAAGATAGGTAGTTTAGACGCTTAAGACATTTCAGTGTTGTGCATAATTTGTCCAACTTAAGGGAGATAGGTGGCGATTGGCGCATGAGTCGCGATGGCACATGGAAGCAAACCATACTTAGAAATTCGGAACAATCGAACTTAAATTGTGAAAAAAAAATGGTATAAAGGATGCTTGTTAAGTACAATAACATTTGGGTATTTTCTTCTTCTAGCATTTTCAATCCATGAAAGGGCGCTGCTTCCTTATAACAAATATGAACGATAGTTTAGACGCTAAGGACATATCAGTGTTGTGCATAATTCATCCAACTTGAGGGAGATATGTTCCGATCGACGCATGAGTACGATGGCACATGGAAAAATATCATACTTAGTAAGTCGGAACAATGGAACTTGCCTTGTGAAGAAAAATAACATTTGATTATTCTCTTCTTACTTCTATTATTTGCAATCCATAGAAGGACGCTGCTGCCCTATAACAAATATGAACGAACGTTTAGACGTTTAAGGTTTACGATTCGTTAAATTCTTTTTGTGTGCATTTTATAATTGAGCGAACAAAAGTGACTGAAACAAACATTTGTTGGAACAGTATTCTAGGTGGCTGCGAATAAATGAATTTACATTAGTACTATCCGCCAGCCAAACGAAACAATGCGAGTGACGCACATCCTGTTGAAAATAGCGGCTTTGTGAGAAATATTCACGTTTGTGGCATCTGCTCTGCATTTTCGGCATTTATCTACACGAAAATATCCCGGCTCGCGGCAAATAAAATGCACGTCCACTGATTGAAATAGGAGCTCGTGTGGCTTTTGGCGCATTTTTAAAATGATTGCCGACCTTTTAGACAAGGAAAGCAAAAAAAATAACCAGTTTAACGAATCGTTATTTTATTTGAAGTCGGCATGGAAATGAATACCAAGGGAATGCGGCTTTTGTATGAAGAATAAAGCGTTAAAGTGAAGAGTAACACGTTAACTTCATATAGGCCACATAACACAGTTACCTACTGTATACGAGGATGGGGAGCTAATCGACCCTGGTGCAGTTAGTAAACTAAGACCCATGCGTTTAAGGTCAATCAAACTCACGTGTCAATACCCATCCGGCGCCTCCACGCAGAAGTATGAACCCGGGCAGAACTGTCACCTGCGCGCCAGTTTCCCCTAGGAGTCAACCTTCGGGCGCCACTAGGCGGCTTGCTCACCATGTTGCGTCAGCCAATCGATTATGCATTCCGTCCGACAGCCTGGGGAGTCTGGAAACAGTACTGTCTCATATAGAGCGGGGGTATTTGTTAACCTTAAGGAAACTGCTCTTGAAACGATCGTTCGGCTACCCGATTCCGGGTGAAGAGCCGGGCAAAGGATGCCGTCGTCCGCGATAGATCCGTTAGACACTGTATCACCGCTACGTAAGGGAGAGGACCGCGCAAGCGACCTCGGATCTTCAACGAGACGGAAGACTGGGGTAATCTGGTCGCAACTAGTAAGGGCGCGAACGTCGGCCCTCTTTGTGGTTAACATGGTTATCTCGCGGTAAGGCGTTGGTTTCTCAAGGGCGAGTGACGTAAGTAGACAGTGGACTGTTTTCGTCCCAAATCCCCCACCCTAATTTCACGGGAGATAGAACGATCTAATATAGTTAAAAATTCCTGAGATGACGGGTTCGCCAGTTGTAGTTGACAGCTCTAGTTGTATAAAAGGATGGTTTCAAATGGTTTCATGAAGCTTAGTCCCGGTGGCCTGCTTGTGTTCCGTATCCGGTCGCCTCCTTGAAGAGGGACTTAACCTGGAAGGCCCGCTGTGAACTCGGCCAGCTCCTGCAGCCTACATTCGATGACAGATGGGATTAAACGTGCGGATCCGGTGGAATATTTCTGGCGGAACTGGCCTGTTTACGCACCGGACGGTGTCAACCTAGCTTGCGCAATCCGACGATTAACTCCGAGAGTTTATAAAACTACAACCTGACGCCATCTACCATTAAAAACGATCCGTTGGCCATCCGATCTTGTGTAATTTTGACTGGCAAAGGGCGCTTCTGACCACGATAAATCCAAACTTAATTACCGCTAACGTCAAGTAGACGCCGCGCAAACGACCTCGAATCTATGCCCAGACTAAATAATTGAGAAATCCGTTCGAAACTAGTAGTAAGTGCGCGAGGTAGGCCCGCTGGGTAGGCTTCCCTGTGTCTCTTTGTAAGGCTTTTGACTTTTACGGGCTGTTTGAATAGTTTGACCGTGGAAGGTGCTGTCTGCTAAGTATTTTACGTTCACTACATGGGAGACAGAACTACACAATATTGTTATAACTCTCTGGAATAACGGTTTAGCAGGAAGTAGTTCACAATCCGCAATATATACGAGAATCTTCTATCGTGTGGATGTTTTGACTAATTTGATGGCTGTGGCTCAGAAATGGATGTGGTGGATCTCTGGAACCATGCTTAAAGATCCCATAGCTAAGACCATGTTCTTTGTTTTGAATAACTTCGTCATCAATCTAGCCTTGTATAAGGAGATTCGAAATGTTGTATCACTCTGGATGTCCCATATAACGAGGAACGGATAATAGTAGCTGCATGTGATGGTATTAAATCTTGGACTGCTCATCGCTCTATGTTTTTATCAATCACTGTGTAAAATACATTCTGAAAGTATAGATCGCGTCTTCGAGATACCAAGAAAAGATTTTTCTTCTCCTTCTTTGTATGCCTCTCCAATATTATAGGTTGTCAGTCAGCTTTGCATACTTATTTTTGTCCATATGAAGCCGAGCACTAGGGAAAATAGTGCAGTAGTTTCCCATTGCCTTCTGCACCAGAACATTCGGAGAGTATTTGGCTCTCCACGCCACTGAAGCCTCTTCCAGATATTGCCCTACTGGATGTTAGTTATAGCCTCGTTTGATGTCTAGCATCCCGGGAACACCGCGACGACCCCTGGGTCGCCGCCGCCAGCTATTCTGAAGAGAACCACTAGCGCGAGCAGGTGAGGATGACGGTTAGGCCGCATAAGATGCTGTTTCGTTCTCCCCTTGTCGCTTTGCTGCTTAAATAATATTCTTTGTTACAATACTATGTTTTCCAGATTATTGATGCTGTTCTCCAGGTTGTCAAAACTTTTGCTATCCATGATAATTAGACCGATACGCAAAGGCGATCAAGTACATTCGGGACACGTCCTGTGTCAAGCGCGAGTGAATCCAGACTGCCTCATTGCTTTTTATTCACTATATTTAATAATTATAATTAATATTTATTATTGAGATTTTAAAAAAATAAGCTGTCACTATGAAATTAAATTTAGAATTTAGGAAAGATAAGCATGTTAAATCGCGTGCGAACTGGTCATGACCGCAGTGACTATAGTATCCACCGATTAGTTTGGAGATCCTCGCCAGCATGTGATAGTGCCTCTCCGCTTCAATGATGCCCCACATCACAAGCGAATGCCATACTCATGCTTTCTCTTGCCCCATTTCGGACATCCGCTTTGCTACACCTTAGGCTGTGACAAGAATTAATAAATCTAGGTGGAATTTGTAGCTATTTATATACTAATTATTAATTTATGTTTTTTTAAAGCTTCATGGTCGGGTTTCCTAGTTCTAATTGTTGTAAGCTCCAGCCAGAAATTTCTTTTTTTCCAAAATAAAAACCCTACTCCAGCTTGAGGTTTAAAGCTCTCCCAATAATTATAATGATTATGTGTATGTGTATATATGATTATTTAATATTATTATGTATATTATGTTACTAAAATATACTACGTATATGTAATATTTGTGTAAATATAGAGCTACCACATAAAATAATGCTACATTAAATTACACTTAAACTAAAAAAAAAAAAAAAAGGAAAAAAGAATACATAAAAGTCTACCTTAGTACGGGCATCACTCCAGCAAGGTAAATTTTAATCTTATCAACCTAGAGTTTTAAATGTGTGAAGTATCAATAAATAAATAAATAAATAAACATATCCACTTCTCTGCCACAATCGCAAACCTGCTATTGTATTCTTTTTTTCTTTATAATAATCATTTCAAATAATTGGAACACGTTGGAATAATTTAGAGCAAAATCTACTATTTTGTATTTCCTATATCCTACTAATAATAATATTATAAACGCGAAAGTTTGTATGTATGTATGGATGTTTGTTACTCTTTCACGCAAAAACTACTGAATGGATTTTGATGAAACTTTACAATAATATAGCTTACACATCAGAATAACACATAGGCTATAATTTATAAATATATAGTGTGAATTATCTAAAATATAACGATAACTGTCAAGTAAGTGGAAAAAATCTAAGAAATTGACATTCGAAATTTAAATTCTATCCTAATATCCTACTAATATTATAAACGCGAAAGTTTGTATGTATGTATGGATGTTTGTTACTCTTTGACGCAAAAACTACTTAATGGATTTTGATGAAACTTTAGAGTAATATAAAATCTAGAGTATTCTCATCTAGATACAGGCCTTAGTTGACCTAGTTAGATGAGTTTTAGGCAGGTGCCAAACACGATGTGACGGTTTCTCTGAACTGTTTATGTTTGATTCTTGAACTTGTTTGGTATAATTAGTCGTAACCATTGTAATAAGTACTTATAAATAAATAAATAAAATATAGCTTACATATCGGAATAACACATATGCTATAATTTATAAAGATATATGGTTTTCTATCATCATTATCACAATTTTCCTTCACCACGCGGGTGAAACCGCTGGGCGCAGCTAGTTAATAATAATATTTTGTGAAGTTTAAAGATATAAATAGATTTAAATATAAAACTTTATTATATGCATCAATTGAAGTATTCATAGGAATTTCGCTCCGATTTCCAATTCCTATTACCCAAACGGAGAGCTTTCAAATATATTATGTTACTAAAATGGAGCATTTCTGCCCGAATGCATCGCCAGTCCGAGTATTAGAGTTCCATTTGCTTATACGCTTTCAGCAAAATATTCATATAAACGATATTGCATATAAACTAGAATTGTACTGGTCCACAAAATGAACGTTTCTCAAAAGCTTTAATAAATACTAAATACACCATGAAAATTACTTCACTATTGCAGTGTCCAAGTAAGGCTGTGGTCATTGTGTAAAGTTTTCATTGGAAAATTTAATAATTCGTCTCATACTTTTAAAAAAATCTTTTGTGTCACCCCAAAACTTTCCCGGCATGTAGCCAAGGATTTTTACCTGAATATTCATTTCAAAAATAAAATCTATAAGCGATTGGAGAGGATTCCTTTGAATATGCGACGCAACGCTTTGATAATTTGAATTTTGAACGCGCATCATCTCATTCACCTAAAAAATCTGACGGCAAACGTGGGTCGGCCTGAGCCTTCCCTTTCGAATTTCAAACAATCCACGCATCGCACTCATCCTAAGCGTCGCTGCTTTGAAGGGCTTCACAATTTAATTAATGTATGGCGAATTTTAAATTTTATTTGTGTCTCCGCCCCCTTCCCCCCCCCAGCATTTTTTTTTGCGCGGTTACAATACTTACTCACTCTCTTCCAATACCTCCGCTAAAGTAAAAAGAAACATGATGTTCCTAATATCACTATACAGGGTGTGATTACTGCACGGGCATTTCTTGTAGTGGGTGGATCAGTACGAAGAAGTAAGCAACTTTTAATATATATATTTTTTTAAAACAAAGGAAACATTTTTTTTGACAGTTTCTTTTAATAGTATAAAAACCTGTGAGCACGATGCGCTATCTAGCAATAAGTAAAATATTGCTAATATTGTTTATTTGCGATATATTTGTTTTCTACTCTTTTATTGCGGGCGGGTTTATTGACATATGACAATCTCTTACAAACAACCCTACTAGATGAAATATTTATATTAATGTGTGCATGTAATAGTGTCTTATTGCATTTCATCATCAGAGGTGAAAATGCAATTCCGTTAATTTGATCCCAACGGAAAATGGTAACCCATCCGGGAATCAAACCCGGGACCTTACAATGTAAGATCAGGCGACCTAACCACTACGCTACCGGACCGTGTATATTACCCAACGCTAGATGGCATAGCGCGCTCAACGCTTCTGAAACTTTTCTTCAATATATACAATTTACAAATTTGTCAAAAAAAAACAAACAATACAGAACAAAAAACAAGCAAGTAATTTTTGAAAAAAGTTTTTTTCTACTTTTATTTGTTAAAGGTCGTTTACTTCCTCGTACTGATTCACAGCCATTACAAGAAATATCCGTGCTGTAATCACAACCTGTATAAATTCAAACCATCAAAATTTCAAAAATTTCAAATTATTTATTGAGTTTAAATTATGAGTACATTCAATATACAAAAGTCTTAACCTAACTAGGCAGCCGCCTGTTGCAAGGTAGACAATTTATTTTAATTATCCTAAGAAATCTATAATATTGTATTTATATAAATAAACAAAATCATACGTAATGTAAAAGAAATATCTTAATTACCTAATAAAAATTCGTAAGAAAATGTCATGAAAATTGTCAATATTATTTTATTTTACAACATGATAAAAATTTATATATTTTAATATATCTATAATATGTATTAATATGTATTAACCCTTCCTATACGAGTTAACTATTTTTGGTTAGACGCTTACAAACGCTAAGATTTGAGCTAATCAATTTTGGTTAGGGCGCTCCGCGCTGCGTAAAATGCGATTTATTACTCGATTTGCGATCCTTTCCGCATATTTAAAGTAACAGATACCGAAAACATGAAACGGTCCAACTCTAAACGACGACGCTCTGCCGATAAATATTTTATAAACTCAGTATGGCGAAGCCGCGCCGGCGCTGCGGTCCGCGCCATTGCCGAGTGGCCGCGGCTCTTTTGTGCATTGTCCGTGTTCTGTCATTTTGTGAATTTTGTTTATTTTTGTGCTATTTCCTACCAAACCGGAAGTAATTTGCATTCTAGCAAGGTTTCCCAAAGAGAATTTCTAATTTGGGACAGCTCATCTGCTTTTTTTCACGATTTATCGTGTAAAATAGTCTGACGTTAGCTTTGCAAAAAATGTTCGTTTCTTTTCCCGAATTATGACGAAAAATCGCGAATTATGACGTAATATTCGTTTAATTCGCTTATGAAACGGCTATTATTTGATTTACATCGTATATAATCACAAAATTGGCTATATTTTGCTCAATTCAACTTGATTTCTAATTTGACATCAGACATCGGACATTCGGAGAATACATCGATTTTTTCTTGGCTGAGTAACTAAATGTTTTTGTATGCAAATAAGTAAAACAAAATATAAGTTTTGGTAAAGTATTTAATAAAGAACATAGCAGTATTTACAGTTTTTGCATATTTTACGTATTTTGTGATAAAAACATCGAAATTATTTGAATAGGCTACCTTTTTTCAGTTCGCGAACTTTGTAATATTTATTCATTATTATCTTAATTGTTTTACGAGATAATCTTACAATGTTTTATATTTCAAATTTCAATGCGATCATTTTACAGTTATTCTTTTTATGATCCGTATAGTGGTTTACAAGTTATAGTCGTTTTACTCAAGTTTATTTACTTGCGCCGAATTTACAAGCGAAAATGTCGCCGGCGTAAGTGACAGCTGATTTTTACTTCGCGATTGGAAGGGTTAATGAGATACAAAATAAATTCACAAAAATTAAAATTAAAATTAAAATAAAATTACATTTAGAAATCATCAATTTATATTACTACATTGTCATATACTATTATGTTTTTTTATGAAGATTCAATTATTCAATCGAATTCTATTTTTATCATTTAGGATCAGGACTGATAACCTCAATAAAATTATGAGAGCACCGGGAAACACTGCGAATGCCCGCCACTACCTGACCAAAAGCGCGCGCGATATTGCGTTTTTTTTAATATCCGGGCCCTTTGTCAACCCAATTTCGCAGAGCTCTTTTTCGCGCTCGGTCGCTTGCTCGACAACGCACATTGCACGGATTGTGGGCCCTTGTCGCTTTTGGCAAAGCAAAATGAACAGGGAGAAATGACCAAACCCGTGCATTTTCAACGGTCGTTTCCCGTCCTTTTTCGGGGAGGCGAGCTGGATATCGCAAACAATAGCTGACCATTTGGGCGACGCGATTTTATGCAACGATAGGAAGGATTTTTTAGCAGCGAACCGCTAAAATATAATCTATTAGGTGCGCGGAAAACAAGCGTAGCTAAAATGAAATCTATTTTTGCGTTACTGGAACGCAGATATTATAAAATATTTTTTTTTATTATTTAGGACTGTACTGACCACGGGCGGTAATGGGCCGTTGCTGAGTTGGCCATGAAGACATATTCTGTTCAGGGTTGGTCACACTCAAGGGTCAACGCCCATCCGGCGGCCTCCACGCATGAAGTTCGAGCCCGGGTAGGGCTAGTTTCCCCTAGGAATCAACCTTCTGGCGCTCCTGGACGGTCTGCGCACCGTGCGGCGTAAGCCAATCGACTGTGCACTCTGACTAACAGTCGGAGGAGTCTGGAAGTAGTACTGTTTCATATAGAGCGGGGGTGGTTGCGGACCTTCCGGCGACTGCTCTTGAAACGACCATCGGCTACCCGATCCTGGATAAACAGCCGGGCAAAGGATGCCGTGGTCCGCGATAGATTCGGTATACACCGTTTCACCGCTTCGCAAGGGAGAGGACCGCATAAGCGACCTCGAACTCGTAACCAATCGAGAGACCGGAGTAATCTGGTCGCAATTGGAAACAAGGGCGTGAGTGTAAGCCCGCTGGGTAACGCTCCTGGCTATGTCGCAGTTAAGGCGTTGGCCTCTTGTGGTCATGTGGTGGAGCTTGGCGGTGGATTGTTTTGTCCAAGTCTTCTGCGTTCACTTCACGGGAGAGAGAACGACTAATCGTTAAAACTTCCTGACGTGACGGGTTCGCCCGTTGTAGTTGACAACTCTAATGTAGTGACCACGATATGGCAACGATTATCAGTTTATTGTTCTCACAATACGATATTGTTCTCGATGAAAGATATTACTTTATTACTTTCAGGCGCGCTGTTTCGTATGATGTAATAGCTCCGCCCACCAAGTCAAAGAGCCTTTCCTAGGGTGGATCACTCTTGTATGGAGAGAAAAAATCTAATTTATCGAAACCTTCCTATGCGGAAAAGATGGCCTATATGAAGATTATATGAAAAATAACAAAAAAAAACATTTTCAAAATTTAATACTGCCGCTCAACGGTTGAATTTTCTGAAAAAAAAAATCTTTATTTTTGTTAGATGATCTAAATAAAACTCGAAACATATTTTTTTCTTTAAAATAAATATTAATAAATACCAAAATTATGACTTCTGAATAGTAAGTAGCGAATAATACAACGTACGTACATACATTGCAGCTCCCCCTTCCCGTCCTGTCGAATCAGTCCGATGAACCTTCTGAGCAGTATTTTTTTTTTTACCCTTAGAGCAGTAATACTACTACAGAGAGATATAGAGGCAATTGAAATTTTTCTGTGGCCCGTTTAATCCTGCTACCCCTTCAAATGGAAGGGGTACGTCTGAAGTCCCCACCACGTTATATGACCCGACCACTTGGAAAAACTGCTAATAAAACTTAAATAAAAATCACTGCTAATAAAACCCGCAATACTTCTAATAAAAATCACTGCTAATAAAACCTTTCCTAGTTTAAGGAGGACGTACCACTGAAGCATCAGGATTGATGGAACACAGAGTACAACTAGAGCTGTCAACTACAACGGGCGAACCGTAACCTCAGGAGGTTTTAATGACAATAGATAGTTCTATCTCCCGTGAGCTGAGCGTAGAAGAATTGGGACGAAAACAGTCCACTGTCTAGTTACGCCACTCGCCACGAGACCAACGCGGCAACGTCTTGACATAGTCTCTGACAATGACAATGACAAAGTCTCTGATTGAGACCCACAAACCAACTTGAAACCAGCAAATCGTCAAGTATCTTATCATCATCAGGACTTTCAGATTGTGTCACTAAATTATATAAATTGTATACGACGTAATTGCAAACTAATCGTAGTTCAGAATGATTTTAATTCAAGATTCTGCAGTCCCAGGAGTGATTTGTTTTCAAAATATTTCAAATTGGCAGGAAGAAATAAAGCAGAGGTTGATGCTGGAAAGCTAAAAAGAGGACTCGACAATAAAAAGCCGCGGCTTTTTTTAAATTTTAAATTTAATTTCGTTTGACAAAAAGCAGGTTTCAGGACCAAAACTCGTCAACCGAGGTAATTTTATATATCTAACTTTAAAATCGTAGATTACCATTCTCATTTCCCTTTGACCATGGAAAATGTTCTGCATTGACGTGGACTGATAACAAAAATTCTAAAGGTCTAAATGAAATGCGGAGCTGTGTATCAGCCTAGAACGAGCTTGTGTCATCCTTGAAGGGGCTTGTCTCATTTGAGTGACAGATTCAAATAATCATAAAGTTAATGTTTTACCATTGATTATACAGTGTAATTTATAATCAATGATTTAACCGTTCGTTTCCAGTTATTTTTGCAAGCAAAATCAATGCTTTATAGTAATTTATTCTTAAATAAATTAATCCCGCTCGCCACGTAACATCCCTTGCAGGACCAAATGTCGGCCGCCTAAACTCCGTAACGTCCGCTACCGGACCAAGCGCTCGCCGCTGCGAAAAATGCAATTTACTATTCGAAACGTCGTACTATATGCTTTCTGAGGGCGCAACGATATGGCCAAAATATCTTTAATTCAAGATTTCCGTGTGGCAATATCGAACAACGATTTAAAAAGTGAGCATAGACGTCAAACGCCCAGTCTCAGTCGGCAAATCGCACGGCCGCGTACGGCTCCGCGAAATTGGTGATAAAAAGTGTGTGTGTGCAGTGTTTGAGTGTTTGAGTGTTTGTTACTGGAGAACAGTGAGTAATTTGCATTTTAAGTAGTTTCTGAATGAGTATTATAGTCATTTGAGATAGTCCATTTGCTGTTTTTTACGAATTTTTAAAGAAAACACTTCGGCGACAACAACATGGTTGTTATTATTTTGTAATGTTTATGAAATATCCCGATATATTGCGAAATATGACGTAATGTCGCTTTAATTTACTAACGAAATAAGTATTGCTTCATTTACATCCTAAGTTATCACATAATTAGGCGTATTTTGAACATTATATCTTGTTTTGTAATATGAATCGCGCAAAGAAACTTGTTTTGATAATTACTATGAGAGAATAAAGTGCGATTTTCCATAGTTTTTCGATGAAATGTGACTCTTTGGAGTATAGTAATTATTTATTAGACATATAATAAGTCTATGATAAGACAATATAATTGAAAAAATCTAACGAATTTTATATTATGAGCATTCAAAGTTTATTATTAAGTTCGGACGCAAACTCTCAAAACTTTAGATTTTTCTTTAATATCAGACAAAGCTCAAAGTTCTGGTGTGATTTCTAAGAAGTGTGATGTAGTAATAAAGTTATTTTGAAAGAATTTCATATAAAAAAATACCATAAGTAGTCACAAATTAAAAATTTAAAATTTATTTTTTTTACGAGAATACATAAAATTTTTCTTGGCTGAATAAATAAATATTTTTGTATGCAAATAAGTAAAAAAAAATATCGATTTGGTAAAGCATTTAATAAAGAACATAACTGTATTTACAATTTTTGCATATTTTACGTATTTTGTGACAAAAAAATCGAAATGATTTTATAGGCGAGTTTTTTCAGTTTGCCAATTTTGTAATATTTATTCATTGTTATCTTAATTATTTTACGAGATAAGGTTATAATGTTTTATGTGTCAAATTTCAATGCGATCATTTTTCTCTTTATCTTTTTTTAATCCGTTTAGTGGGTTATAAGTTATGATCGTTTTTCTCAAGGCCGTTGACTCGCGTCGATATTACGCCCGAATATGTCGCGCGCAAAAGTGATAGGTGAATTTTCACTTCGCGAGAGGAGGGGTTAAATATCTCAAGTTTACCTAATTTTTGTATATTTCTTTTATTATTTCTGTATTTAAATGCAAAAAAAATATGTTATATATAATGTTTTTTTTAACCCTGTGTATATTTTTATTACATGAAAATCGATATTGCATTTCAGATTCAAAAGTGCCAAATCCAGTGATTTGGGATCAAATTTTACCAAATCCATTTGTTTTCCTTAATTGGTCCTCGAAATATCAGTTACCTACATCTTATATTTTATTTATTTTAATAATATTTTTTTTTTGTTTTATATTATTTTATTCAGGGTCCTCTTTTTTTATCATTTAAATTTTTATTTTGTGAAACCAACGCAATACCTATTTGTAATATAAACTTAAGTTATAAGTTAAGTGATAGATTTTGCCGCAAGGCAATAAGCTTGTTTGTTTGTTTGTTTGTTTATACTCTTTATTGTGAAAATGTCACAATGGGCGGGTTTATTGTCATTTGACAATCTCTTACAACCAACCCTACTATGACGTGTTATATGTATGTGTGCGTGTAAGATGCCTGTAAGTGTGTGTCTGTTATTGCATTCTTGTTAGGCTACCCTTTTTTATTGAAAATAAAGAGTTTTATTATAATGATTTTTGTAGTTTTTAATTGCGCAACATTATATTAGATGATTGTTTATTAAACAGAAATATTCAATATTCATAAAAACAATATTTTTTGATAATAGAATTTCCAGGTTCTCCACATTGGAGAAAGTGGACATAAGCAATATCGATACTAAATAATCCCACAAATGACATAATAGAGTTAAATATAATTCATGTTTTATGAATTATGAATAGTTGTATTACATAAAAGTACTTGTTTTTGTGTTTGCTTATTTTTTCGAATCCAGCCTTGATTTGGATGCTGTTTATCCTTACAAATGCGTAATAGTTTTGTTATCTCTTAACATACAATATAATATTGTTACAATGACATGCAAATGCACTAAAGACTTCTATTTTAAGGCCTCTTTTTTAATTTACCATCTAACCATCTTTAAAATGCAGCTTTTAAACAAAATCCAGCTCCATATTCAACATAGAAAGTCTCTTGATAATGTTTAAGAAGACGTACTTAAGTACGTCTTCTTAAACATTATCAAGTGATCATTAGCATTAATGCTAATGCCATATTGCATTAGCATTAATGCTAAAGCAATATGTATCACTTCCTTTAGGCGTGATATCATGAAAATAAATGAAGACCCGTGGATGCCGCATTCCGCGTTGAGACTTTACGTCCAGCGGTAGGTAGTCTTAATTTCTCCAAGGGTCAAGGAGTGCTCCCACGGAGGGCTAAATCAACGTAAATAGATCGGACGCTCCCCGGGTCGCGTTAAAAGTAATTTATTTCCTCTGCGCCTCCCCAGAGATATGTTCGGCATTTGGCGTTCGCCACTCCACGGCGATTTGTGAAAGCGGATATAAAACAATAAAACTGACTTTCATAGCCATCTGAAGGCCGATAAACCGTCGCTTCCGATTTTAAGGTGGCTCAAAAGGTTTTTATTGCCCAATATTTACAAAATATTTTGCACTTATAAATGTTTCATCTATTGATACCTTAAGAAACTGTTTCGCTTCTTTGCTTTTTCGAAATAATCCTGCAAATGGCTATATGCCATTAGCATTTCTTCATACGATGGATTTTTAAATTTATTTCTATAATATAAGTAGGTATAAACTTTTAATTATATACAGCCAAGCCAGCTTACTTGCTGGAAATTAGAAAGCTGCTTTTATTGCATCTTTATTTGAACATTTTTTTTAAATTTCATATAAAACCTATTCGAATTGTAATATTTATATATTTATTTATTTTGTTTTTTAACAATTATATGAAGTATTTTTATTATTTTGTTTTTCTTTATTTTACATAATCCAGATTATTTTTATATCTATTTTAGCAAGTAGATTTTAATGATGGTTTTCTATTAGTGGTAGTAAAATAAAACTTTTGCTATGTTGTTTCTATATATTGCTAAGTACTGACAATATGTTTAGGCACTCCTCATACAAAATATGACATAATACATACACTCATATATAATATGATAAAATGATAAAATACATGATACAAACACATACATACGATATATAACATGATATACAAATATACCTACTTGTCTGTAATAAGTTTTCCTTATGTTTATAACGTTTAGTATAGTTCTTGGTTATCTAAATAAATACGTTTTTGTCCTTACCACATAATATTGTATGTTATATTTGCAAATATAATTTTGTAAATCGACACATTATAAAACAATGAAGTACTTCAATTTTTGAAGATTTGAACTTAGGATTTTATCGAGGCCATATTGAATCAAATCAAATCAAGTTTATTTTCATTAAAACATATTTGTTTTGACAGTACACAATAGTCTGGATAAATTACATTACATACATTGCTTGTTAAATCCGAAGAACAAAAACCAGTGATTACGGAATCGATATAATGCGAGTCCCACCACAAAATTTATAATATTGTTATTAGATACTTAAAACTGCTAAGTCTACTTATTTTAGAACATTTTAACGAGAGAATTAATTAAGTTGTCATGAAAAGAAAATAATAGGGTCCTAAAAATTAAAAAAAAAAACAATTTATGTTCGAACAGAAATTAAAATATTCAAAATATAATAGTCATTAAATAACAATATAATAGTCAAAATAAATGGCAAATATGTAAGGATAAATGAAGAAAATCAAATTAAAATATTAACCATACCACTTATATAGGTATGTAGGTATATTGCGGTTATATTACAAAATACTAGTCCACACTAAAATTATCTAATCTTACAATAATGATTTAAAATCTTTAGAATTATTATTGCTTGAATTTGGCACGGCCCGGTGGCATAGTGGTTAGGTCGCCTGATCTTACATTGTAAGGACCCGGGTTCGATTCCCGGCTGGTCACTATTTTCCGTTGGGATCAAATTAACGGAATTGCATTTTTAAGTCTGTCGATCGAATGCAATAACAAGACTCACACTTACAGACATCTTACACGTACACATACATATAACAAACACGTCATGGTAGGGTAGGTTATAAGAGATTGTCATGTGACAATAAACCCGTCCATTGTGACACTTCACAATGAAGAGTATAAACAAACAAACAAACAAACAATTTGTTTTCGTATTACTTTAATGATGCTCCAAATAGTAACTGAACAGGATGCAGCATATACAATTAATATTACACTGAATATACGGGTAAACCAAATAGTTCTCTTACTTGAAATAATTACAATTCCATTTTGAAGAAAACTCTCTGATGAATAGGAATGATTGACAGAACAATAATTTTCGATTTGAAAATTCACCTGTCGGCAGTTTGACCGCACCGCGCAGAATGCGGGTGGTTTCCGTGCTCGTGTCACTTTAATTAAATCACTAATCGCTTATAAATAAATAACTTGTATAATGTGTAGATCTATTGAGTAGGTTTCACCGTGTGTACTGCGCCTATGATTTTTACTCAACCGAAAATTCGGCTCGTAAACTGGATATCCGCTGAATACCAAATATGTAAATTATTGCCGTATATCCGGTTTAACCGAATACCATTCGGTATTCGGCTAGTCACTACTTTGAAGCATATCATTCAGTTCGATTTACATATATAAAAGCTTATTAAAGTCTTCTTCTCTGTTTTGGTTTTATTTTGATATTTTCATTTTAATTTGATTAAATATATGAGTCATTTTTTGATTAAATATAGGTATTATGAGTGATTTGATAGGTGTTTTAAACCTATACAGGGTGCTTTCACTGCACGGGATTTTTTAGTGGGTAAATCAGCACAACTAAGTAAGCAACTTTTGATAAAAATAAAAAAAATACAAAAAATATATATTTTTTAATTTTAGTTTTTTTTTTTTTATATATATTATGAAAATCTGTTATCATGATGCGCTATCTAGCGGTACGTAGTGGTAGGTGCTTTATTACCTAGCAATAGATGGCGCAGCGCGCTCAAACGTTTCTTAAACCTTTATTTAATAGTCAACTTCTTCAAAATTTTAAATTTTAAAAAAATCTTAAAATATGTAAAAAAAATAATTTTAAATTTTACCAAAAGTTGCTTACTTCGTTGTACTGATTCACCTACTAAAAAACTGCGAATGCAGTAAAAACATACTAAATAAAAATGTGAAGTGATAGACATATCTGCCTATTTAATGATCACAATATTTTTACTGTAAATAAGTATTGAATTCCATAGCGTCAAAATATTGTACAAGCTTTCTATCAATATACATGCACATAAATATGTAACAGTATTCCCAAGCACCTTGTTTGGCGTGTCTGAATTGTGTAATATTTTAAGGAACTAATATTTTTCTTATAGTACTGCAAGGCTATGGGTCCAAAATAAGTAGCATTTTATGCGAAATAACAATGAAAAGACTGTCGCTTTATTTTCGGCTTATGCCGTCTCCTAAAATTTATGACATCTCTATCTAGTGACATCTCAAAACCTTTTTTAATGGAACTTATACATCGGTGTACCTAGCGACCATAGTTACGTAGACCAGTGGTAAACCGCCATCTTCTTCGTAAAATTTTCAAATTAATGCTTCGCTACAATTGAAAATCAAAGTCCATAGTAATTTAAACGTGAAACATGCACATGTACATATTTACAAAATAATGATTAGTGCATTGCTGACTAAAACAAGAAAATATATTTAAAAAATAAAAAATGCGACTGCCGTTACAGAAAGTGAATTATTGGATATATGTATAATCATTTTTATTACGTTTTTTTAATGTATTATTTTCGGATTATGGATTTATCCATATAGATACATGGTTAGGCCATTTTTAATTATACCGTGTCATATTTTTGTTTCCTACCTACCCTCCCAATCAGTGACAAATTACGCGCCGACCGAGAGAAGTACCTACTTCTGTTTTGAGTGTTCTTGTTTATCGTGCTTAGTAATTTTCGCGTTCCTGAGCTGGTCAGCTGAAGATTTGGAGACATTCGGAGTGAAAACTACAGCAAGGAATCGCGCGAAAAATAGAAAGGTGCGTAAACTTTAATTCCTTCTCCTCTCTACAATAATGCCTATAGTTCCATAAAATAACCAACCTTCCTTACAGTCCACTCTCTATATTATTAAACTTAAAACCCAACAATACAAGTATAGTAGGTCAGTACCATATAAACCGGAAAACAACTCTTTGTAGGATCACATTCGCGGAAATATTGCGAATTATATAACTTTAATCGCAAACGGATAGGTAGATAAACGTCGTCGAATAAACACGATATATTTATGTTAATATATGGACATTTGGACATTTAGACAATTTTTTTTGTCATTTTTACAGTTTGGACTCCGCGTAGCTTTATAATTTTACAAAATGTTGGATTGGAATAAATTCGTAAGAACCAAAAACGGTTATTTAAAAATCGGTATTATTTTGTGGAGTGTAACAATTAAACACTTTGTATAATATATTTTGTATATTATTATTCCAAATATTTCTTTCCGTTACTAGGCCTACTGAAACATTCCTGGCGGCCGCGAAGAGGAAGAACGAAATAAAAACTAAACTATCAAATGATGAATATCAATAAGCACAGCGTAACACAACGATTTATATTAAAGACGCTGCTTTCTCTTTATTTCAGAACAAGGAGCGGCGGCACGTACCTACCCTAAGACACTTGGAAGGACAACACGTTCTAACAATACGAGACACTTCTAAATCTGTTCAAGCGTTTAGAATTTATGGTGGAATAAAGAAACGGACACATACCTAGATAAATCTTGAATACATAATACTTCTTTTGGACAGTCGTGTAAAAAGTACGTTCGCCAACACACTAACCTCACTGAAGCATTACTACTGTTTAGTGAGCTAACGGGCCCATGATAAGGTGGCCATGATGACCCATGTGTTCAGGGTCGGTCACACTCACGGGTCAACACCCATCCGATGGCCTCCACGCATGGGGTGCGAATCCTGGGTAGGACACTGGGTCAACCAGTCTCCCCTGGGAATCAAAACTCTGGCGCTCCTGGACGGTCTGCGCACCGAGCGGCGCAAGCCAATCGATTGTGCTCTCCGACTAACAGTCGGGGGAGTCTGGGAACTGTATTGTTTCCTATAGAGCGGGGGTGGTTGCCTACCTTACGGCGACTGCTCTTGAAATGACCATTGGCCATCCGATCCCGGTTCAGAGTCGGGCAAAGGACGCCTTGGTCCGCGATAGATTCGGTGCACACCGTTTCACCGCTTCGTAAGGGAGAGGACCGCGCAAGCGACCTCGAACTCGGAACCAATCGAGGGACCGGAGAAATCTGGTCACAATTGGAAGCAAGGGCGCGAGGGTCGGCCCGCCAGGCTTCTTGCGGGTTGTGACGTAGCTGGACGTTGGATTGTTCTGTCCAAGTCTTCTACGTTCACTGCAGGGCGACAGAACGAAAAATCGTTAAAACGTCCTGTGGTGACGGGCTCGCCCGTTGTAGTTGACACCGCAAGCTGAAGCATTACTACTAGTACGCACTCAAAGTTCCAGGAAATTCCCTAAAATGCGATTTTTATATATCACTGGTAGGTTATATTAAAAACTTCACACAGTACGTCATTTCCCTAACGGATTAACAGGCGCATCATATCGACGAACCAGTCTCAAAACAATATGGATACGAAGTGACAGCCACCATATTTATAACGTGTAGACGAATATTCCTTTGGGAAATCGGGTAATGTCGGGTATTCCCACAAACGCCGATACGGATCGAATTCCAGACAATATTAGGTCGAAAAGTCAGATATTATATATATCACCGAGAAGCTGATGTTCCTACAATTTCGATTACATGAAATATTGGGCCCGATTGCGTTTCTTTGTGAACTAAAACTAAAATTAGTATAAGCGAACGAGACAAAGCAATACGTCAGAGCGGAATATGAAACGAACAATAGTCGATAAATACTACCTGACGAATTACTAACCAGCTACCACTCTCCACAAGGAAGATGGAAACAAAGGCGTTTAAAAGATTTATAAAACAAAAGCTGCAATCCACACATGCTTTCTATAAGCTGGGTGATTTTTTTGAGCATGCCAATTCTTTGAAATGGGAATAACATTAATATGTAACTTTCAGGTACCTCATTTTAGTTTTTATTATTTAATTATAATATTATGAATATAATATTTAATATGTAGATTACAATGTGTAATGTAACATACCTGATCATATACATACGTTGTTTTTTTCCAATTTTGTTTCGATACTTCCAATTAAGTGATTATTTTTTGTATAAAGTGCTTGATGACTATTAATATTCTTATAATAATAATCTATTTTATATGTATACTCATGTACATGGATTCAGCTCTATTATTTTTTTAAAAAAAAAAATATTTGTCTGTCGTGTAAAGCCGACTTTAGTCAATGCTATTGTTGAATTAATATTTATGCTTAAATAGTTTTATATCTACATATAAACTGACGAATTCTAATATGCGATAATTAGCTTTAATTCCTAATTCATGCTGTTATTGTATATTTTGAATAAATAAACTGAATACTGAATACTGAATACTGAACTTATACTCGTCCGAATAAATTCGAGCATATTTCGATCGGTGTAAGATTCAGATGCGTTGACCTTGGCGGGCAGTTTTAAATGCGGAATGTGAGTGACAACCGGTCATCTCACATTCCGCTCTAGCGTATTGCCCTGTCTCGTTCACAAGGACTAATTTCCGATTTTAGTTCAAGAAGAAACGTAATCGAGCCCATTAAATAATAGCATTTTTTTATATGGTCTGACATTCGCATACACAGTCATACACAGTCACTGTTATTATTTATTTGTATCAACGATTTTTCTCCGACATTTTGTTAAAAATATTTTTAAGGTATTTAGGAAACTCCGTTGTAAATAGTAGCAATAAAGAGAGTACCGCAGCCCAGTCCTTCTTTAGAGCAACGCCACCTAACTAGGCCTAGGCCCGTACTGAGGCAAGTATACCGAGAAAACCGTGGCTTGTGCATACTTTGAACTATTTTCATGGTGTATGATTTTTTATAAAATTAAGCTTTCTTTCTGTTTATTTTTTTGCAGATTTTTAATTTGCTGAATTTTACTGCAAACTTCTTTATTACAGAAACTTAACGACTAACATAACCCACATCTTGCGGTGTCGACTACAACGGGCGAGCCCGTCACCACAGGACGTTTTAACGATTAGTCGTTCTGTCGCCCTGCAGTGAACGTAGAAGACAAATTTGGACAGTACAATCCTACGTCCAGCTACGTCACAACCCGTGAGAGTCCAACGCCTTACCGCGAGTGAGCCAGGAATAAACCCAGCGGGCTCGAGATACTCGCGCCCTCACTTCCAATTGTGACCAGATTTCTCCGGTCTCTTGATTGGTTCCGAGTTCGAGGTCGCTTGCGCGGTCCTCTCCCTTATGAAGCGGTGAAACGGAGTGCACCGAATCTATCGCGGACCAAGGCGTCCTTTGCCCGCCTCTTACCCGGGTTCGGATGGCCAATGGTCAATTCAAGAGCAGTCGCCATAGCCCCCGGTGCGCCTGTGGGTATGGTCGCCAAACTGCGGAACACGTAATTTGGTCTTGCCAATTCTAGCGGCTGCACGGGAGAAATTGATGGATGCAGTGGCCGCGTGCGTTGGGCGCTCTCCGATTTGGTACCCGAATCTGGTCAGTTGTAGGAGCTGCTTCCAGTTGTTTGGCGAGTTTGTGGAGCACTGGGTGGCTTCTTGGGAAAGCATGAGGCCTCGGGATACCCCCCAGGGGGTACCCTCTTCCTTGGTGGCGTGATTCGGCGGCTACTTCCAGCCCGAAGTGCCCGTCTTTGTGTCCGTCTCTTTACCGCCCCGAGGGGCGTTTCGTTCTTTGCAGGATCCAGGGATTCCTCCCCCCGTGGCTGCTCCGAGACCTGCCCACGGACCGTGCGCCTCCACCATCATCGTTTCTGGAGCGTCCTCTACCCCGCTCACCGGCCCTAAATTTGTGATATTTGTTGTTTTTTTTTTCTTTTCTATTGTGAATATGGCAAATTTAGTATTATTTTTGTAAATTTTTACTTTGTAAATATCTTTTATTTTAAATAAATGGGTTCTCGGGGCGGTACGGGGGGGTGGTTTACCCTATTTCACCCCCTGCGAGTTCTACCCTTCTGGTACGCGCAGGGTTGTCGTAGCACGACATCCCGGGCAGACAAGACGACCTTCGTCGTTATAACTGCCCGGGCGGTGGGCGGGGTTTGCTGCCCTCACCTATCGCCTTGAAACTCTTAACTGTTAGTCGGAGAGCACAATCGATTAGCTTGCGCCGCACGGTGTGCAGACCGTCCAGGGGCGCCAGAGGTTTGATTCCCAGGGGAGACTGGTTGACCCAGTGTTCTACCCAGGATTCGCACCCCATGCGGGGAGGCCGTCGGATGGGTGTTGACCCGTGAGAGTGACCGACCCTGAACACATGGGTCATCGTGGCCAACTCATCAAGGGCCCGTTAGCCCCCCGTCTAACGTAACATAACCCACAGTCTAACTTACCTAGAGGCACTGGGAAGTAAACCCAATGGCCCACTGGGTTCACTTCACGCCCTAATACCAGATTAAGACGGATTTCTCCACCCCCCAGCCTGGTGACAGATTCAAAGTCACTTGCGCGGGCTCTACCTGATATTAGCGGTATTTCAATTCAAATTTATCGCGAACCGTTGCGCCCTTTACCCGTCAATGGCACAGGGGATCAGGTGGCCAACGGATCGTTTCACAGGCGGCTGACATCAGATCAACAACTACCCGCGCTGCTTAAGAAACCTATGTTTCCAGACTACCCCGGTTATTCGACGGAGTGCACAGTCGGCGCACTGTGCGCAAAATGCGCAGCAGCGCTGAATGTCTTTCCCCAAGCATTCGATTTTATATAGTCCACGACACAGCCGTGGCAGGGATCACAGAATCATTTCCAGGTTTGTCCGTCTTCGAGGAGGCTACCGAATGGGAGTTGAACCGTAAGTTTGGCCGATCCAAGCAATATTATTTTATGTATGTGCGTTTGGTTAAACTTCTTTCAGAAAATAAACAAACGAGAATTCCAACGAGAGCATCTATTTTACCGGCCACGGCCAAAATTTGTGACTACTTGCACAGCGAAATCCCACCTGACCCTGTTTGATATGAAAGGGAAATGTGCTAGGCAGCGGGTAGGCAGAATATCCGATAAGCCCGTGACAATATGTCATCAAGGAAAATGTAATTATGTAAAGGCCGCAATGCGCCCAAACGACCGAGAAGGAGAGAGAGAGGAGTATTGCTGTCTCACTACTCGTTGCTGAACTTCGGAAGAACAAGCCTTTGCCAGAATATTTAAAGAGAATATTTAGAATATTTAAATCGCTCATTGCGGAAAGATTTTTCATTAATTAAATAAGTATTATAAATATGTATGTATGCACACTGACATGTCAACGTATTATGTGTTCAATTTTATTTTGATTGTCCAGCTTATAAGAGTTAATAATAACTATTAGTGTAGCAGGGCGGTGTCGACTACAACGGGCGAACCCGTCACTCCAGGCTGGTATTAGGATATGCTATCGCTCTTTCAGCCTTAAAATGAGCGTAGAAGACTTAAAGACAAGACAATTTACTGTCTAGCTCGCCAACAGCCCGTTAGAGACAAACTCCTTACGTCGAGGCACCGGGAAAGGTAAACAGCGGGCAGCCTCTTCCCCTAATTACCAGTTTTGGTAGAATATCTCCGTCTGGAGTTAACCTTCAGGATGCCTCCATCCGCCCGACTGGTTACGGGTCCGAAGTTGCTTAGGCGGCCTCCACCTGTTGTATTACAGCGGTAATTCAATTTGAATTTATCGCGGACCTGGGCGTTCTTTGCCCGTAGTGCGACACGGGATCGATTAGCCCAAGGTCAGTTCAAGAGGGGCATGACAACAGGTCAACTTCCGCTGCTTATGAGACAGTATATTTCCATAGTCTCCAGATTTCTTCAGAAATTACTCAGAGTGCACAACCGATTGGCATCGCCGAACGGTGCGCAAACTGTCCAGTAGCGCCGGGATGCAATCGCGCCAGAAGAAACCGGTCCACCAGCTTTGAGGCCTGGGCCGCAAGAGTCTTACCAGGGGTAGCTTTCGCACGAGGAGGCATCTGAATAGGAGCTGAATCGTGAGTTGAGCCTATCCAAGAACAAAGTGGGCACGAAATCATTCGCTACCAGCTATTAGTGTATATGTTGCGGGTAATGCTAGTTGTTTGAGTAAACCTAGGTTTACCCGGGTATACCTAGAATTACCCAAGGATGTTGGGTAATGTCCGAATAATGATAGAAATAAATTATAATTCGGGATTTACCCATCCTCACCTAGGTCTACCCAACACTGGCTGGGTAATGTTAGGTGTCAATTTCAAACACGTGGCTCCTGCTCCATGTTCTGTTGGAGATACGGTAAGAGTCCAAATACCAGATGTTGACAGAGGAAGAGGAGATTTTCGAAACGCGCTTATGGCAGTTATAGAAAATACTGATGATTTTTATATTTTTATATATGATTTTTATTTTTATAAACGAACGCGGAACTATCGAGGAAATGTTCTCAAGGAACTAATTTTCTGTGTGTCAGGATAAACTAACTGATCGTCACTGAAAATCTATCACCAGAAAAAAAAGCTTACGACATCTTGCAAATGAACAGTCGCTTTCAGGGGGTCAAGGCTATAAAAGGTGTAACGGCAAAACAAAATGTGCTACAAAGAAGTGTGCATGCAAGGCTGCGGGAAAATTCTGCAATTCAAAGTGTCACAGCAGTCGAGGCCTAGTTAGAATAGGCGAGGTCTAGTTAGAATAGCTTAGTAATTCAAATAAATGTACCTTTTTAATAATTTAATAAATAAATTACAAGTTTGAATGTAGGGTAGTTTTAGATAAAAGAATATATTAGTTATTTTCTGATTGACTTTTTTACCTACTTTCGATTATTTCGGTGTGCACCATTTATAAGTATAGACTTTTAGAGACTTTTATATTTTATATTACTATACCCCCCTTCACCAAAAGATCTCTTTTGAATTGATATTCAATTTCGATATATATTCTGTTCTTGGAAGACGTCAGTGTATTGTGTTTTGTGTCCGCCTGCCTTTAATGTTTAAAAAGCGATCGAACCCATTTTATTACCAGCAGCCAATAAAAATAGGGGCGACTGTTTCTGGTCGGACAGCCGAAAACGGCAACGTTTTGTTTTCGTTCCCGGCTCCAGCGCAACGAGCGCCCGCGCCGACCCGGTGGCGCCGATTTCACATTTTACATTTTTAAAATATTATGTATAGTATAAAAAAACATTATTTTCAAGTTATGCATAACAAAGGAATTTTTACTGAAATATCATAGTAGTATAAGAAAGGAAGACAAAGTTATAAACTTTCACGCCATAGTTCGCGCACCATCAAATGCATAACAAAGGGTTTCTTACTATAATATCATAGAAGTATTATGAAAGGACGCTAAAGTTATAAACTTTCATAAAATAGTTCGCGCGCCATCAAGAATTAAAGGACCAAGGCATGTACACTTTGAAATTGGCCCAAAGCCGTGGCCATACTTTACTCAAGTGGATATAGTATGAGTGTTTGTTTAAAGAAATACCTGTACGGGCCAAAGGAACTTTCCGATGGGGTAATAAACCGAGCTGTCAACAAGGATGCGACTAAAGTCGATATTGCTTATCGATGAATTACGCTTGCTCGATGCGGTTAAAGTATTATTTTAGAATTAGAGTGATTAATTAATGACCTAATTATGCGATGTGGGTTATTAAATGAGTACATAATAGATAATTGATTATCATAGCATGGCATGGTCATTATTAATTTCTAAACAGTCATTAGTAAAATGTTATCGTGGCATTTTGTAATAATGAGTCTTACACATGTATATTATAAAATTCTGCGCGGATAAAACATCATTACTTGTCTATCAGTTGAACAATGAAAAAAGGGGACCATATTTTCTAACCTGGAGCTATTAAAGTTGAAGGAGGATATTAATTGTTTTACGAGATAAGGTTATAATGTTTTATATGTCAAATTTCAATGCGATCATTTTTCTCTTTATCTTTTTTTATTCCGTTTAGTGGTTTATAAGTTATGATCGTTTTTCTCAAGGCCGTTGACTCGCGTCGATTTTTTGCGCGCGAATATGTCGCGCGCAAAAGTGATAGGTGTTTTTACCTCGCAACGTGAGGGGTTAACATGCAGACACGGTGCCTTATACATAACATTTTGTCATTTTTGTGTATGTGCCAGGATGGATTTTTCTCGACCGCGATTTTACCTCGACGAGACGTGGGTTAACCAAAACCGACACGCATCCCTATAAGCAGGTAGTAGAAGGGGCTAGGCCGGCCTAATGATTTATTGCCTCACCGGAACGTTCCTTTGGCCCATACATATTAGCCACCTCGGACGTGTGGATCCAATTCGTGACACCGGTGCAAGGTACGCCAGTGTGAGGTCCAATGCAGCCTTAATACCCGAATTGTTTACTTAGTTTCAATTCATGAATTGGTTACAATCTTTTGATAATTATGTTGTAATTACCTACTTGCTATAATATTTTATGTATTGCTTATACTTTTTAAAATTGATGGGTATAGGGCAAATGGGTGACCATTTACAATATCAAGATTTAAAGAAATATCCCACTAATTGTAGTCCGCTTATAACAGATATTAAATAAACAATTAAACTTAAAATAAAATAATTATAGGTTTATATCAGAATAGAGAAAACATCGGTGGCTATCAGATTCCTATCAGATCACCGAAATTAACCAACGTTGAACGTGGTCAGTACTTGGATTGGTGACAACCTGAGTACTGACACGTGATGGTATAAAAGCCGTAAGATACTTGTCGTTAAACCTTAAGGTGGACCTTTATCGCAAAAGGATGAAAAAAGAGGAATTTTCGTAAATAAGAAGTATTTCCCCAATATAAAATAATAAAATCTAAGATAACTTGCAGAGCAAAACGGTATTTATTTTAAAAATTAACATCTTTTTAGGTTGATTAAATAAGTCGAACATAAGTTTCGATCTTATGTTCGACTAATAAAAAGTAACACTGTTATGGCCTACGCCACCATTACTATTTTAATTAACACGCTTTTATTAGCTTGTAAGGGAATACTACATTGTAAGGGCATATTACAATTTAATTTTCACACACTTTTAATTCTGCTATCGGTTTAAAACTTAGCATACTTATGCCATTCTGGTGAAATTATTATGATATGGTATCATATAGCTTGTATGATAATGGAGCTGGGAGGTGGTCAAATGGGCTCCTAAAGGGCTATCAATAAGCTCATGACGTTTGAGCTTGTTTGACATGTCTCAATTAGTCCTTTAGTTACATATTGGGCCCGATTGCCTTTCTTTTATGAACTAAAACTATAATTAGTTAAAGTGAACGAGATAGAGCAATACGTTAGAACGAAATATGAAACGAACGATCGTCGATAAAAACTACCAGTCGAAGTTATAGTCATCCAAATAAATTTGAACATATTGTTAGATTCAGATGCTTTATATCAGATGCTTTATATTTAATGCGAAAAAGTGACAACGGTTCATTTCACATTCTGCTCTGGCGTATTGCCCTGTCTCGTACACACGAACTAATTTCCGATTTTAGTTCACGAAGAAACGCAATCGAGCCCATTGTTACCAGGAGGTAAAAGCTTGTTTTTTAATCAAAAACAAAAGTTAGATTCGTGTTATACGTTGATCAGAAGTTAATGTAACGTATTTTATTCCTTTTTCCATGGAGAACTAAGAAAATAAGAAAATTAAATTTTTTTAAAAGTAAGATATTTTGGAGAGAAAATAGCATTTTTTTTCAAGCCGTATAACTTTATTTGCTATATTTTTATGTAATTATATTTTTATATAAAATCTAAAGACTTCATATTTAATTATAAAATAATATTATTATTATATCTGTTTCGTACTTAGGTACGTACTGTTTCGTACTATAACATAATATTATAACTGTTTCGTACTTTCAAGTTTAAAATATTATTGGGCTATGAAGCTACCTCATTAGTTTATATACTGTCAATCTTCCTCTAGTAGAACAATGAAAGTGGACAAAACTAAACCGAAGACATTTAGATATTTACCGATTATCTCAATTGAAATATCGATAACCTTTTCGCTTTCAAATTCTCACCCTTTTGACAACACTTATGTAATCGGTTTCGGAAATTTGGGTTCGTCTCTAGTTTTTTTTCTGAATCAGAGTGGACATAACGCACCTTGGACGACAATCTACATCTACATATAATATCTCTATTTAAAGGCAGGAATGCAGTACTTCTTTCCTCAAAATGGGCCACGCTGATATTTAAGATAAGGCAAGACGCAAAGCCAAAACGTTTGGTACAGGTGGTCGGAATAGCAAATAAATCAAGCAGTGTCGCTTCTCGATATTCACATTGTGGCGTATACCACAAATCCAAATACTTGTACATACAGTATGACATGATATCGATTCTAGTTTTAAAAATGTAATTTCATTTGCGTATATTGATGACTAATATAATTTAAAGAATCGATCAAATCGCGTCTTTCACGCGTCTTTCATAATTTCGCAGGATTGTATTGACGTAGAAATGTTTATTGACGTTGAAATATTCTAATATAAAAGACCGCATTGCTACCAAATAAAATTACTTCTGTCACACACTCCAATGGGCAAATTACTCTTTTTTTTTGTAAAATATAGCATCTAATAAACATGGTCAAATATTACCATATATACGCTCTCTCTACCCTCTCTCAAAATCATCGAGGTATAAAGGACTTAAAGATAGAACTCTGGACGTTTTCACGGACCTTGTCATCTTATACCACGACCAGGGCATCTACAACATGAATGAATGCATTAATGAATGAATGAAAATCTCTTTATTGCAGAATAAAAATAAGGTACAATGGCGGACTTATTGCTACATTAAAATATCTTCCAGTCAACCAACATGCTGGTGTGAAAAGAAGAGTAGGCAAAAAAATATAGCTTAAAATTATAATATACATTGTGTGTGTATCTAAAGTAAAACGTGAAGATAGATAACCATGTACCAACAAACACTCATTTCGGTAACAAAGTTTTAACGTGTTGCTCAACAACATCAATTATGACTCATAGTGGATCGCGGTGTTCTCAGAATTATCCAATCTCATATGGATTTCTTTAAAAAATACGGACAGTGGTACCGGTCGTCTAGTTGAAAATAAGCTAGGTAAGCTTTTCGAGCAGCTCTTGCACTCCCACGCGACAATCCACAGTAAAAATATATGTCGGCGATATGTGCCGGAGGAAATTCATTTTACTGAGTATTGTGAAGGAAAACAATATAAGTAAACACAAGAAGGAGCGACGAATAACTCGGAGCGACTGGGTGTCCTTTTGCCCTCCGGCATGTTCCGCTTCCCCGCTCCCCACCCCCGCAAAAAAGGGGTTGGAGAGCGGGGGGTACTACCTGCGATATCACAATGAAGGGCGGGTCGAGGTTGACAGTCTGCAGCGGTCATGTGGTCTTGGCGGTGTCTACAAATATGATGTTCATTATTCAGTCATTAATGTCAAATAGCAATGGCAAGTTACACAATTGAGCAGCACGTTAAAACTTTATTACCGAAATGAGTGTTTGTTGGTACATGGTTATCTCTCGCGGAGGTGATGTAAATTTGCCATCAAGATCCAGCGATTTGACCCCACTAGACCTTTTCTTGTGGGTTTTTTTGGTCTCAGGTCTATGCCAACATGCCGCAATCGACCGATGCCCTCAAAGTCAACATAAACCAGGCCATGAGTCAAATTCAACCGGATCTATGCGACAGTCATTGAAAATTGGACTTTTCCAATCCACGCCACCGTGCAAAGCCGTGGCGGATATTTAAACGATGTCATATTTCATACATAAGGGCATACATAGGCCTTTCAAACAAAAAAACTATTCCGTTACCACCTCATACACATCTTGTTTTATTGCACTTCGCTAGTCAACATCGGCCGGCCCTTATTGAAAATATACAAGACGTGCACAAGGCCTTTGTTCAACCGCTTATAGCAAACGGGTTACAAGCGTGATATTTTTATTTTTTGAAAGCGAATGCGATGTAGAATATTTTTATGTAATAGAAGTCCATATCTAATGGTAGTGACGTTATTATGAAAATTTTGGAAATTATTGGGAAAGTTGCAAGAAAGGTGGTTTTTTATATATTTAATACTTTCTTTGGCTATGGACATCGACGGCCGATGTCCATAGCCGGATCGGTCAGGCAACAGCAACATTCGCCTCGCTCAAGTGGTGCATATGGAAGCGAATGAATATTACCATCAAAACCAAAGTACGACTATACCGAACGTTGGTTCTTCCCATTCTTCTTTATGGATCGGAAACGTGGACGTTACTACAATCGGACCTCAAAAAGTTCGAAGTCTTCCAAATGCGATGCTTGAGGCAGATTCTCGGTGTCTCACTCCGCGACCGAATTCGAAACGAGACCATTAGAGAAAGATGCGATCTAGTAACAACGATCGAAGAAGAAGTACAAAAACGTCGACTACGATGGTTCGGCCATGTTTGCCGAATGAACGACAATCGCTTGCCACGTAAACTTCTTTGGCGAGACCGTCCGACAGAATGGAGAATTCAGCGATCGGCACCGAAGAAAACCTGGTTAAATACCATCAAAGGCGACCTTAAAAATCAACGATTGTCGGCTAGGGATGCTCGAGACGTGGCAAAAAATCGTCAAGAATGGAAGCGAATCGTGAATGGAGTACGAGATCCAGCGGCACCGACAGCAGCGTATTGGCTGCGAGGGCGACCCCCTCCCCAATCGCCGGCTACGGAATAAATAATAATAAATAATACTTTCTTATTTTTATTAAACTATTGCATAGCGTTTATCGCGGGCCTAGTAGGCCAGCGCGGCGACCGAATAAAGAAATTTCTTAACGAAAATTAATGATTTTAAACTGATAATTACGTCTAAACGAGTACTGCTTACGATTCGAAAAAATATGTGTTAAACAAGAACATTTTACTAATATTCTTAGCTTTAAATATTTTAGATTTTGTTTATATTACATAGTGTAATTAATTTGTGAAATTAGGTCTAACCGAACACAAAAACGACTACTACGCAAATACTATCTGGCGTATTATTATGAAACCTGCACCATTTTAAAGATAATTTAATTATCTATCTTTTTATCTAAGATTTTTTTCGAATAATCCGTTTTTTTGCTTTATCGAATAAAAAATTCGTGCGCGGCGCTCTATCGGAAGACGTTTAAATTATTCCAAATCATTTGCTACCGCAGCCGCAAATGATTCGGAATAATTTCAACGATAGGACGATGGAATAATTTCAACGATAAATTTTCCGATAGAGCGCAGTTATATGATATCAGAAAAAATTAAATAAATAAATAATTATAATTGCATAAGTTGTTAAAAATGCTATGCAATAGCTTTACCGCGGCAGTCCCCGAGTGTCACACGTATTTTTTAATTGATGGTGTGTCTTTTTTGGTATTATTTATATTATCATCACTTTCTGTTCATAGCAATAATGTGTATTTCTGTTTTAACATGATAGACCACTTAGTTCAAAAGTTATATAATTTCATATGGGGTACATAATCAATAATACTAACAAAAATACTTTCATAAAATCATGAAAAAAAAATTTTTTTGTCGTTAAAATTGGGTCTAAAAAAAGACTCACCCATACCACAGTATATCAGACAGTTGTTTCTCTTAGAACACAATTGAAATCGAAGCACCCACCACAAATCATAATATGATTACTCGTCTTCTTCTTGAAGCATCGTCCCGGCCACATTTACGGTGCCCCGGCAACACATATGCTATTATGCTCTCGATTTGTTCTGAGAATTACCATATGGCGTCAACTCGTAAATCTGCACAAAAAAGTAATAAACACACCCGACGTAAGAGCGGACACAAACTGCGCCTACAGTGCGTCACAGCCCACAAAGCCGTGGACGCGACATAACTTACCCCTCACCCCACTTTCGTCGCACTCTCTTCCCGCATTGCCTTGCAGCTCTTGAGTAAATTTACCGAGTGTTATTATACTGTGTCTATACGGTTACTGTAGTATTACAAGATTTTACAGTAGAAACTAAATCTACTAAATTGAAATCAAATCAAAATACGTGTATTGTCTTCAAAACCTTATACACATGTGTTTATACATCAGTAAAATTATTATAAAAACCAATTATTCCAAAATCCATATCCAATTATACAAAATTAATATATAATAAGGTTTCCTCAGAAATATTGCATCGGCGCATCCACGTTCCGATGCCAAAAGCCATCCGATGACGTCAGGACAATGAGCAACCGCTCCTAAAGCCATAAAATGAGTTAGAATGTTTGATCGCTTTGTATTCCGATCCCTCTGGGAAAACTTTTTTACCATCCTACCTGCGTTTGCTTTTTTTTCGTCCAGCTCTGTTTATTCGTTTGTCTTAATCAACCGATAGAACACTGTCAATTCGAATTAGTTTTATATTTATTATTACTTCCGCTGGCTGGTGCAAGATCCCCAACGACGAGCTTGCATTAATAACACAGTATAATAACACCCAGTAAGTTCACTCAAGAGCTACAAGGCAATGCGGGAAGAGGGTGCGACGGAAGTGGGGCCAGGGGTAAGTCATTTCTCGGCCTTAGACCCATAGTTACGGCCCTGTGGGCTGTGAACGCTGTGGGCGCAGTTTGTGTCCGCGTACAGTAGATGTGCAGATGTGCAGATTTACCGACGCCATATGGTATTCTCAAAACAAATCGGTGGCATCTGTGTCGCCGGGGCACCGTAAATGTGTCCGGGACGATGCTTGAAGAAGAAGACGAGTAATCATATTACTATTTGTGGTAGCCCTTAAGATTCCTGACATTACTTGCTTCGATTTCAATTTTGTTCTAAGAGAAGCTACTGTCTGGTATACTGTGTTCACCCTTCAGGTCCCGATTAGCCGATATCGGCCACAACACGATTCAGCATGACGGCCCCGTTTTAACTTTATTTTAATTTAATTTGTTTATTTTATTATGTTTTATTATGTTAATATGTTTTATTTTAATTATGGGTACAGTAGTTTGGCAATAATTTATGTTTTGGTGAGACAGTGTCATAATTCATTTTTTTCACTAATTTTTACTAAAATTTTTTGGGACATCAACTTGTCAATCGGCTGAGGGGGCGAGGCCTGAAGGGTTAATAATATGAAATTACTTTCAGAAAGTAAACTAAATGGTCGTTGCGCGGGTGGAATTTAGTAGGGAGTTTAAGCGTTGATATATTAAAATAATAACCAACGTTTCAGCCAGTTAGACATAATATTACTTTAGGAGAGTTGGTCGACCAACTTTAATAACCATAATAATATAATAATAGTTTATTGCGAAGACCGTAGATGACAGATAAAATTGATGGAACAAGCCACAGTTAAAAAGTTATATTCAAACACCCTGGAGATAAGGTTTACGCAATATATAAAGTAAAATATTAGCTATGTTTAGAAGATTATTTTTTTTTATTAAACTAGCTAAACCCGGCCACGCTTCGCTGTAGCTCAGTCTAATATGAAACGAATGGAAAACGCACGATGTCAAAACGCACTGAAGATTTCACAAGTGCGGGAAGACTTTAAGTAGGGCGTAATCAAATGCAACGTTGTGTCGAAATTTCAAGTCAATCGACAGACTATATTTTCGAGTTTTGGGAGTAAAAACATACGCAGGCTGAATTTTTAAACCACTGCCCAGCAAAAAAGGAGTATAAGGTTTTCAGGGTTCATCTATGTATGTTTTCCGTTTCTTTATTCCACTATAGCTTTTAAACGTTTGAAACGATTTAGATGTGTGTAGTATTGTAAGAATCGCTACGCCATCCAGAGTGTCATAGGGTACCTTACCTGTCCAAATATTAAGTAAATAATCGTCTAAATGTCCAAATGTCACAAATTAACATAAATATATCGTGTTTAGTGGTAAATGAAAGGTGTGATTTAGTACATTCCGGAAATATACATGTATGTATATGAATAAATACATAAACCACAAATATTTCATTAAAAAACAGTAATATTTTTTTTAATACCTAATTTTTAATACTTTTTTCATAGTTCACTCTCTGTAACTTCAGTCTTGTTTTTTATTATTTTTAATATGTTTACTTGTTAGGTATATAAAACAATGTCTTGTTTAACCTAGCGCAAGTCGGGTGAAAAATCTTACACCCCTAGCGTCCGTGGGCATCTCATACCCTTAGATACGGATCCCCTATATCACGAAAAAGGAAAGTTGTTTTTTTTTATATTATGGATAATTAATTATTATTTAATAAAATATTAAATAAAAGAATAAAATTTTCAAAAAATCATTACTTTATTAAAATTTTAACTAACATTTATGAAATGTCACTTCATTAATACTGAATTTTGGTAAGTGTTTGTTTTGAACTAATTTCGGAAAATTTACAATAATAGATAATATAAAATAAGCCCAAACTGAACACAAACACATTACAGACGTGGCCAACTCATTAGACTCATCAAACATTATTTGTCATTTTTTGTTGAAATAATTATTATATAATCTTCCCTTACTACATGGAATTCATAATATGTCGGCTCAATAGAATCGTCAATATGTCCTCTTAATTTGTTAAGTATTTACAACATATATTGAAACTTTAATTACCGGCAACACCCATAAGTGTATATGACAGGTGTTTGACACAAAACCTCTTCAGTGCAATTGTATTGTTTTAGATAAGTTTGGAGTATATTGGGTTAGATTTTATTAATTATTTTTTAATCCAGTTTTAATATACTGTCAAAATTAGAGATAAAATTGTTTGGGGCTAAAATCTACAAAATATTTTCAATTTTACACCAAATAACCATTTCTAAGGTGAAATTTATAATTTTATCGTCGAAGATCTAAAATAGGTCGAACAAATAACTTGTCCCTGCGAAATGTTACTGTTTTAATTATTCTGCTGAAATAAAAAACACATACACAGCGAGAAACCACCCAGAAAAAAATGTTTCGCAAAAAACTGTGAGCCGAATCAAAGTGAGTCTTGACAGTGGTAACGAGTAAAATCATATTCAATTGGGGAAAACTTATCAAAAACCCAAATTAACCACACGATCGACCAGAACATTGAGGAGTTTATGCCTGAAAAACCACAAGCATACTTCAACCGACCTGAAAAAAAGATGACAGAATATGGAATCGATGTATCCTCCAAAACAATCCGCCTTAAACTTTTCAAATCCAAGAAAAAGGGCAAATATTACACCTGATATGGCAAAAAAGAGTCTAAATTGGGCTCGTGAACATGCAAACAAATTAAAGGAAGACTGGAGCAAGGTAACAAACCCAAATTTATGTTTTACATATCTGAATAAATCATGAAAAAAAAATTACCACACACCACTTTGGTTGAAATAATTTTTGCTACCAAACTAGTATCCTGGACAAAGTTTTGCTATTTTTTTGTAATTATCAATTTTTTTATTCAGGTATGCTTCATTGACGAAATAATATTTTCCATTGGTGAGGAAACTGCTCAGTACGTTCGAAGACAGCCTGAGGAAGTGTTTCACAGCGACTGCATTCAGCAATCCGTCAGTCTTGTTGTGGAGCTGCATGTCTGTGAAGGGACCAGGAAGGTTATACAATGTACAAGCAACCATGCGACAAGACCAGTACATAAAAGTACTCCAAGAAGGACTTTTGCCCCAAATGGATAAGTGGTTCCCTGAAAAAGATGAAACTTTCATGCACGACGGCGCACTGTGCCACAAAGCTAAGAAAGACACCAATTTTTTGGCTGATAACCGAGTTTCTGTGTTATCCTGGCCAGGGAAACAGTCCAGAATGAATCCCATTGAGAATTTGTGGTCAATTGTCAAAAAAAGATTGAAAAGAGACGATAGAGAGCCAAGATTCAGGTCATCGAAGAACTCATCTCTATATGGTACCGTGATGAAGAAGTCAAAAACATGTGCCAAACCTTGTTTTTTTTCCATGACATCGAACATAAAAACTCTAATAGAAGCTAAAGGAATACATACTAAAAACTAACTTACATTACTCTGCCCCCGATAATAAGAAGGGCGCATGTAGCATAAAGTCTAAACCGAGATAAAAAATGTTTTGTGTAAAAATTATTTAAATGCTTGCTGTCTCATAAAGTAAAACTATAGACACATTCTGTTAATGCAATAAATTGGGTTTGCGTTTCAACTATAATGTGTGATTTATAATTTTTCTACATCCTAATTATTCAATTCAGTTTTTGGGGTATGCCGTTGGTGGTTAGGTTAGGTTAGGTTAGGTTAGGTTAGGTTAGGTTAGGTTAGGTTACTATTCACTTATCCACTACTACTACGTCATACGCACCGGTTTCAACCAGTCCGCATGCCCAACCGATCCGCCCGAGCCAACAACCAGACCCATCGGGGTGGTGGACTGTTCAACGAGAATATATTTTGTGAAATTTTCAAAGTGAAAAAATAAAAAATATTTGTACCGCCAAAACGTTTTTTTCGTCATTTCCTGTAAAAAAAAAATAAAAAAATATTTGTACCGCCAAAACGTTTTTTTCGTCATTTCCTGTGAAGGTCATTCAAGGTCATTCATGGTCAAGTCAAGGTCAAGTCAAGGTCAAGTCAAGGTCATCCATGGGCACTCAAGGTCACATCAAGGTCACTCAAGGTCAAGGTCAATGGTACTCAAGGTCAACCATGGTGGTCATCTGAGGATACTCAAGGAAGTTTCTAAAGTAAAACACCAATTGTATGAAAGAAAACCTTTATTCGCTGTCTATTACATCTATTACATCTTCATCTGAAATTCTTAGAAGGTCACTAAAATCCCCAAGATCGTCATCGCTGGGGAACAATGACTCGTCGGAGGCGATGGCTGCCAGGTCTAGATCGGTGAGTGCTCCGGTCTGGTCAAAATATAATGGTTCATCCCGAAGAAGGTCTTCCCGGGCCTGGTCGTCCGTCACCGAAGACTGATCGACGGCGTTCATCACATCCTCGATCATCAGCGCCCCGCAGATGGAACAGAAGACGTACAACGTCATAAATTGCGCCATGTCCATCGCTGGCACTGTACAGAACCGCACCAAAGTTTCGTGACGGGGCTCCGTACACCCCGGACAAACACAGCGATCGCGTGAACCGTAGCAAACTATGACGTCGTTTACCAGGAAGACGTCCGCAACGCGACATCCTCGATCCCACAGGAACTGCGTGTGGTTGGACGTCAATTGCTGCCATGGCGTCGCCAACACGATGTTTAGTCGCCATTTCCAACATTACTTCGGCCTCTTCGTAAAGGGCGTGAGCCTGGTCGAACAGCATATTGTTAACGTTTTCCATATTGATAAAATTAGTACTGAATAAAATTAAATTGTGGCGACACTTATATACGAAATGGAACAAAGGAATCGCGAAAGCTAAATATAAAAATTTAATCGCCCTTATCAAAATTCGCGTGCGTCATTAAAAACATAATTTTTGCTTTTGTCGTTAACGAGTCCTTTTATCGCGTTACTGTTATCATCCGCGGGAAGATATGGGAACAGTCTAAATATAAATTGGCCGCGTGCGTCATACTTGTTTACGCTGAATTGTTAACAATTTTCCTTTTCATCTTAGTAAAAATATTTTAGGAAAATACTTGATATTAGGTTGAAAAGTCGTAAATATGCATTTACGTCTTTTCAACTAAGCATAGTCAATGAACTGCTTTTATTTTTAGTGTTCATGAGTTCTCACTAGATTTTTCCTTAAGTTGAAAGGTCGCAATTGGCTACTTGCGCCTTTTTAATGAAGTATTGGTTATACTTGCAATATTCCTATTCTTAATTAAAAGGCAAAATAAACACTATTGTGTAACAGGATCCAATCAAAATAAATAAAATTATGAGGTAGGTATATTATTTGAAATTATAAATGAGAAAGGATGATAAAAAGATGAGACCTGGTAAGTGCCTACATAAACAAAGATTTATTAAGCAAAAATAGCATTTGCCACATGCGTCAAAAAGTTTATTGAAATACTAGATAGAAAAGGCGCATTTGGCAGAAGCGTCCAAACATCTAAAGGAATTACTAAATATAAAAGGCCCATTTGCCACATGCGCTTAAACTACTTAGTGAATTAATAGATTGCAAAGACGCAAGTGATCACTAACGTCTTACCTACTTAGTTCAGAAGAAAATGCGTCTTTTCAATTTCTGAACTGATAAAAAAAATTTAAAAGAAAAGAACACATATACGCAAATCAGCCTTTTAATTCTAGTGTACATTCAATGCGTCCTTTTAGCTTAGTATTCGTAGAAAAATACATGTACCTGCGTCCTTTGACGTTACTGTAACTTCGTGTACAGTCGAGCTAGAAAAATATAAAAAATATGAGCAAATGCGTCTTTTTTTGCTGATCACGGCAATATATATAGGGGAAACCAGGGCAGAACGGGCCCCCGGGGTGGGATGGGAAAGGGGCACAGTAGCGGGGGGGAGGTCGGAATCATCGCTCGACGCGGCTAGGCACAGTCAGTCGACCATAGTGAGCTAAGGTAACCGCACGTCGCTGTATTCCAGCAACGCCATAAAAATATATCGCGAGTGTATTCAGAATACATTAAGTGTTACAATTTTGACAGATTTTTAAGTGGAGGTAAGTTTTCTGGTTGTTGTGTTTTTTACGGCTTGTAGCACTAATCGTTAGATGCAACATTCATGTTCATGTTATAAGTGTGTTTTTACTGTTTTAATGCTAAAACTTTGAGCTATTTATATTTACGTGAAACTTTGGTCGTGGGGCAGAATGGGCGGGGCAGATTGAGCCCATGTCGGGGTGGAATGGGCTAGGGGCCTATGCTGCCCCAGCACGTATTCCTTATTATTGTATAGGAAATCATGCTTACTCTGCTAATGCCATACGTTTGTTTTTAGATGGTGCGTAATTACGTAAGAAAAACCAACAGGCAATGCTGGTCAGCTAAACAGATGGAACTAGCTGTGGATGCTGTCATAAAAAACAAAATGGGATACAAAAAAGCCAGTGCTACCTATTCCGTACCGAGAGCAACTTTACAAAGATATGTAAAGAAAAAACATACAAATGAGAATGCAGTGGTGGATAAAACTGTTGGCAAAATTCGGCCGGTTTTCACGATCGAACAAGAATTATAAATTGTTTCACAATTAGTGACAATGCAAATGCGTCTATTTGGAGTTACGATGAAGGAACTTCGCCAGTTTGTATTCCAGCTTGCTGTGCAAAATAACTGCAAACATCCATTTAACACAGAAACTCAAATGGCAGGCGAGGATTGGGCATACAACTTCATGAAACGGCATCCTGAAATAAGTCTTAGAAAACCCGAAGCAACTTCTGGCGCACGAGCAATGGGTTTTAATAAAGTGGCCGTGACGGCGTTCTTTGACTTATTGACTAAAATCGTTGATGAGAACAGATTAACGGGGGACAGAATTTATAACTGCGATGAGACCGGCATCACTGTTAACCCCAAGCAAATGTCAAAAGTCGTTGCTTCCAAGGGACAACGACAAGTAGGGGCATTGACTTCCGTAGAAAGAGGCAACACAGTAACAGCTGAAATATGTGTCTCTGCTAGCGGAGCATATATGCCACCCATGATGATATTTCCTCGCAAGAGAAGACAAAGGGAATTCGAAGAGGGTCTGCCTATAGGGGGATGGGCTGAAACGCACGAATCAGGCTGGATGACAGTCGAAATCTTCGAGAAGTGGTTTAAAAAGTTTATAGAATTTGCCAAAGCGACGAAGGATAAACCTGTTCTGCTGATTTTGGACGGCCATGTATCCCACACCAAAAACTTGAAGGTGATCGAAATGGCAAGAAATAACGGAGTGATTATGCTCTGCTTTCCCCCACATTGCTCCCATAGACTTCAACCTCTTGACGTATCGTTCATGAAGCCACTGAGTTTGTATTATGAAGAGGAAGCAAGAAAATGGCTGAGAGCACACCCAGGACAAATAATCACACTGCATGATATATCCAAATTGTTTGGGCAAGCTTTTCTAAGAGCTGGTAACTTGAGAACAGCGGTGAAAGGATTTGAAAAAACTGGGATTTGGCCTGTGGACCGAAATGTCTTCACAGACGTAGATTTTCTCCCTTCCATGACTACTGATATTGAACTAGCAACCACGCAGACCGATGAAACGGAGAATACAAATACGTCTGTATCATCCCAGAAACAATCAGCTGAACATGTCCAAGTTGTCACTAAGGAGAACAAAAATTCCTCGCAGAAGCAATCAGCTGATATTGTCACATTTGCCACTACAGAGAATACAAGTCCTTCGCAGTTGCAATCAGCTGAGTTAGCTTTAGTTAGCAGTGAAGAAAAATCTCTCTTAGAAGCCTTGGAAATTACTGGAGGACTATCAGAATGCGAAATTATCACAGAAAGTGTTGATTTGATCATCCAAGATATTACGAATATATATGATCAAAATCTAACTCAAAATGAACCAAAACCTGGTTGTTCATGGATGCCTGATTTACCAGTAAAGGAAAACACCTCTACTTCATTTATTCATGCTTCTCCAAAAGACATCATGCCATGCCCCAAAGTCCCAGCAGGAAAAAAAAGAATTACAAGAAAGAGGGGGAAAACTGCGATTCTGACCGCATCTCCGTATAAATTAGAGTTAGAAGAAGCTCTGCGTAAGGCTGAAAATGTTAAAAAAGCGAAACTAGATAGAATAACTAAGAAAGTGCTGAGCGATGGAAGTAAAAATAAGAAGAAGAAGAGTGCTAAGGTCAAAAAAAGTAAAAAGAGAGACTTATCTCTAGAAAGCTCCGATGATGAAAAAGAAGACAAAGACGCTCTTTGTCTTTACTGTAATAAAAGTTATTCGAAATCTATAGAAGGATGGTGCTCGTGTCAAAGTTGCAAAAAATGGGCCCATATGTCATGTGCTGGATTAGATAGTGATGACGATTATTCAGTACTAATTTGCGAGTTTTGTGCCCAGTGAACCTCAATTTGAATCACTATTTTCGTGGCCTATTCTGCCCCAGGGATATGGGGCAGATTGGGAATTTTCTACTTTTTTAAACCCAATTTTATTGGTGATTTTATAACTATTTTTATTATGATTATGATATGATTATGTTCTTCAAACACCAAATAATGGTAATTTAACACTGTATCTGTTGTGAAATAAGACACGAAGAAACGAAATATTGATAAAGCAAGGATTGTTGTTTGACTTCCACAGAAGGATGGTACGCATGTCCGGTATTAAAAAATCAGTTCCTGTATCTCATGTGCTAGCTTAAAAGATGGTTACGTCGAATTCAAATTAATCTGCGAGGATAATTTCGAGTAGAACTTATTTTTACTTTCTTGATTTGATAGCTCGTTCTACCCCGGGTACGGGGCAGAATGGGAAATTTACCACTTTTTTTTCAAACCAAATTTTTAAAGTGTTGCTATTATTTATTTCTAATAATTGTGCACTAATCATGTTCTTAAAACCATAAATATAAGATTCTATGCCTTGATTTCTGTTGTTTTCCTTTAGAGCGTCCTTGATTTGATGTCAAACGTTAAGGGTCTCATTCTGCCCTGGTTTCCCCTAAGTCTATTTCGGAAAAAAATGTTAGAGGGTGCCTCTTTATTATCGGGGGCAGTACTGTCCTACAAATTTAGAATTACTTAGAAATAAATCTTGAAAAACACGAACTTTTTTCTTTGAGTCTAATGAATTGGCCACGTCTGTAATATGTACCTAATCACCCGTTTTAGGAAATAAATAAAACACATTCATTCGAAATTTTGTCTAGTACCTATTTACTGCACAGGCAGAATTACAATAAAATAGTTTTTCATTATTATTTCGCTTTGATTCACTTCTAATCAAGTGACTTTATTTTGAAAAATAAAAGATTGCCTAATTTTCAAATGGGTAAGTAAAGGGCGAATGCCTACTGATATTAAAAGAGCCAACTAATAAATTACGAAAATAACTTAATTACGTTTTTTCCTAGAAAAAATGGTTATGCCGCAATGTTCACTCGACTTTAATGCCCAGACATAAATCATCTGCGCACAAAGTTTTCGTATACGCAGCTGCTGCCCTGTGGTACCTATAGACTAATCAGGGATATCAGGTACAAGTCCTTAGGCCTTCAATTCCGAGTTTAACGCCATCAGCCGCCCAATAAATCAAAATAAACAAGAAACTATATTAATTAGATTAAAAATCACTACTGTTGTTACAGAAAGTGACTGTTGCTACTATAATTTTTATTATTTTATAAATGTTTTTTATGCAATATTTGTGGTTCATGTATTTATCCATATTATAAATACATGTTCTCAATCAGACCTTTCATTTGTCACTAAACACGATATATTTTTATTAATTTATTGATATTTGGAGATTTGGATATTTGGACAATACTTTTTTCTGATATTTTGACAGGTAACGGTATTTTTGATATTTCGATATTTTTATATTTTTGATATTTTGACAGTAACATATGATAATTGGAGTTTTATCATTTTCGAAATTTGAATTCTGTGACAGCATATTTTGAAATTTCCTTAACAATAAATCTTAGTGAAATAATAAATTTAGTAAACATAGTACACATCTACAGTCTGGATTCACTCGTTTTTAACATGGGACACATCCCGAAGGCACTCGTTTTCCGTGTGCGGTACTGCAGCGAGAATTATTAAATCGACTGCAATATAAATCAGCGACATCGGCAATATATAAATTATCAATTGTTTACATTTAGTATCGGTCTTTAGTACCTACCGGGTATTGTTGGTGGGAAAGTTCACGGTAGGACCCACTGATGTGCGGTGTATCACAGTCCCCATGCCTAGAGTTACAGGTGAAGGCCTCAACGGTGGTATTCGGCGGCGATGTTGTTTATAGCGGAGTTGGCAGTATCAGCTCAGTAGGCAAGTCATGTTACAAAGGCGTAGTTTTTTATAACCTGAGATCGGGTAGCAGCGGTTTCAGTATTGGCTTAAGAACAAGACTAGAATAGTCTAAAGGGCTTACGCCAAACACTTGCGGGCGCAGCTAGAGGATAGCTGGACGGCCACAAGACTGCAATGACGGAAGGCAACGGGATACTACCGTAATTATTACTCCCTAGTAAATTCAGCTCATATGATAAGTACCAAAAGAATGGCTCCGAGCCTCCGGCGTAACTTGAATGGGACAGGAGTGCGAAGAATCTCTGGTGGGAATTCCAAGAATAGTACGAAGAAAACAAGAGTTGCGACATGGAATGTCAGAGGTATGAAGAAACATGGGAAACTCTCAAACATCACCATCTAGATGAATCGCCTGAAGATCGATATTCTGGGCCTAAGAAAAACGAAATGGAAAGGACAAGACAAATATACTACCTCAGAGGGAAAAATTCTCTACTACTCTGGTAATGACCAAACATCGGACTACAATAGAATAGGTGTATTGATGAGCAAGGCAACCTCCCAATCTGTAACAAACTTCATACCACTATTAAATCGTGCCATGGTAATAAAATTAGATGCAAAACCATTCAATATAAATATTATACAAGTTTACGCTACATCGGATAAACCAAACAGCGAAATTAATGAATTCTATGGCCAACTCGTAACATTATTGAAATATACAAATAAGCATGAGATTAACATCATGATGGGTTACATAATTGCAAAGGTGAGTTCGGTTTTAGTACCAGGAACTATTGGCGATTACGGACTAGGAACACGAAATGAACGTGGAGATACCTTAGTAGAATGTGGCCGGGAAAAAGATCTCGCAATAAAAAAATACACTTTTTTAACAGCCACCACGTCGCTTGTACACCTGGACTTCACCCCAGTACTGAGAAACTCGTCTTGTCCGAAACCAAATAGACTATATTATGATTAATTCGCGATTTAAGAACGCTATCACAAATACCGTCACATATCCAGGACCGGATATTAAGTCAGACCATAACCCCATTGTTGGCAACACTACAATGCAAATAGAAGAAAATTCGTAACCACAAAAATATCTCAGCACAAAATATAGATGTAAAGAAAATTCAAGAGTTAAATATTAGAATCAAAGTTCATGACTGGGCCGACAATAGTCTAAACAAACCATCAACACCAAAGAAAACATGGTCTACGCTGAAAACAACAGTCAACAACATCTGCGATAAATACCTACAATCAGACCAATATATATATATTGAAGTTTAGGGTCGCCTTAACACACGGGTCAACAACCATCCGGCGGCCTCCACGCAGAAGTGCGAGCCCGGGTAGTACTCTGGGCTGCAGGCCAGTTTCCCTTACGAGTCAAACTTCAGGCGCTCCTGGACGGTTTGCGAACTGTGCGCTGTCAGCTAATCTATTGTGCATTCCGACTGACAGCCGGGGAGTCTGAAAACAGTATTTTTCCTATAGAGTGGAGGTAGTTGTTAACCTTAAGGCCACTGCTCTTGAAGCGACTATTCTGCTACCCGAATCCGGGTGAATAGCCTATTGTGCATTCCGACTGACAGCCGGGGAGTCTGAAAACAGTATTTTTTCCTATAGAGTGGAGGTAGTTGTTAACCTTAAGGCCACTGCTCTTGAAGCGACTATTCTGCTACCCGAATCCGGGTGAATAGCCGGTCAAAGGATGCCCTGGTTCGCGATAGATTCGGTAGACACCGTATTACCGCTTCGTAAGGAAGAGGACCGCGCAAGCGACCTCGAATCTGTAACAGTGGGGAGGAAGGAAGTATCCTGATGGTTAATTCCAGATGGAGATATCCTTTCAAACTGGCACACAAGGGGCGAGTGCTGGTGCCTCGCTTAAGGCGTTGGCCACTGTCGGGCATGTTAGGATAGCTAGACAGTAGATTTGCATTGTCTCTAAGTCTTCTACGTTCATCCCACTGTTGAAAGAACCTTTGTTTTATGACAATGACGATCCCCACCACGCGCAGCTGCGGCGGCTTATTGCCGTAGACTCGCGCGTACCTGATCTGTCAGAGGTAACAGCGGACGAGGTCGGCACCATCATCGGGTCGCTATCGCGCAGAAAGGCGCCGGGGATAGACAACTTTACGTCTGATATAGTGAAGCGGGTGTGGGAATTCGCAAGATTAATCGCTTGTGGGGATTCGCATTTCCCATTATGCTGGAAGGCTGGCCTCCTGCGGGTGATTCCCAAAGGTAACGACAAGCCGCGCTCGGATCCGAAAGCGTACAGGCCCATCACGCTCCTTCCCATAATGGGTAAGGTGCTCGAAGTGTTTGTGCGCGAACGGCTGGAGAGGACTCTGTCTCCCTAGAACGAGCGTCAGTTTGACTTTACCCGAGGGAAAAGCACGGAGGACGCCATCCTGTTTGCGAAGAACTGGGTCCGCAACTACGACGGCCGCTACGTGGTAGGCGTATTTTTGGATATCTCCGGTGCATTCGACAACGCGTGGTGGCCGATGCTTATATGCAAGCTTCGCGCCCGCCTGTGCCCGAATAATTTGTTGAAAGTAGTGAGGAGCTACTTTTCAGACAGATCTGTCACTCTGAGGTACAGCCCTATCAGCGTCACCAAAACCCCGACTATGGGCTGTCCACATGGGTCAGTCTTGGGTCCTAGCCTTTGGAACATTCTCTTTGATGATTTCCTCGGTCTACCTTACCCGGAGGGGTGCACCGTCAGCGCTTTTGCAGACGACGCTCTCCTCCTGGTGGGCGGCAGGAGTCGCGCAGAGGTCGAGAGAAGGGTGGCTGACTCGCTGGACCTGATCCTCGGATGGGGTCAGCGAAACAGACTCACCTTCTCTCCGACGAAAACTCACGCGCTTCTCCTGAAGGGACATCTTAAGCGGAACCCTGTCATCAGGATGAATGGTCGCCCGGTATCCTTCCCGGCCACCGTTCGATACCTGGGGGTGACGCTTACGGCTTCCCTTTCCTTTCTTTCGCACGCAAAGATTACAGCCGAAAAATTCTTTCTTCAAAAATCTATTCTTTGCGCTCCGCGGAGTGAGTCGGGCCGACTGGGGAATTCGTTTCCCGGCGGTCATAACTATCTATAAGGGCGTCTTCGTCCCGCGTGCGACTTATGCCGCTCGCGCTTGGACGGAGTCTGCTGTTCCTGAGGCGACGCGTATCGCGCTGCTGCGCGGACAGCGCATTCCTCTCGTGGCCCTGACCGGGGCGTACAGAACGACGTCCACTCTTGCGTTACCCGTCATCGCTGGCGTTCTGCCAATTGACCTCGAGATTCTGGAGCGTGCAGAGTTGTCGCGGTACCGCCGGGGCGAGCCGGAGCCGTCCCGTCCGTCGCAGTGCGGATGGCAAATTCGTTTCTGCGTTTCGACCACCATACCACGCAGCTGGTCGGGGGCCACGGAGAGTTCAGAGCCAAACTATTTGACTTTGGACTTGCCGATGACCCCCGGTGCGCCTGTGGGTATGGTCGCCAAACTGCGGAACACGTAATTTGGTCTTGCCCAATTCTAGCGGCTGTACGGGAGAAATTGATGGATGCAGTGGGCGTGTGCGTTGGGCGTTCTCCGATTTGGTACCCGGATTTGGTCAGTTGTAGGAGCTGCTTCCAGTCGTTTGGCGAGTTTGTGGAGAACTGGGTGGCTTCTTGGGAAAGCATGAGGCTTCGGGATACCCCCCAGGGGGTACCCTCTTCCTTGGTGGCGTGATTCGGCGGCTACTTCCAGCCCGAAGTGCCCGTCTTTGTGTCCGTCTCTTTACCGCCCCGAGGGGCGTTTCGTCATTTGCAGGATCCAGGGATTCCTCCCCCCCGTGGCTGCTCCGAGACCTGCCCACGGACCGTGCGCCTTCACCATCATAGTTCTAGGGCGTCCTCTACCACGCTTACCGACTTCTAAATTCACGCTATCTGTTGATATTTTCTTTGTCTTTTGTGAAAATTTTTAATTTTGTAATATTTTTGTAAATTTTCTTTTTGTCAATAACTTTTCTTACGAATAAATGGGTTCTCGGGGCGGTACGGGGGGGGGGGTGGTTTACCCTATTTCACCCCCTGCGCGTTTTACCCTTCTGGTACGCGCAGGGTTGTCGTAGCACGACATCTCGGGCAGACAAGACGACCCTCGTAGTAATAACTGCCCGGGCGGTGGGCGGGAATTGCTGCCCTCACCTATCGCCTTGAAACTCTTAACTGTTGAAAGAACCATCACATATCGTTATACCAGCCTGGGGTGAGGGGTTCGCCCGTTGTAGTCGACACCGCCCAACTGCTGCGCAAACTGTTTTTCGACAGCATTACCAGTTAGGACGTCATGGACGTGTTCCATCTCATCATGCGACTACAACGATATTGCGTAATTTTGAAGAACTGGTTTAGCTTTCGAGCAGCTGTTCCAGTTTTCAGCATGCATCTGCGCTTGAGATTAGGCGACTAAGCATAAAAATAGTACTGCACAAAGTTAATGAAAACAAAATGCACGAATCAATATATGCATATATGTATACATGCGCTTTCGTCACGAAAATATGTTTTTCCTGTGTTTATTCGTGAAAATTACGGTATTTCTGAAAAACCTGTTTCCCTGTGCCACCCTCTACAAAGCCTTCGAGTATTGTTTCCTCATTTGCAGAATTAATCATAAATTATCATTAGTGGTCATCGATAAACTAGTTTGTTATGGAGTGTGGACTAACATGGTTAAATTTAAAATATATGCTTTCATTGAAAATATCCTATCTTAAAATCAATGGGCATTTTGGGTTTTGTTTTCCAGGAGCTATAAATGATATACCAATGAAAAGATCTCTTTATATTTAACATTTATTGCTAGATCAACTGATCTCAATTATAAGCCGTTTCCAAGTTATATCCTATTAAATATGGCTAATTACATTATATACCCTAGGGAACCTAACGCAATCAAGCATTGTATTTTTAATAGCTGTGATTGAAAACCGTCACAGAATACCCGAAACTATAAAGTGCATACGCTGTGAAAGTACAAACTATATATTCTAAAGAACGCTTGAGTTTGTCAGCAGTATATGCAGGGGAAATACTGGGATATATTGCTTGAACTCTGTAATGTGTCTTATAATTTCGTGGCCGCTCTGTTTACCGATGTATGTAATATGCTAAGGTCAGCTGCCCAACGTGGTGTGCCCATGTATCTTTTAAGAAGATTCCGAACTTCAAAACTCAGAAACGGCGGAGAGTTTTTTTTTTAGCTACAAGTCATATGGCTTTTCGTGGAACCCGTCTTGTTGCCTATTGGCACCATCTTCTAGGTGGGCATTTGTAGCATCACGCAGTCAAACACTCAGGCGGTCACCCATTCCAGTATTGACCGCGCCCGCCGCTGCGTAACTTCGGTAACAACGAGGAGAACCGGTGTCAACGGGGCTACGGACGAGTTGAAGTAAGCTGTATAATACTCTGGTAAGTTTTATTCCATTTTCTTGTCCTACAGCGATTTTCATATGTAAGATAATAGCAATTATCAATAAATACACTGAGAAAAATATTGAGTTTCTTCTTACAATTTTGTTTTGTTATTGTTGTATACAGAATAATGATATTTCAATCGTAAGTTTGTTGAATTGCAAAATTTTTTGTTGATACTCCATTACTCAATTATATGTTTCAACATGCTCCGTACGGGTAATACGAAAATAACGGTATAATATAGCTTCAACGTGATTTCTGTAACTAACTATAGCCTTACGTATGTAATAATATGCTGCCATGGTAAAAGCAAGATCTCGTTGTGCGCCGTATGAATGTGCGGTGTAGTTACTACGCCCGTGACATAGTAGCTACACCCTTAAGGATGATTCATGCTACACCGGGCCGGGGCCGGGCCGGGCCCCGGCCGGGACACGGTCAGATATCTATAGTATACTTTTGTATGAAGCAATTCATGCTTGGCCGTGCTCCGGCCGTGACCGGCCGTGCCACGACCGGAGCACGGCGTCGAAATGGCGGTGGATATTGTTTTCCCGACTCCGGTCTGCTAATCGTTCAATGGGAGAGATATGCTTAGGAAAACTTGAATTTTGTTTGGTTAAATCACGTTTTATTTTTCCAAGAAATTAGCATTCTTTAGACATTCTAAAATAACCGTAAAATATGCTCTCATCATCTATTAATTCCTTGTAGAGCGTGGCGAATTCTCCCTCCGATTGTCGTTTTCTCCAGGCTGGATGTACCTACACTCCATCTTCTTTTATTAGATTCAGTTCGTGTTTCCAATACTTCGTCTTCAAATGCAATTGCAATAACTGCCAACTCAAGTTGTGAAAATTGCATTAATAAGACACTTATCAATCAAGCGAAAATAGAAATTAAAAAATATTATTATCGCCAAAATAGATGGACGCAACACTAGTTAGATAAGTCCGCCATTTGTGCATAAATTGTTTTTTTTTTATATAACCAGCGTAATATTCATTAAGTTATGTTTTTACAGCACAATAAAGTTATTCTATTCTATTCTATTCTACTAGTTATCGCGGACACGGCCGTGGGATAAATAAACTCGGAAACAGCCCGGTCACGCCCGGTGTAGCATGAATGACTGGCCCGGCCGGAGCACGTTGGAAACGACTCGGCCGGGGCCCGGCCCGGCCCCGGCCCGGTGTAGCATGAATCATCCTTACCCGTCATGTTGATACATACGTACGAACCACAGTACAAATGTTGGGCACGGTTGCGTTTCTCTTGAACTAACATCGGAAATTAGTTCATTTGAACGAGACAGAGCAGTACGACATAGCGGAATGTGAAATGAACGGTTGTCACTTTTCCGCATTAAAACTACCCACCGAATATAATGCAGCTAAATCTAACACCGCACGAAATAAGTTCAACCTTATTCGGGCGTTTATAAGTTCGACAGGTAGTTTTGGTGCGCGGAAATCAACGATAGTTCATTTCATATTCCGTTCTAAAGTATTGCTCTGTCTCGTTCGGTTGAACTAAGTTCCTTTATATAGGCAATCCTTTTTGAAACATGCGTATTTCCGTGTCTTACAGCGTAATATTTTTCTCAGTGTAAAATAAGAATGATTGTACTTTCTGCACTTTTACGCCGAACTCAGTTTTTTTTCCTAAGGTAGAATGGTAAAAAAATCACTTCTCCGTCGACAATATATCGGCAATAAAGCTGTTGCAGTAACATATAAACGAGGGACGAAATTTATCGCCCTGAGCGGCGACAAGTCTATTTTGATGCCTTCGCGAAGACAGCGCGTAGATAATCTAATTTGTGACGCCTACAGAAACAACGCTCGAATCTCGTCAGGCGGCGAAGAAAACAAACTAAATTCGAATGAAGGAAAATATAGGAATACAGTTATAAGAAGGAAATATAATATAGGAATACAGTTGGAAGAATACAGTTATATACAATACAGAAATAATACTGGTAGTAAGTTGAAACGAACAAGTACTTTTAAATACTCTATAACTGAACTCGGATAGTTTGTTATAAGGCAACTCTAATCAACTCGAATGAAAGAAAATATAGGAGTACAGTTATAAGAGGGTTAATATTGGAATACAGTTGGAAGCATACAGTTATATACAATACAGAAATAAAACTGGTAGTAAGTTGAAACCAACAAGTACTTTTCAATACGCTAGAACTGGACTCGGATAGTTTGTTATGCGGCAACTCTAATCAACATGAATGAAGGAAAATATAGGAATACATTTATAAAAATACATTTATAGGAATACATTTATAAAAAGGGAATATATAGGAATACAGTTGGAAAAATAGAGTTGTGTACAATACAGAAATAATGTTGGTAATAATTTGTATAGAACAAGTACTTTTTAATACGCTAAAAGTGAACTCGGATATTTTGTTATACGGCAACTCTAATCAACTCGAATGAAGGAAAATATAGGAATACAGTTATAAGAAGGAAAATATTGGAATACAGTTGGAAGCATACAGTTATATACAATACAGGAATAATACTGGTAGTAAGTTGAAACGAACAAGTAATTTTTAATACGCTAGAACTGGACTCGGATAGTTTGTTATGCGGCAACTCTGAGTGAGTTTTCTATCATCCATAACACATCTAATGTCATCAGTGACTTTGACTAGAGCTGAGGTAGTGCTGTGACCAGGGCGAAAACCGGACTGGAGAGAACTAAGTAATCCATGAGAGACTAGAAAGGGGTTCAGTTGGATATATGAGACGCGTTCTATAACCTTCGAGAAAATAGGCAATATAGGAACTGGCCTATAGTCTTTGGGCAGTAGAGGTGAAGAAGTCTTAGGTAAGGCTTTAATAAAAGCCTGTTTCCAAAGAGTAGAGAAGCTACGGTTTATGAAAAAGAAGTTAATGACGTGAGTGAGAACTGCAAGAATTGGGCTGATTAGTGCGATATTTAAATTGTCACATCCAGTTGCATTAGTTTATATTTCTTTAATGATGCGTCGTAGTTCATATGGCGTGGTGACCGCGAAATTAAACTGTGCGAGAGTTTCTCACTCGTTGTTGTAATGATATAAAATCGAACGCCTCCTGTCAAATAAAATACTTAATATCTAAACCAAACCAAAGCCATGTAAGCACACCTATTGCCATCTATACGCAGCAATGTTAATGCAAGGTGAATGGTCTTCAAAACGTAAAAGTAGTAATTAGTCGATTCATTCATGATCCCAAAAATTTAAATCAATTTCAAAACGTGTAGCGACATCTAGCGGCATACGCGAGAAATGTTACCAGTCGATAAGTAGATAAACTGTAAAATAAATTTTACCGACGTTGACAGGGAATACAAAAATATATTAAAATAAGATTAAAACTCAATAAAACAATGAAACGTTTATATATTCGTTAAAAATGAAGCGTAATAGCAATAAACCACTAAATAAAATAAAACTAAATAGGCTTTAGAGAAAAATAAAGGAAAAATCGATGATTAAAGAAACGCCGAAATCACATACAAAAATGGGTCTTCAAAAGATGCATGATAGAAACACAGGATATTTAGAAAGATTTCAGCGACGACACGCACTATAGACGTAGTATAGAATAAGCACTATCCTCTGAAACGAAAGTAGAATCTGAAAACAGAATAAATAGTTAGCAATTGATTTAAATAGAGCAGAAAACGAATACGCAGCCGGCTAGAAACTGACAGTTCATATTATGATTAAATTGTCGTACTTTTACAAGAAAAATCGCCACTATAGACGATAATGCTAATTACAGCCGATATATGTAGATAGAACACACAGTAGATAGACTTACTAGAATAAAGCCAATGAAATAAGCTATTTTATGAAGCAGAGCATATATTCTGTACGATGGTTTACAGGGAGAATTTAATGTTTGAAACTGAATAAATGACGATTTGACGGAAAAATAAATCCGAATTAACCACGGCAAGAAAGTGTTACCATGTTTTGACATCAAATAGAGTCGGAATATCGTACAAATTTTGATCACTAGAGGCGCTGTAATTCAGAAATAAAGGAAATTCTAAGGTGGACCACTACCGAAAAACAGACGAGCGTCTCAAGGAGCGTCATATTCATATTTGGCGGGAAGTTTTGGAGGGAAAGCCATATCTAAAAAAACCGACGATAATACAAATATTAGAGTATACAGAAAGAAGAAGCAAGTTAAAAAGGTCATAGATGACATATTTTTAAAGGAAACGGATGAGTAATTTCGATGTAAAGAATTGTTTTCAAAATGGGTCACTGAAAAACCTACTAACGCCGAATAACTTTTTATAAAAACCATATAGGATTATAGTAGAAAAAAAATGAATAATAATAGCCGTAATAGTTAATGAAATAGACATACTTTTTGGAAAAATATACACGTACCTTTGGAAGCTCATAGCGCCGCGAAGAGGCAACGTAAAATTAATATATATGCAGAAATTAGATGCTGGGGATACAGATTACAAGGGAAAAATAAGGAAATCAGCTCAAATGAGTGAATTAAAGAAATAAGAGTGCAAAAATAGCTCGATGTGCACGAAATGGTACGGAACCCCAATGCGGAAAAACGATAGTTGGTAACCAGACAGAAAAAGCATGATGGCCGCGTTATTTTGCATAGGGTGAAAAGCACATCTAAAAATGGAGAAATTGCCGTATTTTGAAGGGTATAAAAAGGCGGTGGGCAATGCCAAAATCAATTCAGTTTACCAGGAGATCCACCGCGTAATAACCTCGTCACCCAAACGTCGAAAAAGTGCCGGAAAATGTAAAAGTTCAAGTTAAAACGAGGGAATGTGGGCAGAAATGCTGTCCACATTCCCATAAAAAATCATGTAGAATCTAAGTGAAGTTTTTTAACACATATTTATTTTATTAGAAGCGGTACATCAAATATTTGGCGGGAAAGCAACAAAATTAAACAGTGCTAAAAATTCGACGAGAAATCGACGTAAAAACAGTAAAAACCCTCTATAAGAGACGCCACGTACATCAATTATTTGGCGGGAAAGCAAAAATATTAAACAGTGCTAAAAATTCGCAGAGAGATCGACGTAATAACAGTAAAAAACCCTTTATAAGCGACGCCACGTACATCAATTATTTGGCGGGAAAGCAACAATATTAACCAGTGCTAAGATTCGACGAAAGATCGACTTAATAACAGTAAAAAAACACATTTATATAGACGCCACGTACATCAAATTTTGGCGGGAAAACATAAGCATGCAGAATCAAATAGTAGCAAGATAGAAGAAAAATTAAAGATATTCTTTTTAAATAAACATTCACGAGGAGATCATATAAATGAACCAAGACAGACATTCGCAATAGATTTCGAATCACAAAGACAACTTCAAATCAATTACATCTTTCAACAGAACGGGGCGAAAACAATCGTACGAGACGGCCGACATCCCTACGATGCAGCTGTCAAAATTTAAAAAACAGTTTGTTGTTGTTATGTGTTAGTTATTAACCCCTCACGTTGCGAGGTAAAAAGTCACCTATCACTTTTGCGCGCGACATATTCGCGCAAAAAATCGACGCGAGTCAACGGCCTTGAGAAAAACGATCATAACTTATAAACCACTAATCGGATTAAAAAAAGATAAAGAGAAAAATGATCGCATTGAAATTTGACATATAAAACATTATAACCTTATCTCGTAAAACAATTAGGATAATAATGAATAAATATTACAAAATTGGCAAACTGAAAAAACTCGCCTATAAAATCATTTCGATTTTTTTGTAAATACAGTTTTTGTAAATATCAAAAATTGTAAATACAGTTATGTTCTCTATTAAATGCTTTACCAAAACGATATTTTTTTTTACTTATTTGCATACAAAAATACGGAAAAAATATTTATTTATTCAGCCAAGAAAAATTGTATGTATTCTCGTAAAAAAAAATTTTTTTAATTTTTAATTTGTGACTACTTATGGTATTTTTTTATATGAAATTCTTTCAAAATAACTTTATTACTACATCACTTCTTCTTAGAAATCACACCAGAACTTTGAGCTTTGTCTGATATTATAGAAAAATCTAAAGTTTTGAGAGTTTCCGCGTCTGAACCTAATAATAAACTTTGAATGCCCATAATATAAAATTCGTTAGATTTTTTCAATTATATTGTCTTATCATAGACTTATTATATGTCTAATAACTAATTACTATACTCCAAAGAGTCACATTTCATCGAAAAACTATGGAAAATCGCACTTTTTTCTCTCATAGTAATTATCAAAACAAGTTTCATTTTCGCGAGCAATATTAGAACACAACATATAATGTTCAAAATACGCCTAATTATGTGATAACTTAGGATGTAAATGAAGCAATACCTATTTTATTAGTAAATTAAAGCGACATTACGTCATGTTTCGCGATATAACGGGATATTTCAAAAACATTACAAAATAAACACGGGCATTTTTTTCGCGAGCCTTGGTTTGTTGACAAAGTGTTTTCTTCGAAAATTCGTGAAAAACAGCAAATGGATTGTCGAAATTATATAATCCTACTGGCTAATCTACTTAAAAAGGGAAATACTCACTTTTATCCGGTATAAACTGCACTTATATCCAGAAAACACTTCACAACACAAACACTTCGGCGAACATCGCGCGCGCCGCCGCCATGGCCGATCTGCGACTGTCGTCAGAAATGAGGTCACCGATTTTGTAAGGGATGTAGTAATTCATATTTCTAACATCGCATGCGGCAATCGAGCAATTTCATAGTGTTGCATATTTGGCTATATTATGGCATCATTCGATAGAATATACAATCGCATTTCGAAATTTAAACGACATTTTCTTGAGCGGCGAGCGCGATATCCCGTATGGGATAGTTTGGATTTCAGCCGGCCGCCATACATATCCCGCAAAGGATGTTAAGTGCCGAGCGGGTTAAGAAGTGTATAAAGGTGTTAAATTAGTGTAAGGTATGTGATATTGGATTGGATGGCTGCTTAATACAAGTAAGATTGTTCAAATTATTATAATTGCAGTATATCCGTGCGTTATAACTGCCGAAGCTGGCCATACTATAAAACTTGTTATAGTTGATATTTTTTTATATATTATGCAAATATGTATGTTGTCATAAGTATGAATAAGATCGATGCGTCTTAGACTGTTTCGCGCTATAATTGAAATAGAAAGCCAATACCATCTGCTTTTCGTACTGCCGCTACTACATTGTTAGCGTGAACCTTTTTTTATAAGGCCAGTACTTGATTGGGACTGCAGGCCGTCAATAAAAGACGAAGCCTCATTGATTGAGATACTTGAAACTGCCTGGTTTCACGTGAGACAAAGTCCGTGAACCAGCGTAGCGATAAACTAAGAAAAAATGTATATATGTATGTCGTAATTCACTCTACATACCAATTAATTTAGGATATGATAAGTTGTTTTTTTGTGCTATATTGCGTATTGTCATATTATCCTGTTATTGTTATTTAATGCAAAGCTACAAAGAGAGCCATAATATATGTAAATGAATTGTATCAACTAAAAATTTTATTTTACAATATATCGAATATTTTGCCGGAAAAGGTGTTCATATTTTTTAATCAAAAGAATACCATACCTGAGAATACAAATAGACTGAGCTAAATCATAAGTAGAAATTGATTCGATAGATCAGATGCAGCACAACGGATGAACGAACGCAGTAAAGGAATACGCGAGATTGGCGCCTTAGTATAAATTTATCTCGCGATCCAATAGATGTATAAAAAAAAATAACTCCTGAGTTCACGACGCACTGACAGAAGACTGTAGCATCCGTCAGTGTGATAAATAGTGCATCGACAAATCAAACGATGTCAGATATTCAGTAATGATCACTAGCGTACTTATAAGGACATTAAAAAAAAATCCCAGCTTATTGGAGCAATCGTCAATCGATATTGAGAAAGTGACTTAAAACTATTAGCATATATTGATCCGGAAGTATTTAACTATAGAACACCTTTGATAATCCCCTAGATAGGAATTGTGTCATAGAACATCAAAAAATCAATATTTCTCATCGAGACGAGATCTTAAAAGTGTAGGTTACAAGCCGATCTTAACTTATAAACCTCAAATTGATTCAAACTATCTAAAACCAAGTGCATAAGGATCTAACAAATTGGTCTAGACACATAGAATACTCATTATTATTCTTCTTCTTCTTTTGGAGAATACATTTTAGTCAGGACAGGAGAATTTCATATATGAAGGAGCACGTACAAGAGGAAACAGGGCTATTGAATTAAAATCTCTATTCTCTGCATACTTTGAGTATCTTTATACATATATTAGCATCATCCTCTTCTTTCTAGTCACTTCTCCGTTCAATTTTACCTTCTTCATCAAGCGCTTATCGCTGATGACACATCGCGCGCACGTTTAAATAAGTAGTAATAAAATAAGTAAAAAATAAACGCTACAAAATGGCTTGCCCAAAGTGGGGCCGATCATGATCATTGCGAGATATTGTCATCTGACATCTTACATCTTACAAATTAAATTAAAAATTAATAAATTAAAAAATAAATTCTCTACAATCGCTACAAAAATGCCGACCCAACGCGGGGCCTGATTAAAACATTTTAAAGTGAACGGGAACTACTTAGTAGAACATAAACATAGTAATAATTAATACTTTTGAATAAATATCGTTCGTTCATCGGTGAGGCTAATAAATATATAGATACTATCATTGGAGGATACTATCATTGGATGTTAATACATGTATATATTGGTTCTTTTTGTGAGTTTTGGCGAGGAATTTGAAATTTCACTCGCGAATATTTTATTGTTTGCTTGTTGTTTTTTGAGTGTTGACAATAAGGTCGCACCACATATATGATAAATGTTAAGTTGTAATTACTATCTAGCAAATAATATAATATTGTTTTTCTGTGTTACGGTGATACCATCGCACAGATCATCTTGAATGTTTTGATGTTATCTTGTTAAATATTTGCAATATTAGCAAGTGAGTTATATCGGAGGTGGATTATAAGATATATAATATTATAAGATATAATAATAAACCCCGTTCTGCGAAAGGTGCGAATTAATATTTTTATGCGAATCTTAATTATTAATTTTCTTTATAAATGTTCTGTCTTGTCTGCATAAATTGTTATAATATCATCTCGTGAATTGCAAAATAAATATAAAATATTATAATAATAAATAAAAAGATTTCCAAAATAGAAAAATAATAATAATATAAATAATGTCGTATACCGCATCAACGTCAAAAAGACGCCGACTAGCATTAGATATTGAGCAGGGCCGTATTAGGAGCATGTTCGATAGGGACGTTAGTCCGCATAATTCCTTATATGAGTATAATAGATTAGCAGAGCAAGCAGCTGACCAGGCTTTTATAGATAAGGAAAGAGAGAATATGGCTAATATAATAAAAAATTTAGAAGAACAGTTGAAGGAGGCAACGATAAATAATAATAATATCGCTTTAACCCCTCACGTCGCGAGGTAAAAACTCACCGCGCCCAAAAACATCACTTTTGCGCGCGACATATTCGCGCAAAAAATCGACGCGAGTCAACGGCCTTGAGAAAAACGATCATAACTTATAAACCACTAATCGGATTAAAAAAAGATAAATAGAAAAAAGATCGCATTGAAATTTGACATATAAAACATTATAACCTTATCTCGTAAAACAATTAAGATAATAATGAATAAATATTACAAAATTGGCAAACTGAAAAAACTCGCCTATAAAATCATTTCGATTTTTTTGTAAATACAGTTTTTGTAAATATCAAAAATTGTAAATACAGTTATGTTCTTTATTAAATGCTTTACCAAAGCGATATTTTTTTTTACTTATTTGCATACAAAAATACGGAAAAAATATTTATTTATTCAGCCAAGAAAAATTGTATGTATTCTCGTAAAAAAAAATTTTTTTAATTTTTAATTTGTGACTACTTATGGTATTTTTTTATATGAAATTCTTTCAAAATAACTTTATTACTACATCACTTCTTCTTAGAAATCACACCAGAACTTTGAGCTTTGTCTGATATTATAGAAAAATCTAAAGTTTTGAGAGTTTCCGACTTCCGAACCTAATAATAAACTTTGAATGCCCATAATATAAAATTCGTTAGATTTTTTCAATTATATTGTCTTATCATAGACTTATTAATGTCTAATAACTAATTACTATACTCCAAAGAGTCACATTTCATCGAAAAACTATGAAAAATCGCACTTAATTCTCTCATAGTAATTATCAAAACAAGTTTCTTTGCGCGATTCATATTAGAAAACAACATATAATGTTCAAAATACGCCTAATTATGTGATAACTTAGGATGTAAATGAAGCAATACCTATTTTATTAGTAAATTAAAGCGACATTACGTCATGTTTCGCGATATAACGGGATATTTCACAAACATTACAAAATAAATACGGCCATATTTCGCTCGCCGTTTGGTTTTGCCAATGTGTTTTCTTCGAAAATTCGTGAAAAACAGCAAATGGGCTGTGTAAATTGTTTAATCCTAAGGCCTAAACTACTTAAAAATGGAAATTACTTACTTTTATCCGGTATGCACTGCACTTATATACACAAAACAATTCACAACACAACACGTCGCGGAATTATACGCCGCCGCGAATGGGCAGTTCGCGACTGTCGTCAGAAATGAGGTCATCGATTTTGTAAGGGATGTAGTAATTCATATTTCTAACATCGCATGCGGCAATCGAGCAATTTCATAGTGTTGCATATTTGGCTATATTATGGCATCATTCGATAGAATATACAATCGCATTTCGAAATTTAAACGACATTTTCTTGAGCGGCGAGCGCGATATCCCGTATGGGATAGTTTGGATTTCAGCCGGCCGCCATACATATCCCGCAAGGGATGTTAAGTGCCGAGCGGGTTAAATGAAAATAATACAAATAAAATAATAAAGCAGGAAGGTGCATATGTGCCACCGACTGCGGGAAATTTAAATGATGTGTTTCGTTGGGGAATTAAATTTACCGGGGAAGGATCAGTATTGGATTTCATTGAGACATGCGAGGATAGATTGAGGTCTCGACGCGTTAGTGGAAATACATTAGTAGAATCATTTACCGAATTATTAACTGGACCCGCATTGAAATGGTTTCGTTCAATGAGAACCGATCAGTTGACATGGTCCGAGTTAAAGAGGAAGTTAATCGAGCGTTTTGAAGCTTTGAACTACCAAATTAAAATGGATAGTCACATAAGAAATCTAAAACAAAAGCCCCAACAGAGCATAGAAGAGTATATGACCGAAGTTAGAGGTTTCAACGCACTATTGCGTGAACCAATTAAAGATACAATTTTATTAGAAATACTAAAAATAAATGTTGCCGATCGTTATAAGCCCATATTAGGCGCACAAATTCTGACTACTGTCGAAGAGCTCGTAAAGTATGCGAAAAACTTTGAGCAATACATAAATAAAGAGGAAGCTAACCCAATTAAAGAAGTATATCGCGGAAATTATAAGAAACCGATGGTCGCGACGGTTATAGAAAAGAATAACTATAATCAAAATAAGCGCTATAATGACTTTCCTAGGAATGACCAGCGAAATACAAATAATATGCCGTTTAACAATAATAGATTCGAAACATCAGGTAGAGGGCGCGGAAACATGAATCGTGGGCGCGGGGGATATAACTTCTCCGGACAGAGTAGAATTGTGAACGAGATTAGATGTTTGAAATGTGAGGAAGTAGGTCATCACTTCACCACATGCCGGCAAATAAGGGGTAAAATCTGTTTCGGGTGTCGTGCGGAGGGCGTGACAAAATTTGAATGCGCCCGATGCAATAATAATAAGGGGATATCAAATATAAATAATATAAATAGAACGTCGGGAGATGTAAGGAACGATCAAGATTCAGTAGTGAGACCAGTATCTCGGCAGGAGAATTCGGGAAACGAATAGAAGGCTCACCAACTGTAAGGGGGTTAGTGAGGCTATACAATAGCACCCTAACAGATGATATTAATGATCAAAGACCATATATAATGATAATAATAGAGGGAAAAAAAAAATTAAAAGCTTTGATCGATACCGGATCAACGGTGAATATAATTGGAAAAAAGTATGTGTCATCATTTAAAAATAATATAAATATAATAAAAAAGAATAGGGTGGAGTTGACTTCGGCTGATGGAACTATACAAGATATAATAGGAGAGTTAAAAATTATGACCCAATATAAACAAATTAAACGGAATTTAAATTTTATCATTAGTCCGAGCATAAAAGAAGGTGTGATATTAGGACTAGAATTCTTGAAAGTTTTTAAAATAAAAATAGATTTCGAATTAGAAGATGGAGAGGTGGAGTTCATTCGTTGTGCCAGTCTCGTTCAAAAGATAACGTCGGATAAATATATTTTGGAGGAAGGTGATTTAGGCGAACGTGAATCACAAATATTAAAATCATTAAAGGAAGAATTCAATGAAATTTCAATAGAACATAAAGGATTAGGATTTACGCACTTAGTGACACATAAAATAATTACAAAAGACGGTCCAATCCGACAACGACCGTACCGATTGTCGCCATATAAGCAAGAACTTTTGAACTTAGAAATAGACCGGATGCTAAAGTTAGGAGTTATTAAACCAATTAGGTCAGAGTGGAGTAGCCCTCTGGTAACTGTAGAAAAGAAAGACGGGACGATGAGAGTATGTTTAGATTCACGACGTTTAAACGCGATAACAGAAAAGGATCATTATCCAGTAGCCTTTTCACAACGAATATTAGATAATCTAAAAGACGCCCACTATCTGTCTTCTATAGATTTGGGTAAGGCCTTCTGGCAAATACCATTAGATGTTACATCAATACCTAAGACAGCATTTGTTGTAGAACGTAAAGGAATGTATGCCTTTGTCCGTATGCCGTTCGGCACGTGCAATGCAACTTCAGAGCTTGCGCGCTTAATGGATAAGATCTTTGGGTTAGAGTTCGAGGGAGAGATATACTGTTATGCAGACGATCTAGTAGTAGTATCGAGGGATTTCAACCGACACATAGAGTTATTAAGAACTGTGAAGGACCGTTTACAACAGGCTGGCTTAACCATAAACATGAAGAAGAGTGAGTTTTGCAAACCAGAAATTAAATACTTAGGGTACATAGTAAACAAAAATGGACTGTCTACAGATCCAGATAAGATAAAATGCATAAAAGAATTCCCTATACCGAGAAACATAAAGGAAGTTAGAAGTTTTGTGGGGCTCGCGTCATACTATCGCCGTTTCATAAAGGGTTTTGCATTCATAGCTGACCCATTACATAAATTAATGGGGGGAAAGAAAAATATAGTACAAAAATTAGTGTGGAACCCCGAAGCGCAAATAGCATTTGATAAATTAAAACAAGCCCTGACGGAAGCACCGGTCATGAAATGCCCTGATTATAGTAAAATCTTTTATCTTCATTGCGATGCATCAGGAAAGGCAGTGGGTGCCATGTTAGCTCAGATTTCAGGGGATGATGATAAAGAACACCCGATAGCGTACTATTCCAAGAGTTTGTCAGCTGCAGAGCGTAACTACAGTACGACAGAACGCGAGTTATTATCAGTTTTAAAAGCAATACAACACTTCAAACATCATTTTGATGGCGTACACTTTAAAGTCTACTCCGATCATAATCGCCTAAAATGGGTCAACCGTCTCGAGAATACCAGTGGTCGTTTGGCTAGGTGGAGTTGTTTACTGTCTCAGTACGACTTCGAAATTATTTACCGGAAGGGAGCTTTAAATATCGTCCCGGACGTGTTGTCACGTATAGAGCAGGATGAAGTCTGCAACGTAGAAATCACAAAATTAAAAAACCCTGACGAATGGTACAACGAATTGAACGAACGAATAATGAATTCACCGACAGAAATAGAAGGTTTTAAAATAGAAAGTGATAGGTTATATAAATTAGTAGTGCCTAAAACACAAAACTTTGGGACTAAGAAGCCGTGGAAATTAATATTAAAACCCGATGAAAGGCAGGAGGCCATAATAAAAACCCATGATGGATACTTAGGAGTACACGTCGGAATATATAAAACAATTAAAAAAATACAGGAGGATTATTATTGGCCAGGTTTAGCAAAAGACGTAGAAAAGTATATAGATACATGTCAAAAGTGCAAAGGATATAAAATAGCAACCACAAAGCCACAAGGGTGGATGACAAAGCCTAAAGCAGTAGATGAGCCATTGAATACTCTTAGCTTAGACATAATAGGTGCGCTGCCTAGAAGCTTGTCAGGGCACGCATACATTTTCTCCGTGGTAGATGTATTTTCAAAATTCGTTTGGTTGTTTCCAATAAGGAAAGTAACGTCAAATGCATTAGAAGAAATTTTAGAAAACCAAATATTTTTAAAGTATGGAGTACCTGCAACCATTATTTTAGATAACGCACAATATTTTCGGTCCAAATCATTCAATAAATTTTTCGAGAAATTTTCAATACCGCGCGTCTATACTTGCTATTATTCTCCCCAATACAATACTATAGAAAGGTATAACCAAGTGATTAAGACCAGTCTAGGAATATTATCGGGCGATCGGCAGAGAACCTGGTCCAAATACCTAAATAAAATCCAATTCGCAATGAATAACCACATTAACTTAAGTACAGGATATACACCGAATTTTCTCATGTTTGGAAGAGAACCATATATCAATGGAAAACTTCACGGCATTAACACTTATGTACCTAGCGACGCGAGACACATAGAGATAGCAGATACTAAACAGCGCACCGAAAATATAAGGGAATTAGAGCTGATATATCAAGTTGTGGAGGAGAAGCTATTAGAAAATTTTAAAAAGAATTCAGAAAGATACAATTTGCGTCGTAAAAGAGTAGTTTTTAACAAAGGTGACATAGTGTGGAAACGTAACCACGTTCAATCAAACAAGATAGAATATTTCACCCATAAATTAGCTCCGCGATACGTACAAGCAAGGGTAAGCAATAGGGTAACGGAGAATGCTTATGACCTAGAAACCTTAGAAGGCATTCCGTTGGGAAGATTTCATATCAAGGATTTAACCCTTCAGGCCTCGGGCCCTCAGCCGATTGAAAATTTGATTTCCCAAAAATTTTTAGTCAAAATTAGTAAAAAAATTGAATTATAACACTGTCTCACCAAAACATTAATTAATGCCAAACCACTGTATCAATAATTAAAATAAAATATATTAACATAATAAAACATAATAAAATAAAACAAATTAAATTAAAATAAAATTAAAACGGGGCCGTCATTCTGAATCGTGTTGTGGCCGATATCGGCCAATCGAGGCCTGAGGGGTTAATGAAGGTTAGCGGACGGTGTTAAAACTTACAAGTTATTATATATACATAGAGTGCAAAGATAATGTCATTATTATTATAGAGCAGAGATACGCAACCTTTTGTTAAAATATATTTTAAAATGCCTATTTTTATTCAGCGCTACTAATAGTGACTGACGATTAATAATTTATTATGATGTTCTTTTGAGGGACATAACCATAAGTAGTTTGCTTGTATTATATGAATAGTCAATGAATAATATTATAGTAAACATACCATTTAATTACTACCTATCAGTACCTTGTAACAATATTCATTCCATCCTGACCCGCATCCTATTCAAAATCCTCAACCACCAATCCTACTCACATTCCTCAACTACCAACTCCATTATTCCACAAACCTTACTTACACTGTACTGAAACGTTTTAACTTTTTGAGTCGTCATTAAAAATTTGCTTTTAAGCAAGGCGTTGACATTTCATAGGACAAGAAGATAATTAGTTTAAAGTAGTTACACATAATTAAATATATATGTATGTATATAAATATATATATATATATACATACATATACTATATGACAGAGGGAGTTAGCAACATCCGCTAATCAAAAGATCATTAGAGAAGGGAAATTTAAAAACATTATAATATAAATAATAGTGGACAACATGTCTCACTACATAATAAATATATAAATAAATAAATTAAAGATAGACATCACGTAGTCGAAGTCAACGACACCGGAGGTTAACGACAATAATAGTTAAACCTAAAGGGGATTTTAATAATATAATAATAATAAATAACCATATACGGAATAACGTTGATTAAATACCGTAAAATAATGAGGATGAAAATATGTTCTGTGGTAAAATTTTATAATAATGAAGTCTTGTGTGGTATAAGCCGCGACAAGATATAAATATATTTTTTTTGTTATCAAGATATTTAGAGTAGTTAAATATGGAAATATAATAGAGACAAATATTACGATAAAAATATAATAACGTGTGCCATATAGTACATGTCCGGTTATCAATGTATATGGAGGATAACAAATATATGTTTAATAAGTATTAGGGAGCTAAACCTTATACCATAATATAGATACGTATGTCATATAACATACGTACGGTTATCGATTTGTAGGGAGGATAACGATATATAAAGATAACAACGATGTGGCAGTAAATGATCTTGGGTTGATAATGATGATTTTTCGGTGGGTCTGAAGACTGACATGTCGGCGAACAAGCCATAGGACTGCAGGGCTAGGACGGATGTTTTTTTTTGTTAGGAGTTTATAATAGGAGTGATTCATGACGCTCCGGAATGCCTGGTGACGGTTTAAATAGGTTCGTCCAATAATCCGAAGCGCAGGGTTCCAAAATAATGCAACGAGTTGAGTGCGTTGGCAATTTTCCCCAGGGCTGCTAGATAAGGAGATAGTATTCGATTATAGGCTGATATGGGTCCTCTCACGAGCTCGTGTAGATTGGGACGGGGGTTTTGGAAGATAGGAGATATAATAATTATTATCTATAATATTTAGTTGAGAAGTTGAAATAAATATATAGAAGTTTCTAAATTAGTTTAAATATTGGAGGAGATATACAGTAACGTTCCAAAAGAATGAGGCGAAGTATGAAGACGCAATTTTAACTTAAAGAATATCTAACATGAGATGGAGACGATGACGGGTTGTGATTTTGGTATGAAGAGATGTATGAAGAGGCCACACGAAAGGGAATGGATGAAAGATAGTGGACTGAAAAGGATAAGAGAACATCCCGGATTCTGACTTATTACATGAGAAGTAGCTTCAACATAAAAAAATCTGATATCAGTAAATGCACAGCAATAGTCCAGTTTAGTATACATACGTTAGGTTACCCATAATTTAGCTATACAGACGGTGTAAGTTCGGCGTGAAAATTCATACCAGTTATAATATTTTTTTAAATATGATATATCCCATGCTTAGGTACGAACTTTGGTTTGTACGTCAAGGTCGAGTACTCAGGTCAGTGGCCTAGGGCGAATATTTAATTATAGTACCCAAGAGACTCGCCATGGCATTCGCATATTCAACATAGTTAGTGAGTTAGACAGAATAAAGTTTCAGGTGACGCCCGTGTAAGGATTTAAAAATTCATCGGTTAGCGCACGCGTGATTCGGAGAAAGAAATGAAATTAATTTAGACTTTTCAACGGAAGGAAGTAGTATTTATATATAACTATGTTATTGATAATATAGCGAGAGAGATGAAACAAGTAGGCGGAGATGTGATCGAGGACTCGGAAGTAATTCTGTTGAGCAGGTGCACATTGAAGTGAAAGAGAGAGATTGAAAGTTGGATTATTATCATACATATATCAATATTATTAATATATGATACTGAGAATTTATATTTTTTTTTAAGGGAATAAAGCAGTAGTTGCTCTAAAAATAATCAAATTAGAATGTTATTGAATACAAGTAGATCAATTATACCACAGAACATAACATAACGAACTCAAATATAATATAATATGACGAACTCAAAAATAATATAATATGATGAACTCAAAGTATAATACGATGCGTTGAATTTAAAGTATAAAATAATATGATGAAAGCTGAAGATAAATATAGAATATAACCTGAATAAGGAGGAGATGTAATAAAATAAAAAAAGAATGAATACATAATCTAAATATATATAATGAGGATAATATAAGGGGATTTATAAATATGATGACACATCAATAGACATAATATCAAATAAAATAATATAGTTCAAAATGGGAGATAAGAAATAATAAGAGAGCGACATGAAGCGATAACAAAATATTTTTATAACCCAAGAGCTAAAGTAAGAACTGGTTGACTACACGTATGATGAAGTCACGTGGTTCCTCGAGGGCGAGCAACGATCTGGGGAGGGGGTATTGTAATGATATAAAATCGAACGCCTCCTGTCAAATAAAATACTTAATATCTAAACCAAACCAAAGCCATGTAAGCACACCTATTGCCATCTATACGCAGCAATGTTAATGCAAGGTGAATGGTCTTCAAAACGTAAAAGTAGTAATTAGTCGATTCATTCATGATCCCAAAAATTTTAATCAATTTCAAAACGTGTAGCGACATCTAGCGGCATACGCGAGAAATGTTACCAGTCGATAAGTAGATAAACTGTAAAATAAATTTTACCGACGTTGACAGGGAATACAAAAATATATTAAAATAAGATTAAAACTCAATAAAACAATGAAACGTTTATATATTCGTTAAAAATGAAGCGTAATAGCAATAAACCACTAAATAAAATAAAACTAAATAGGCTTTAGAGAAAAATAAAGGAAAAATCGATGATTAAAGAAACGCCGAAATCACATACAAAAATGGGTCTTCAAAAGATGCATGATAGAAACACAGGATATTTAGAAAGATTTCAGCGACGACACGCACTATAGACGTAGTATAGAATAAGCACTATCCTCTGAAACGAAAGTAGAATCTGAAAACAGAATAAATAGTTAGCAATTGATTTAAATAGAGCAGAAAACGAATACGCAGCCGGCTAGAAACTGACAGTTCATATTATGATTAAATTGTCGTACTTTTACAAGAAAAATCGCCACTATAGACGATAATGCTAATTACAGCCGATATAGATAGAACACACAGCAGATAGACTTACTAGAATAAAGCCAATGAAATAAGCTATTTTATGAAGCAGAGCATATATTCTGTACGATGGTTTACAGGGAGAATTTAATGTTTGAAACTGAATAAATGACGATTTGACGGAAAAATAAATCCGAATTAACCACGGCAAGAAAGTGTTACCATGTTTTGACATCAAATAGAGTCGGAATATCGTACAAATTTTGATCACTAGAGGCGCTGTAATTCAGAAATAAAGGAAATTCTAAGGTGGACCACTACCGAAAAACAGACGAGCGTCTCAAGGAGCGTCATATTCATATTTGGCGGGAAGTTTTGGAGGGAAAGCCATATCTAAAAAAACCGACGATAATACAAATATTAGAGTATACAGAAAGAAGAAGCAAGTTAAAAAGGTCATAGATGACATATTTTTAAAGGAAACGGATGAGTAATTTCGATGTAAAGAATTGTTTTCAAAATGGGTCACTGAAAAACCTACTAACGCCGAATAACTTTTTATAAAAACCATATAGGATTATAGTAGAAAAAAAATGAATAATAATAGCCGTAATAGTTAATGAAATAGACATACTTTTTGGAAAAATATACACGTACCTTTGGAAGCTCATAGCGCCGCGAAGAGGCAACGTAAAATTAATATATATGCAGAAATTAGATGCTGGGGATACAGATTACAAGGGAAAAATAAGGAAATCAGCTCAAATGAGTGAATTAAAGAAATAAGAGTGCAAAAATAGCTCGATGTGCACGAAATGGTACGGAACCCCAATGCGGAAAAACGATAGTTGGTAACCAGACAGAAAAAGCATGATGGCCGCGTTATTTTGCATAGGAAGGGGTGAAAAGCACATCTAAAAATGGAGAAATTGCCGTATTTTGAAGGGTATAAAAAGGCGGTGGGCAATGCCAAAATCAATTCAGTTTACCAGGAGATCCACCGCGTAATAACCTCGTCACCCAAACGTCGAAAAAGTGCCGGAAAATGTAAAAGTTCAAGTTAAAACGAGGGAATGTGGGCAGAAATGCTGTCCACATTCCCATAAAAAATCATGTAGAATCTAAGTGAAGTTTTTTAACACATATTTATTTTATTAGAAGCGGTACATCAAATATTTGGCGGGAAAGCAACAAAATTAAACAGTGCTAAAAATTCGACGAGAAATCGACGTAAAAACAGTAAAAACCCTCTATAAGAGACGCCACGTACATCAATTATTTGGCGGGAAAGCAAAAATATTAAACAGTGCTAAAAATTCGCAGAGAGATCGACGTAATAACAGTAAAAAACCCTTTATAAGCGACGCCACGTACATCAATTATTTGGCGGGAAAGCAACAATATTAACCAGTGCTAAGATTCGACGAAAGATCGACTTAATAACAGTAAAAAAACACATTTATATAGACGCCACGTACATCAAATTTTGGCGGGAAAACATAAGCATGCAGAATCAAATAGTAGCAAGATAGAAGAAAAATTAAAGATATTCTTTTTAAATAAACATTCACGAGGAGATCATATAAATGAACCAAGACAGACATTCGCAATAGATTTCGAATCACAAAGACAACTTCAAATCAATTACATCTTTCAACAGAACGGGGCGAAAACAATCGTACGAGACGGCCGACATCCCTACGATGCAGCTGTCAAAATTTAAAAAACAGTTTGTTGTTGTTATGTGTTAGTTATTAATAAGTGTATAAAGGTGTTAAATTAGTGTAAGGTATGTGATATTGGATTGGATGGCTGCTTAATACAAGTAAGATTGTTCAAATTATTATAATTGCAGTATATCCGTGCGTTATAACTGCCGAAGCTGGCCATACTATAAAACTTGTTATAGTTGATATTTTTTTATATATTATGCAAATATGTATGTTGTCATAAGTATGAATAAGATCGATGCGTCTTAGACTGTTTCGCGCTATAATTGAAATAGAAAGCCAATACCATCTGCTTTTCGTACTGCCGCTACTACATTGTTAGCGTGAACCTTTTTTTATAAGGCCAGTACTTGATTGGGACTGCAGGCCGTCAATAAAAGACGAAGCCTCATTGATTGAGATACTTGAAACTGCCTGGTTTCACGTGAGACAAAGTCCGTGAACCAGCGTAGCGATAAACTAAGAAAAAATGTATATATGTATGTCGTAATTCACTCTACATACCAATTAATTTAGGATATGATAAGTTGTTTTTTTGTGCTATATTGCGTATTGTCATATTATCCTGTTATTGTTATTTAATGCAAAGCTACAAAGAGAGCCATAATATATGTAAATGAATTGTATCAACTAAAAATTTTATTTTACAATATATCGAATATTTTGCCGGAAAAGGTGTTCATATTTTTTAATCAAAAGAATACCATACCTGAGAATACAAATAGACTGAGCTAAATCATAAGTAGAAATTGATTCGATAGATCAGATGCAGCACAACGGATGAACGAACGCAGTAAAGGAATACGCGAGATTGGCGCCTTAGTATAAATTTATCTCGCGATCCAATAGATGTATAAAAAAAAATAACTCCTGAGTTCACGACGCACTGACAGAAGACTGTAGCATCCGTCAGTGTGATAAATAGTGCATCGACAAATCAAACGATGTCAGATATTCAGTAATGATCACTAGCGTACTTATAAGGACATTAAAAAAAAATCCCAGCTTATTGGAGCAATCGTCAATCGATATTGAGAAAGTGACTTAAAACTATTAGCATATATTGATCCGGAAGTATTTAACTATAGAACACCTTTGATAATCCCCTAGATAGGAATTGTGTCATAGAACATCAAAAAATCAATATTTCTCATCGAGACGAGATCTTAAAAGTGTAGGTTACAAGCCGATCTTAACTTATAAACCTCAAATTGATTCAAACTATCTAAAACCAAGTGCATAAGGATCTAACAAATTGGTCTAGACACATAGAATACTCATTATTATTCTTCTTCTTCTTTTGGAGAATACATTTTAGTCAGGACAGGAGAATTTCATATATGAAGGAGCACGTACAAGAGGAAACAGGGCTATTGAATTAAAATCTCTATTCTCTGCATACTTTGAGTATCTTTATACATATATTAGCATCATCCTCTTCTTTCTAGTCACTTCTCCGTTCAATTTTACCTTCTTCATCAAGCGCTTATCGCTGATGACACATCGCGCGCACGTTTAAATAAGTAGTAATAAAATAAGTAAAAAATAAACGCTACAAAATGGCTTGCCCAAAGTGGGGCCGATCATGATCATTGCGAGATATTGTCATCTGACATCTTACATCTTACAAATTAAATTAAAAATTAATAAATTAAAAAATAAATTCTCTACAATCGCTACAAAAATGCCGACCCAACGCGGGGCCTGATTAAAACATTTTAAAGTGAACGGGAACTACTTAGTAGAACATAAACATAGTAATAATTAATACTTTTGAATAAATATCGTTCGTTCATCGGTGAGGCTAATAAATATATAGATACTATCATTGGAGGATACTATCATTGGATGTTAATACATGTATATATTGGTTCTTTTTGTGAGTTTTGGCGAGGAATTTGAAATTTCACTCGCGAATATTTTATTGTTTGCTTGTTGTTTTTTGAGTGTTGACAATAAGGTCGCACCACATATATGATAAATGTTAAGTTGTAATTACTATCTAGCAAATAATATAATATTGTTTTTCTGTGTTACGGTGATACCATCGCACAGATCATCTTGAATGTTTTGATGTTATCTTGTTAAATATTTGCAATATTAGCAAGTGAGTTATATCGGAGGTGGATTATAAGATATATAATATTATAAGATATAATAATAAACCCCGTTCTGCGAAAGGTGCGAATTAATATTTTTATGCGAATCTTAATTATTAATTTTCTTTATAAATGTTCTGTCTTGTCTGCATAAATTGTTATAATATCATCTCGTGAATTGCAAAATAAATATAAAATATTATAATAATAAATAAAAAGATTTCCAAAATAGAAAAATAATAATAATATAAATAATGTCGTATACCGCATCAACGTCAAAAAGACGCCGACTAGCATTAGATATTGAGCAGGGCCGTATTAGGAGCATGTTCGATAGGGACGTTAGTCCGCATAATTCCTTATATGAGTATAATAGATTAGCAGAGCAAGCAGCTGACCAGGCTTTTATAGATAAGGAAAGAGAGAATATGGCTAATATAATAAAAAATTTAGAAGAACAGTTGAAGGAGGCAACGATAAATAATAATAATATCGCTTTAACCCCTCACGTCGCGAGGTAAAAACTCACCGCGCCCAAAAACATCACTTTTGCGCGCGACATATTCGCGCAAAAAATCGACGCGAGTCAACGGCCTTGAGAAAAACGATCATAACTTATAAACCACTAATCGGATTAAAAAAAGATAAATAGAAAAAAGATCGCATTGAAATTTGACATATAAAACATTATAACCTTATCTCGTAAAACAATTAAGATAATAATGAATAAATATTACAAAATTGGCAAACTGAAAAAACTCGCCTATAAAATCATTTCGATTTTTTTGTAAATACAGTTTTTGTAAATATCAAAAATTGTAAATACAGTTATGTTCTTTATTAAATGCTTTACCAAAGCGATATTTTTTTTTACTTATTTGCATACAAAAATACGGAAAAAATATTTATTTATTCAGCCAAGAAAAATTGTATGTATTCTCGTAAAAAAAAATTTTTTTAATTTTTAATTTGTGACTACTTATGGTATTTTTTTATATGAAATTCTTTCAAAATAACTTTATTACTACATCACTTCTTCTTAGAAATCACACCAGAACTTTGAGCTTTGTCTGATATTATAGAAAAATCTAAAGTTTTGAGAGTTTCCGACTTCCGAACCTAATAATAAACTTTGAATGCCCATAATATAAAATTCGTTAGATTTTTTCAATTATATTGTCTTATCATAGACTTATTAATGTCTAATAACTAATTACTATACTCCAAAGAGTCACATTTCATCGAAAAACTATGAAAAATCGCACTTAATTCTCTCATAGTAATTATCAAAACAAGTTTCTTTGCGCGATTCATATTAGAAAACAACATATAATGTTCAAAATACGCCTAATTATGTGATAACTTAGGATGTAAATGAAGCAATACCTATTTTATTAGTAAATTAAAGCGACATTACGTCATGTTTCGCGATATAACGGGATATTTCACAAACATTACAAAATAAATACGGCCATATTTCGCTCGCCGTTTGGTTTTGCCAATGTGTTTTCTTCGAAAATTCGTGAAAAACAGCAAATGGGCTGTGTAAATTGTTTAATCCTAAGGCCTAAACTACTTAAAAATGGAAATTACTTACTTTTATCCGGTATGCACTGCACTTATATACACAAAACAATTCACAACACAACACGTCGCGGAATTATACGCCGCCGCGAATGGGCAGTTCGCGACTGTCGTCAGAAATGAGGTCATCGATTTTGTAAGGGATGTAGTAATTCATATTTCTAACATCGCATGCGGCAATCGAGCAATTTCATAGTGTTGCATATTTGGCTATATTATGGCATCATTCGATAGAATATACAATCGCATTTCGAAATTTAAACGACATTTTCTTGAGCGGCGAGCGCGATATCCCGTATGGGATAGTTTGGATTTCAGCCGGCCGCCATACATATCCCGCAAGGGATGTTAAGTGCCGAGCGGGTTAAATGAAAATAATACAAATAAAATAATAAAGCAGGAAGGTGCATATGTGCCACCGACTGCGGGAAATTTAAATGATGTGTTTCGTTGGGGAATTAAATTTACCGGGGAAGGATCAGTATTGGATTTCATTGAGACATGCGAGGATAGATTGAGGTCTCGACGCGTTAGTGGAAATACATTAGTAGAATCATTTACCGAATTATTAACTGGACCCGCATTGAAATGGTTTCGTTCAATGAGAACCGATCAGTTGACATGGTCCGAGTTAAAGAGGAAGTTAATCGAGCGTTTTGAAGCTTTGAACTACCAAATTAAAATGGATAGTCACATAAGAAATCTAAAACAAAAGCCCCAACAGAGCATAGAAGAGTATATGACCGAAGTTAGAGGTTTCAACGCACTATTGCGTGAACCAATTAAAGATACAATTTTATTAGAAATACTAAAAATAAATGTTGCCGATCGTTATAAGCCCATATTAGGCGCACAAATTCTGACTACTGTCGAAGAGCTCGTAAAGTATGCGAAAAACTTTGAGCAATACATAAATAAAGAGGAAGCTAACCCAATTAAAGAAGTATATCGCGGAAATTATAAGAAACCGATGGTCGCGACGGTTATAGAAAAGAATAACTATAATCAAAATAAGCGCTATAATGACTTTCCTAGGAATGACCAGCGAAATACAAATAATATGCCGTTTAACAATAATAGATTCGAAACATCAGGTAGAGGGCGCGGAAACATGAATCGTGGGCGCGGGGGATATAACTTCTCCGGACAGAGTAGAATTGTGAACGAGATTAGATGTTTGAAATGTGAGGAAGTAGGTCATCACTTCACCACATGCCGGCAAATAAGGGGTAAAATCTGTTTCGGGTGTCGTGCGGAGGGCGTGACAAAATTTGAATGCGCCCGATGCAATAATAATAAGGGGATATCAAATATAAATAATATAAATAGAACGTCGGGAGATGTAAGGAACGATCAAGATTCAGTAGTGAGACCAGTATCTCGGCAGGAGAATTCGGGAAACGAATAGAAGGCTCACCAACTGTAAGGGGGTTAGTGAGGCTATACAATAGCACCCTAACAGATGATATTAATGATCAAAGACCATATATAATGATAATAATAGAGGGAAAAAAAAATTAAAAGCTTTGATCGATACCGGATCAACGGTGAATATAATTGGAAAAAAGTATGTGTCATCATTTAAAAATAATATAAATATAATAAAAAAGAATAGGGTGGAGTTGACTTCGGCTGATGGAACTATACAAGATATAATAGGAGAGTTAAAAATTATGACCCAATATAAACAAATTAAACGGAATTTAAATTTTATCATTAGTCCGAGCATAAAAGAAGGTGTGATATTAGGACTAGAATTCTTGAAAGTTTTTAAAATAAAAATAGATTTCGAATTAGAAGATGGAGAGGTGGAGTTCATTCGTTGTGCCAGTCTCGTTCAAAAGATAACGTCGGATAAATATATTTTGGAGGAAGGTGATTTAGGCGAACGTGAATCACAAATATTAAAATCATTAAAGGAAGAATTCAATGAAATTTCAATAGAACATAAAGGATTAGGATTAACGCACTTAGTGACACATAAAATAATTACAAAAGACGGTCCAATCCGACAACGACCGTACCGATTGTCGCCATATAAGCAAGAACTTTTGAACTTAGAAATAGACCGGATGCTAAAGTTAGGAGTTATTAAACCAATTAGGTCAGAGTGGAGTAGCCCTCTGGTAACTGTAGAAAAGAAAGACGGGACGATGAGAGTATGTTTAGATTCACGACGTTTAAACGCGATAACAGAAAAGGATCATTATCCAGTAGCCTTTTCACAACGAATATTAGATAATCTAAAAGACGCCCACTATCTGTCTTCTATAGATTTGGGTAAGGCCTTCTGGCAAATACCATTAGATGTTACATCAATACCTAAGACAGCATTTGTTGTAGAACGTAAAGGAATGTATGCCTTTGTCCGTATGCCGTTCGGCACGTGCAATGCAACTTCAGAGCTTGCGCGCTTAATGGATAAGATCTTTGGGTTAGAGTTCGAGGGAGAGATATACTGTTATGCAGACGATCTAGTAGTAGTATCGAGGGATTTCAACCGACACATAGAGTTATTAAGAACTGTGAAGGACCGTTTACAACAGGCTGGCTTAACCATAAACATGAAGAAGAGTGAGTTTTGCAAACCAGAAATTAAATACTTAGGGTACATAGTAAACAAAAATGGACTGTCTACAGATCCAGATAAGATAAAATGCATAAAAGAATTCCCTATACCGAGAAACATAAAGGAAGTTAGAAGTTTTGTGGGGCTCGCGTCATACTATCGCCGTTTCATAAAGGGTTTTGCATTCATAGCTGACCCATTACATAAATTAATGGGGGGAAAGAAAAATATAGTACAAAAATTAGTGTGGAACCCCGAAGCGCAAATAGCATTTGATAAATTAAAACAAGCCCTGACGGAAGCACCGGTCATGAAATGCCCTGATTATAGTAAAATCTTTTATCTTCATTGCGATGCATCAGGAAAGGCAGTGGGTGCCATGTTAGCTCAGATTTCAGGGGATGATGATAAAGAACACCCGATAGCGTACTATTCCAAGAGTTTGTCAGCTGCAGAGCGTAACTACAGTACGACAGAACGCGAGTTATTATCAGTTTTAAAAGCAATACAACACTTCAAACATCATTTTGATGGCGTACACTTTAAAGTCTACTCCGATCATAATAGCCTAAAATGGGTCAACCGTCTCGAGAATACCAGTGGTCGTTTGGCTAGGTGGAGTTGTTTACTGTCTCAGTACGACTTCGAAATTATTTACCGGAAGGGAGCTTTAAATATCGTCCCGGACGTGTTGTCACGTATAGAGCAGGATGAAGTCTGCAACGTAGAAATCACAAAATTAAAAAACCCTGACGAATGGTACAACGAATTGAACGAACGAATAATGAATTCACCGACAGAAATAGAAGGTTTTAAAATAGAAAGTGATAGGTTATATAAATTAGTAGTGCCTAAAACACAAAACTTTGGGACTAAGAAGCCGTGGAAATTAATATTAAAACCCGATGAAAGGCAGGAGGCCATAATAAAAACCCATGATGGATACTTAGGAGTACACGTCGGAATATATAAAACAATTAAAAAAATACAGGAGGATTATTATTGGCCAGGTTTAGCAAAAGACGTAGAAAAGTATATAGATACATGTCAAAAGTGCAAAGGATATAAAATAGCAACCACAAAGCCACAAGGGTGGATGACAAAGCCTAAAGCAGTAGATGAGCCATTGAATACTCTTAGCTTAGACATAATAGGTGCGCTGCCTAGAAGCTTGTCAGGGCACGCATACATTTTCTCCGTGGTAGATGTATTTTCAAAATTCGTTTGGTTGTTTCCAATAAGGAAAGTAACGTCAAATGCATTAGAAGAAATTTTAGAAAACCAAATATTTTTAAAGTATGGAGTACCTGCAACCATTATTTTAGATAACGCACAATATTTTCGGTCCAAATCATTCAATAAATTTTTCGAGAAATTTTCAATACCGCGCGTCTATACTTGCTATTATTCTCCCCAATACAATACTATAGAAAGGTATAACCAAGTGATTAAGACCAGTCTAGGAATATTATCGGGCGATCGGCAGAGAACCTGGTCCAAATACCTAAATAAAATCCAATTCGCAATGAATAACCACATTAACTTAAGTACAGGATATACACCGAATTTTCTCATGTTTGGAAGAGAACCATATATCAATGGAAAACTTCACGGCATTAACACTTATGTACCTAGCGACGCGAGACACATAGAGATAGCAGATACTAAACAGCGCACCGAAAATATAAGGGAATTAGAGCTGATATATCAAGTTGTGGAGGAGAAGCTATTAGAAAATTTTAAAAAGAATTCAGAAAGATACAATTTGCGTCGTAAAAGAGTAGTTTTTAACAAAGGTGACATAGTGTGGAAACGTAACCACGTTCAATCAAACAAGATAGAATATTTCACCCATAAATTAGCTCCGCGATACGTACAAGCAAGGGTAAGCAATAGGGTAACGGAGAATGCTTATGACCTAGAAACCTTAGAAGGCATTCCGTTGGGAAGATTTCATATCAAGGATTTAATGAAGGTTAGCGGACGGTGTTAAAACTTACAAGTTATTATATATACATAGAGTGCAAAGATAATGTCATTATTATCATAGAGCAGAGATACGCAACCTTTTGTTAAAATATATTTTAAAATGCCTATTTTTATTCAGCGCTACTAATAGTGACTGACGATTAATAATTTATTATGATGTTCTTTTGAGGGACATAACCATAAGTAGTTTGCTTGTATTATATGAATAGTCAATGAATAATATTATAGTAAACATACCATTTAATTACTACCTATCAGTACCTTGTAACAATATTCATTCCATCCTGACCCGCATCCTATTCAAAATCCTCAACCACCAATCCTACTCACATTCCTCAACTACCAACTCCATTATTCCACAAACCTTACTTACACTGTACTGAAACGTTTTAACTTTTTGAGTCGTCATTAAAAATTTGCTTTTAAGCAAGGCGTTGACATTTCATAGGACAAGAAGATAATTAGTTTAAAGTAGTTACACATAATTAAATATATATGTATGTATATAAATATATATATATATATATATACATACATATACTATATGACAGAGGGAGTTAGCAACATCCGCTAATCAAAAGATCATTAGAGAAGGGAAATTTAAAAACATTATAATATAAATAATAGTGGACAACATGTCTCACTACATAATAAATATATAAATAAATAAATTAAAGATAGACATCACGTAGTCGAAGTCAACGACACCGGAGGTTAACGACAATAATAGTTAAACCTAAAGGGGATTTTAATAATATAATAATAATAAATAACCATATACGGAATAACGTTGATTAAATACCGTAAAATAATGAGGATGAAAATATGTTCTGTGGTAAAATTTTATAATAATGAAGTCTTGTGTGGTATAAGCCGCGACAAGATATAAATATATTTTTTTTGTTATCAAGATATTTAGAGTAGTTAAATATGGAAATATAATAGAGACAAATATTACGATAAAAATATAATAACGTGTGCCATATAGTACATGTCCGGTTATCAATGTATATGGAGGATAACAAATATATGTTTAATAAGTATTAGGGAGCTAAACCTTATACCATAATATAGATACGTATGTCATATAACATACGTACGGTTATCGATTTGTAGGGAGGATAACGATATATAAAGATAACAACGATGTGGCAGTAAATGATCTTGGGTTGATAATGATGATTTTTCGGTGGGTCTGAAGACTGACATGTCGGCGAACAAGCCATAGGACTGCAGGGCTAGGACGGATGTTTTTTTTTGTTAGGAGTTTATAATAGGAGTGATTCATGACGCTCCGGAATGCCTGGTGACGGTTTAAATAGGTTCGTCCAATAATCCGAAGCGCAGGGTTCCAAAATAATGCAACGAGTTGAGTGCGTTGGCAATTTTCCCCAGGGCTGCTAGATAAGGAGATAGTATTCGATTATAGGCTGATATGGGTCCTCTCACGAGCTCGTGTAGATTGGGACGGGGGTTTTGGAAGATAGGAGATATAATAATTATTATCTATAATATTTAGTTGAGAAGTTGAAATAAATATATAGAAGTTTCTAAATTAGTTTAAATATTGGAGGAGATATACAGTAACGTTCCAAAAGAATGAGGCGAAGTATGAAGACGCAATTTTAACTTAAAGAATATCTAACATGAGATGGAGACGATGACGGGTTGTGATTTTGGTATGAAGAGATGTATGAAGAGGCCACACGAAAGGGAATGGATGAAAGATAGTGGACTGAAAAGGATAAGAGAACATCCCGGATTCTGACTTATTACATGAGAAGTAGCTTCAACATAAAAAAATCTGATATCAGTAAATGCACAGCAATAGTCCAGTTTAGTATACATACGTTAGGTTACCCATAATTTAGCTATACAGACGGTGTAAGTTCGGCGTGAAAATTCATACCAGTTATAATATTTTTTTAAATATGATATATCCCATGCTTAGGTACGAACTTTGGTTTGTACGTCAAGGTCGAGTACTCAGGTCAGTGGCCTAGGGCGAATATTTAATTATAGTACCCAAGAGACTCGCCATGGCATTCGCATATTCAACATAGTTAGTGAGTTAGACAGAATAAAGTTTCAGGTGACGCCCGTGTAAGGATTTAAAAATTCATCGGTTAGCGCACGCGTGATTCGGAGAAAGAAATGAAATTAATTTAGACTTTTCAACGGAAGGAAGTAGTATTTATATATAACTATGTTATTGATAATATAGCGAGAGAGATGAAACAAGTAGGCGGAGATGTGATCGAGGACTCGGAAGTAATTCTGTTGAGCAGGTGCACATTGAAGTGAAAGAGAGAGATTGAAAGTTGGATTATTATCATACATATATCAATATTATTAATATATGATACTGAGAATTTATATTTTTTTTAAGGGAATAAAGCAGTAGTTGCTCTAAAAATAATCAAATTAGAATGTTATTGAATACAAGTAGATCAATTATACCACAGAACATAACATAACGAACTCAAATATAATATAATATGACGAACTCAAAAATAATATAATATGATGAACTCAAAGTATAATACGATGCGTTGAATTTAAAGTATAAAATAATATGATGAAAGCTGAAGATAAATATAGAATATAACCTGAATAAGGAGGAGATGTAATAAAATAAAAAAAGAATGAATACATAATCTAAATATATATAATGAGGATAATATAAGGGGATTTATAAATATGATGACACATCAATAGACATAATATCAAATAAAATAATATAGTTCAAAATGGGAGATAAGAAATAATAAGAGAGCGACATGAAGCGATAACAAAATATTTTTATAACCCAAGAGCTAAAGTAAGAACTGGTTGACTACACGTATGATGAAGTCACGTGGTTCCTCGAGGGCGAGCAACGATCTGGGGAGGGGGTATTGTAATGATATAAAATCGAACGCCTCCTGTCAAATAAAATACTTAATATCTAAACCAAACCAAAGCCATGTAAGCACACCTATTGCCATCTATACGCAGCAATGTTAATGCAAGGTGAATGGTCTTCAAAACGTAAAAGTAGTAATTAGTCGATTCATTCATGATCCCAAAAATTTAAATCAATTTCAAAACGTGTAGCGACATCTAGCGGCATACGCGAGAAATGTTACCAGTCGATAAGTAGATAAACTGTAAAATAAATTTTACCGACGTTGACAGGGAATACAAAAATATATTAAAATAAGATTAAAACTCAATAAAACAATGAAACGTTTATATATTCGTTAAAAATGAAGCGTAATAGCAATAAACCACTAAATAAAATAAAACTAAATAGGCTTTAGAGAAAAATAAAGGAAAAATCGATGATTAAAGAAACGCCGAAATCACATACAAAAATGGGTCTTCAAAAGATGCATGATAGAAACACAGGATATTTAGAAAGATTTCAGCGACGACACGCACTATAGACGTAGTATAGAATAAGCACTATCCTCTGAAACGAAAGTAGAATCTGAAAACAGAATAAATAGTTAGCAATTGATTTAAATAGAGCAGAAAACGAATACGCAGCCGGCTAGAAACTGACAGTTCATATTATGATTAAATTGTCGTACTTTTACAAGAAAAATCGCCACTATAGACGATAATGCTAATTACAGCCGATATAGATAGAACACACAGCAGATAGACTTACTAGAATAAAGCCAATGAAATAAGCTATTTTATGAAGCAGAGCATATATTCTGTACGATGGTTTACAGGGAGAATTTAATGTTTGAAACTGAATAAATGACGATTTGACGGAAAAATAAATCCGAATTAACCACGGCAAGAAAGTGTTACCATGTTTTGACATCAAATAGAGTCGGAATATCGTACAAATTTTGATCACTAGAGGCGCTGTAATTCAGAAATAAAGGAAATTCTAAGGTGGACCACTACCGAAAAACAGACGAGCGTCTCAAGGAGCGTCATATTCATATTTGGCGGGAAGTTTTGGAGGGAAAGCCATATCTAAAAAAACCGACGATAATACAAATATTAGAGTATACAGAAAGAAGAAGCAAGTTAAAAAGGTCATAGGTGACATATTTTTAAAGGAAACGGATGAGTAATTTCGATGTAAAGAATTGTTTTCAAAATGGGTCACTGAAAAACCTACTAACGCCGAATAACTTTTTATAAAAACCATATAGGATTATAGTAGAAAAAAAATGAATAATAATAGCCGTAATAGTTAATGAAATAGACATACTTTTTGGAAAAATATACACGTACCTTTGGAAGCTCATAGCGCCGCGAAGAGGCAACGTAAAATTAATATATATGCAGAAATTAGATGCTGGGGATACAGATTACAAGGGAAAAATAAGGAAATCAGCTCAAATGAGTGAATTAAAGAAATAAGAGTGCAAAAATAGCTCGATGTGCACGAAATGGTACGGAACCCCAATGCGGAAAAACGATAGTTGGTAACCAGACAGAAAAAGCATGATGGCCGCGTTATTTTGCATAGGAAGGGGTGAAAAGCACATCTAAAAATGGAGAAATTGCCGTATTTTGAAGGGTATAAAAAGGCGGTGGGCAATGCCAAAATCAATTCAGTTTACCAGGAGATCCACCGCGTAATAACCTCGTCACCCAAACGTCGAAAAAGTGCCGGAAAATGTAAAAGTTCAAGTTAAAACGAGGGAATGTGGGCAGAAATGCTGTCCACATTCCCATAAAAAATCATGTAGAATCTAAGTGAAGTTTTTTAACACATATTTATTTTATTAGAAGCGGTACATCAAATATTTGGCGGGAAAGCAACAAAATTAAACAGTGCTAAAAATTCGACGAGAAATCGACGTAAAAACAGTAAAAACCCTCTATAAGAGACGCCACGTACATCAATTATTTGGCGGGAAAGCAAAAATATTAAACAGTGCTAAAAATTCGCAGAGAGATCGACGTAATAACAGTAAAAAACCCTTTATAAGCGACGCCACGTACATCAATTATTTGGCGGGAAAGCAACAATATTAACCAGTGGTAAGATTCGACGAAAGATCGACTTAATAACAGTAAAAAAACACATTTATATAGACGCCACGTACATCAAATTTTGGCGGGAAAACATAAGCATGCAGAATCAAATAGTAGCAAGATAGAAGAAAAATTAAAGATATTCTTTTTAAATAAACATTCACGAGGAGATCATATAAATGAACCAAGACAGACATTCGCAATAGATTTCGAATCACAAAGACAACTTCAAATCAATTACATCTTTCAACAGAACGGGGCGAAAACAATCGTACGAGACGGCCGACATCCCTACGATGCAGCTGTCAAAATTTAAAAAACAGTTTGTTGTTGTTATGTGTTAGTTATTAAGAAGTGTATAAAGGTGTTAAATTAGTGTAAGGTATGTGATATTGGATTGGATGGCTGCTTAATACAAGTAAGATTGTTCAAATTATTATAATTGCAGTATATCCGTGCGTTATAACTGCCGAAGCTGGCCATACTATAAAACTTGTTATAGTTGATATTTTTTTATATATTATGCAAATATGTATGTTGTCATAAGTATGAATAAGATCGATGCGTCTTAGACTGTTTCGCGCTATAATTGAAATAGAAAGCCAATACCATCTGCTTTTCGTACTGCCGCTACTACATTGTTAGCGTGAACCTTTTTTTATAAGGCCAGTACTTGATTGGGACTGCAGGCCGTCAATAAAAGACGAAGCCTCATTGATTGAGATACTTGAAACTGCCTGGTTTCACGTGAGACAAAGTCCGTGAACCAGCGTAGCGATAAACTAAGAAAAAATGTATATATGTATGTCGTAATTCACTCTACATACCAATTAATTTAGGATATGATAAGTTGTTTTTTTGTGCTATATTGCGTATTGTCATATTATCCTGTTATTGTTATTTAATGCAAAGCTACAAAGAGAGCCATAATATATGTAAATGAATTGTATCAACTAAAAATTTTATTTTACAATATATCGAATATTTTGCCGGAAAAGGTGTTCATATTTTTTAATCAAAAGAATACCATACCTGAGAATACAAATAGACTGAGCTAAATCATAAGTAGAAATTGATTCGATAGATCAGATGCAGCACAACGGATGAACGAACGCAGTAAAGGAATACGCGAGATTGGCGCTTTAGTATAAATTTATCTCGCGATCCAATAGATGTATAAAAAAAAATAACTCCTGAGTTCACGACGCACTGACAGAAGACTGTAGCATCCGTCAGTGTGATAAATAGTGCATCGACAAATCAAACGATGTCAGATATTCAGTAATGATCACTAGCGTACTTATAAGGACATTAAAAAAAAATCCCAGCTTATTGGAGCAATCGTCAATCGATATTGAGAAAGTGACTTAAAACTATTAGCATATATTGATCCGGAAGTATTTAACTATAGAACACCTTTGATAATCCCCTAGATAGGAATTGTGTCATAGAACATCAAAAAATCAATATTTCTCATCGAGACGAGATCTTAAAAGTGTAGGTTACAAGCCGATCTTAACTTATAAACCTCAAATTGATTCAAACTATCTAAAACCAAGTGCATAAGGATCTAACAAATTGGTCTAGACACATAGAATACTCATTATTATTCTTCTTCTTCTTTTGGAGAATACATTTTAGTCAGGACAGGAGAATTTCATATATGAAGGAGCACGTACAAGAGGAAACAGGGCTATTGAATTAAAATCTCTATTCTCTGCATACTTTGAGTATCTTTATACATATATTAGCATCATCCTCTTCTTTCTAGTCACTTCTCCGTTCAATTTTACCTTCTTCATCAAGCGCTTATCGCTGATGACACATCGCGCGCACGTTTAAATAAGTAGTAATAAAATAAGTAAAAAATAAACGCTACAAAATGGCTTGCCCAAAGTGGGGCCGATCATGATCATTGCGAGATATTGTCATCTGACATCTTACATCTTACAAATTAAATTAAAAATTAATAAATTAAAAAATAAATTCTCTACAATCGCTACAAAAATGCCGACCCAACGCGGGGCCTGATTAAAACATTTTAAAGTGAACGGGAACTACTTAGTAGAACATAAACATAGTAATAATTAATACTTTTGAATAAATATCGTTCGTTCATCGGTGAGGCTAATAAATATATAGATACTATCATTGGAGGATACTATCATTGGATGTTAATACATGTATATATTGGTTCTTTTTGTGAGTTTTGGCGAGGAATTTGAAATTTCACTCGCGAATATTTTATTGTTTGCTTGTTGTTTTTTGAGTGTTGACAATAAGGTCGCACCACATATATGATAAATGTTAAGTTGTAATTACTATCTAGCAAATAATATAATATTGTTTTTCTGTGTTACGGTGATACCATCGCACAGATCATCTTGAATGTTTTGATGTTATCTTGTTAAATATTTGCAATATTAGCAAGTGAGTTATATCGGAGGTGGATTATAAGATATATAATATTATAAGATATAATAATAAACCCCGTTCTGCGAAAGGTGCGAATTAATATTTTTATGCGAATCTTAATTATTAATTTTCTTTATAAATGTTCTGTCTTGTCTGCATAAATTGTTATAATATCATCTCGTGAATTGCAAAATAAATATAAAATATTATAATAATAAATAAAAAGATTTCCAAAATAGAAAAATAATAATAATATAAATAATGTCGTATACCGCATCAACGTCAAAAAGACGCCGACTAGCATTAGATATTGAGCAGGGCCGTATTAGGAGCATGTTCGATAGGGACGTTAGTCCGCATAATTCCTTATATGAGTATAATAGATTAGCAGAGCAAGCAGCTGACCAGGCTTTTATAGATAAGGAAAGAGAGAATATGGCTAATATAATAAAAAATTTAGAAGAACAGTTGAAGGAGGCAACGATAAATAATAATAATATCGCTTTAACCCCTCACGTCGCGAGGTAAAAACTCACCGCGCCCAAAAACATCACTTTTGCGCGCGACATATTCGCGCAAAAAATCGACGCGAGTCAACGGCCTTGAGAAAAACGATCATAACTTATAAACCACTAATCGGATTAAAAAAAGATAAATAGAAAAAAGATCGCATTGAAATTTGACATATAAAACATTATAACCTTATCTCGTAAAACAATTAAGATAATAATGAATAAATATTACAAAATTGGCAAACTGAAAAAACTCGCCTATAAAATCATTTCGATTTTTTTGTAAATACAGTTTTTGTAAATATCAAAAATTGTAAATACAGTTATGTTCTTTATTAAATGCTTTACCAAAGCGATATTTTTTTTTACTTATTTGCATACAAAAATACGGAAAAAATATTTATTTATTCAGCCAAGAAAAATTGTATGTATTCTCGTAAAAAAAAATTTTTTTAATTTTTAATTTGTGACTACTTATGGTATTTTTTTATATGAAATTCTTTCAAAATAACTTTATTACTACATCACTTCTTCTTAGAAATCACACCAGAACTTTGAGCTTTGTCTGATATTATAGAAAAATCTAAAGTTTTGAGAGTTTCCGACTTCCGAACCTAATAATAAACTTTGAATGCCCATAATATAAAATTCGTTAGATTTTTTCAATTATATTGTCTTATCATAGACTTATTAATGTCTAATAACTAATTACTATACTCCAAAGAGTCACATTTCATCGAAAAACTATGAAAAATCGCACTTAATTCTCTCATAGTAATTATCAAAACAAGTTTCTTTGCGCGATTCATATTAGAAAACAACATATAATGTTCAAAATACGCCTAATTATGTGATAACTTAGGATGTAAATGAAGCAATACCTATTTTATTAGTAAATTAAAGCGACATTACGTCATGTTTCGCGATATAACGGGATATTTCACAAACATTACAAAATAAATACGGCCATATTTCGCTCGCCGTTTGGTTTTGCCAATGTGTTTTCTTCGAAAATTCGTGAAAAACAGCAAATGGGCTGTGTAAATTGTTTAATCCTAAGGCCTAAACTACTTAAAAATGGAAATTACTTACTTTTATCCGGTATGCACTGCACTTATATACACAAAACAATTCACAACACAACACGTCGCGGAATTATACGCCGCCGCGAATGGGCAGTTCGCGACTGTCGTCAGAAATGAGGTCATCGATTTTGTAAGGGATGTAGTAATTCATATTTCTAACATCGCATGCGGCAATCGAGCAATTTCATAGTGTTGCATATTTGGCTATATTATGGCATCATTCGATAGAATATACAATCGCATTTCGAAATTTAAACGACATTTTCTTGAGCGGCGAGCGCGATATCCCGTATGGGATAGTTTGGATTTCAGCCGGCCGCCATACATATCCCGCAAGGGATGTTAAGTGCCGAGCGGGTTAAATGAAAATAATACAAATAAAATAATAAAGCAGGAAGGTGCATATGTGCCACCGACTGCGGGAAATTTAAATGATGTGTTTCGTTGGGGAATTAAATTTACCGGGGAAGGATCAGTATTGGATTTCATTGAGACATGCGAGGATAGATTGAGGTCTCGACGCGTTAGTGGAAATACATTAGTAGAATCATTTACCGAATTATTAACTGGACCCGCATTGAAATGGTTTCGTTCAATGAGAACCGATCAGTTGACATGGTCCGAGTTAAAGAGGAAGTTAATCGAGCGTTTTGAAGCTTTGAACTACCAAATTAAAATGGATAGTCACATAAGAAATCTAAAACAAAAGCCCCAACAGAGCATAGAAGAGTATATGACCGAAGTTAGAGGTTTCAACGCACTATTGCGTGAACCAATAAAAGATACAATTTTATTAGAAATACTAAAAATAAATGTTGCCGATCGTTATAAGCCCATATTAGGCGCACAAATTCTGACTACTGTCGAAGAGCTCGTAAAGTATGCGAAAAACTTTGAGCAATACATAAATAAAGAGGAAGCTAACCCAATTAAAGAAGTATATCGCGGAAATTATAAGAAACCGATGGTCGCGACGGTTATAGAAAAGAATAACTATAATCAAAATAAGCGCTATAATGACTTTCCTAGGAATGACCAGCGAAATACAAATAATATGCCGTTTAACAATAATAGATTCGAAACATCAGGTAGAGGGCGCGGAAACATGAATCGTGGGCGCGGGGGATATAACTTCTCCGGACAGAGTAGAATTGTGAACGAGATTAGATGTTTGAAATGTGAGGAAGTAGGTCATCACTTCACCACATGCCGGCAAATAAGGGGTAAAATCTGTTTCGGGTGTCGTGCGGAGGGCGTGACAAAATTTGAATGCGCCCGATGCAATAATAATAAGGGGATATCAAATATAAATAATATAAATAGAACGTCGGGAGATGTAAGGAACGATCAAGATTCAGTAGTGAGACCAGTATCTCGGCAGGAGAATTCGGGAAACGAATAGAAGGCTCACCAACTGTAAGGGGGTTAGTGAGGCTATACAATAGCACCCTAACAGATGATATTAATGATCAAAGACCATATATAATGATAATAATAGAGGGAAAAAAAAAATTAAAAGCTTTGATCGATACCGGATCAACGGTGAATATAATTGGAAAAAAGTATGTGTCATCATTTAAAAATAATATAAATATAATAAAAAAGAATAGGGTGGAGTTGACTTCGGCTGATGGAACTATACAAGATATAATAGGAGAGTTAAAAATTATGACCCAATATAAACAAATTAAACGGAATTTAAATTTTATCATTAGTCCGAGCATAAAAGAAGGTGTGATATTAGGACTAGAATTCTTGAAAGTTTTTAAAATAAAAATAGATTTCGAATTAGAAGATGGAGAGGTGGAGTTCATTCGTTGTGCCAGTCTCGTTCAAAAGATAACGTCGGATAAATATATTTTGGAGGAAGGTGATTTAGGCGAACGTGAATCACAAATATTAAAATCATTAAAGGATGAATTCAATGAAATTTCAATAGAACATAAAGGATTAGGATTAACGCACTTAGTGACACATAAAATAATTACAAAAGACGGTCCAATCCGACAACGACCGTACCGATTGTCGCCATATAAGCAAGAACTTTTGAACTTAGAAATAGACCGGATGCTAAAGTTAGGAGTTATTAAACCAATTAGGTCAGAGTGGAGTAGCCCTCTGGTAACTGTAGAAAAGAAAGACGGGACGATGAGAGTATGTTTAGATTCACGACGTTTAAACGCGATAACAGAAAAGGATCATTATCCAGTAGCCTTTTCACAACGAATATTAGATAATCTAAAAGACGCCCACTATCTGTCTTCTATAGATTTGGGTAAGGCCTTCTGGCAAATACCATTAGATGTTACATCAATACCTAAGACAGCATTTGTTGTAGAACGTAAAGGAATGTATGCCTTTGTCCGTATGCCGTTCGGCACGTGCAATGCAACTTCAGAGCTTGCGCGCTTAATGGATAAGATCTTTGGGTTAGAGTTCGAGGGAGAGATATACTGTTATGCAGACGATCTAGTAGTAGTATCGAGGGATTTCAACCGACACATAGAGTTATTAAGAACTGTGAAGGACCGTTTACAACAGGCTGGCTTAACCATAAACATGAAGAAGAGTGAGTTTTGCAAACCAGAAATTAAATACTTAGGGTACATAGTAAACAAAAATGGACTGTCTACAGATCCAGATAAGATAAAATGCATAAAAGAATTCCCTATACCGAGAAACATAAAGGAAGTTAGAAGTTTTGTGGGGCTCGCGTCATACTATCGCCGTTTCATAAAGGGTTTTGCATTCATAGCTGACCCATTACATAAATTAATGGGGGGAAAGAAAAATATAGTACAAAAATTAGTGTGGAACCCCGAAGCGCAAATAGCATTTGATAAATTAAAACAAGCCCTGACGGAAGCACCGGTCATGAAATGCCCTGATTATAGTAAAATCTTTTATCTTCATTGCGATGCATCAGGAAAGGCAGTGGGTGCCATGTTAGCTCAGATTTCAGGGGATGATGATAAAGAACACCCGATAGCGTACTATTCCAAGAGTTTGTCAGCTGCAGAGCGTAACTACAGTACGACAGAACGCGAGTTATTATCAGTTTTAAAAGCAATACAACACTTCAAACATCATTTTGATGGCGTACACTTTAAAGTCTACTCCGATCATAATAGCCTAAAATGGGTCAACCGTCTCGAGAATACCAGTGGTCGTTTGGCTAGGTGGAGTTGTTTACTGTCTCAGTACGACTTCGAAATTATTTACCGGAAGGGAGCTTTAAATATCGTCCCGGACGTGTTGTCACGTATAGAGCAGGATGAAGTCTGCAACGTAGAAATCACAAAATTAAAAAACCCTGACGAATGGTACAACGAATTGAACGAACGAATAATGAATTCACCGACAGAAATAGAAGGTTTTAAAATAGAAAGTGATAGGTTATATAAATTAGTAGTGCCTAAAACACAAAACTTTGGGACTAAGAAGCCGTGGAAATTAATATTAAAACCCGATGAAAGGCAGGAGGCCATAATAAAAACCCATGATGGATACTTAGGAGTACACGTCGGAATATATAAAACAATTAAAAAAATACAGGAGGATTATTATTGGCCAGGTTTAGCAAAAGACGTAGAAAAGTATATAGATACATGTCAAAAGTGCAAAGGATATAAAATAGCAACCACAAAGCCACAAGGGTGGATGACAAAGCCTAAAGCAGTAGATGAGCCATTGAATACTCTTAGCTTAGACATAATAGGTGCGCTGCCTAGAAGCTTGTCAGGGCACGCATACATTTTCTCCGTGGTAGATGTATTTTCAAAATTCGTTTGGTTGTTTCCAATAAGGAAAGTAACGTCAAATGCATTAGAAGAAATTTTAGAAAACCAAATATTTTTAAAGTATGGAGTACCTGCAACCATTATTTTAGATAACGCACAATATTTTCGGTCCAAATCATTCAATAAATTTTTCGAGAAATTTTCAATACCGCGCGTCTATACTTGCTATTATTCTCCCCAATACAATACTATAGAAAGGTATAACCAAGTGATTAAGACCAGTCTAGGAATATTATCGGGCGATCGGCAGAGAACCTGGTCCAAATACCTAAATAAAATCCAATTCGCAATGAATAACCACATTAACTTAAGTACAGGATATACACCGAATTTTCTCATGTTTGGAAGAGAACCATATATCAATGGAAAACTTCACGGCATTAACACTTATGTACCTAGCGACGCGAGACACATAGAGATAGCAGATACTAAACAGCGCACCGAAAATATAAGGGAATTAGAGCTGATATATCAAGTTGTGGAGGAGAAGCTATTAGAAAATTTTAAAAAGAATTCAGAAAGATACAATTTGCGTCGTAAAAGAGTAGTTTTTAACAAAGGTGACATAGTGTGGAAACGTAACCACGTTCAATCAAACAAGATAGAATATTTCACCCATAAATTAGCTCCGCGATACGTACAAGCAAGGGTAAGCAATAGGGTAACGGAGAATGCTTATGACCTAGAAACCTTAGAAGGCATTCCGTTGGGAAGATTTCATATCAAGGATTTAATGAAGGTTAGCGGACGGTGTTAAAACTTACAAGTTATTATATATACATAGAGTGCAAAGATAATGTCATTATTATTATAGAGCAGAGATACGCAACCTTTTGTTAAAATATATTTTAAAATGCCTATTTTTATTCAGCGCTACTAATAGTGACTGACGATTAATAATTTATTATGATGTTCTTTTGAGGGACATAACCATAAGTAGTTTGCTTGTATTATATGAATAGTCAATGAATAATATTATAGTAAACATACCATTTAATTACTACCTATCAGTACCTTGTAACAATATTCATTCCATCCTGACCCGCATCCTATTCAAAATCCTCAACCACCAATCCTACTCACATTCCTCAACTACCAACTCCATTATTCCACAAACCTTACTTACACTGTACTGAAACGTTTTAACTTTTTGAGTCGTCATTAAAAATTTGCTTTTAAGCAAGGCGTTGACATTTCATAGGACAAGAAGATAATTAGTTTAAAGTAGTTACACATAATTAAATATATATGTATGTATATAAATATATATATATATATATACATACATATACTATATGACAGAGGGAGTTAGCAACATCCGCTAATCAAAAGATCATTAGAGAAGGGAAATTTAAAAACATTATAATATAAATAATAGTGGACAACATGTCTCACTACATAATAAATATATAAATAAATAAATTAAAGATAGACATCACGTAGTCGAAGTCAACGACACCGGAGGTTAACGACAATAATAGTTAAACCTAAAGGGGATTTTAATAATATAATAATAATAAATAACCATATACGGAATAACGTTGATTAAATACCGTAAAATAATGAGGATGAAAATATGTTCTGTGGTAAAATTTTATAATAATGAAGTCTTGTGTGGTATAAGCCGCGACAAGATATAAATATATTTTTTTTGTTATCAAGATATTTAGAGTAGTTAAATATGGAAATATAATAGAGACAAATATTACGATAAAAATATAATAACGTGTGCCATATAGTACATGTCCGGTTATCAATGTATATGGAGGATAACAAATATATGTTTAATAAGTATTAGGGAGCTAAACCATATACCATAATATAGATACGTATGTCATATAACATACGTACGGTTATCGATTTGTAGGGAGGATAACGATATATAAAGATAACAACGATGTGGCAGTAAATGATCTTGGGTTGATAATGATGATTTTTCGGTGGGTCTGAAGACTGACATGTCGGCGAACAAGCCATAGGACTGCAGGGCTAGGACGGATGTTTTTTTTTTGTTAGGAGTTTATAATAGGAGTGATTCATGACGCTCCGGAATGCCTGGTGACGGTTTAAATAGGTTCGTCCAATAATCCGAAGCGCAGGGTTCCAAAATAATGCAACGAGTTGAGTGCGTTGGCAATTTTCCCCAGGGCTGCTAGATAAGGAGATAGTATTCGATTATAGGCTGATATGGGTCCTCTCACGAGCTCGTGTAGATTGGGACGGGGGTTTTGGAAGATAGGAGATATAATAATTATTATCTATAATATTTAGTTGAGAAGTTGAAATAAATATATAGAAGTTTCTAAATTAGTTTAAATATTGGAGGAGATATACAGTAACGTTCCAAAAGAATGAGGCGAAGTATGAAGACGCAATTTTAACTTAAAGAATATCTAACATGAGATGGAGACGATGACGGGTTGTGATTTTGGTATGAAGAGATGTATGAAGAGGCCACACGAAAGGGAATGGATGAAAGATAGTGGACTGAAAAGGATAAGAGAACATCCCGGATTCTGACTTATTACATGAGAAGTAGCTTCAACATAAAAAAATCTGATATCAGTAAATGCACAGCAATAGTCCAGTTTAGTATACATACGTTAGGTTACCCATAATTTAGCTATACAGACGGTGTAAGTTCGGCGTGAAAATTCATACCAGTTATAATATTTTTTTAAATATGATATATCCCATGCTTAGGTACGAACTTTGGTTTGTACGTCAAGGTCGAGTACTCAGGTCAGTGGCCTAGGGCGAATATTTAATTATAGTACCCAAGAGACTCGCCATGGCATTCGCATATTCAACATAGTTAGTGAGTTAGACAGAATAAAGTTTCAGGTGACGCCCGTGTAAGGATTTAAAAATTCATCGGTTAGCGCACGCGTGATTCGGAGAAAGAAATGAAATTAATTTAGACTTTTCAACGGAAGGAAGTAGTATTTATATATAACTATGTTATTGATAATATAGCGAGAGAGATGAAACAAGTAGGCGGAGATGTGATCGAGGACTCGGAAGTAATTCTGTTGAGCAGGTGCACATTGAAGTGAAAGAGAGAGATTGAAAGTTGGATTATTATCATACATATATCAATATTATTAATATATGATACTGAGAATTTATATTTTTTTTTAACCCTTCAAGCCCCGCGACTTCTATATCGAAGTCAACTGAACGCGTCCAGGAAAAGTGATTTGATTGGGTTTTTCGTGTCATTCCGTATTCAGTTGTATTTTATTTAAATGCACGATGATATTTGTATCATCGTGCATTTAAATAAAATACAACTGCATACGGAATGACACGAAAAACCCAATCAAATCACTTTTCCTGGACGCGTTAAGTTGACTTCGATATCGAAGTCGCGGGGCTTGAAGGGTTAAGGGAATAAAGCAGTAGTTGCTCTAAAAATAATCAAATTAGAATGTTATTGAATACAAGTAGATCAATTATACCACAGAACATAACATAACGAACTCAAATATAATATAATATGACGAACTCAAAAATAATATAATATGATGAACTCAAAGTATAATACGATGCGTTGAATTTAAAGTATAAAATAATATGATGAAAGCTGAAGATAAATATAGAATATAACCTGAATAAGGAGGAGATGTAATAAAATAAAAAAAGAATGAATACATAATCTAAATATATATAATGAGGATAATATAAGGGGATTTATAAATATGATGACACATCAATAGACATAATATCAAATAAAATAATATAGTTCAAAATGGGAGATAAGAAATAATAAGAGAGCGACATGAAGCGATAACAAAATATTTTTATAACCCAAGAGCTAAAGTAAGAACTGGTTGACTACACGTATGATGAAGTCACGTGGTTCCTCGAGGGCGAGCAACGATCTGGGGAGGGGGTATTGTAATGATATAAAATCGAACGCCTCCTGTCAAATAAAATACTTAATATCTAAACCAAACCAAAGCCATGTAAGCACACCTATTGCCATCTATACGCAGCAATGTTAATGCAAGGTGAATGGTCTTCAAAACGTAAAAGTAGTAATTAGTCGATTCATTCATGATCCCAAAAATTTAAATCAATTTCAAAACGTGTAGCGACATCTAGCGGCATACGCGAGAAATGTTACCAGTCGATAAGTAGATAAACTGTAAAATAAATTTTACCGACGTTGACAGGGAATACAAAAATATATTAAAATAAGATTAAAACTCAATAAAACAATGAAACGTTTATATATTCGTTAAAAATGAAGCGTAATAGCAATAAACCACTAAATAAAATAAAACTAAATAGGCTTTAGAGAAAAATAAAGGAAAAATCGATGATTAAAGAAACGCCGAAATCACATACAAAAATGGGTCTTCAAAAGATGCATGATAGAAACACAGGATATTTAGAAAGATTTCAGCGACGACACGCACTATAGACGTAGTATAGAATAAGCACTATCCTCTGAAACGAAAGTAGAATCTGAAAACAGAATAAATAGTTAGCAATTGATTTAAATAGAGCAGAAAACGAATACGCAGCCGGCTAGAAACTGACAGTTCATATTATGATTAAATTGTCGTACTTTTACAAGAAAAATCGCCACTATAGACGATAATGCTAATTACAGCCGATATAGATAGAACACACAGCAGATAGACTTACTAGAATAAAGCCAATGAAATAAGCTATTTTATGAAGCAGAGCATATATTCTGTACGATGGTTTACAGGGAGAATTTAATGTTTGAAACTGAATAAATGACGATTTGACGGAAAAATAAATCCGAATTAACCACGGCAAGAAAGTGTTACCATGTTTTGACATCAAATAGAGTCGGAATATCGTACAAATTTTGATCACTAGAGGCGCTGTAATTCAGAAATAAAGGAAATTCTAAGGTGGACCACTACCGAAAAACAGACGAGCGTCTCAAGGAGCGTCATATTCATATTTGGCGGGAAGTTTTGGAGGGAAAGCCATATCTAAAAAAACCGACGATAATACAAATATTAGAGTATACAGAAAGAAGAAGCAAGTTAAAAAGGTCATAGGTGACATATTTTTAAAGGAAACGGATGAGTAATTTCGATGTAAAGAATTGTTTTCAAAATGGGTCACTGAAAAACCTACTAACGCCGAATAACTTTTTATAAAAACCATATAGGATTATAGTAGAAAAAAAATGAATAATAATAGCCGTAATAGTTAATGAAATAGACATACTTTTTGGAAAAATATACACGTACCTTTGGAAGCTCATAGCGCCGCGAAGAGGCAACGTAAAATTAATATATATGCAGAAATTAGATGCTGGGGATACAGATTACAAGGGAAAAATAAGGAAATCAGCTCAAATGAGTGATTTAAAGAAATAAGAGTGCAAAAATAGCTCGATGTGCACGAAATGGTACGGAACCCCAATGCGGAAAAACGATAGTTGGTAACCAGACAGAAAAAGCATGATGGCCGCGTTATTTTGCATAGGAAGGGGTGAAAAGCACATCTAAAAATGGAGAAATTGCCGTATTTTGAAGGGTATAAAAAGGCGGTGGGCAATGCCAAAATCAATTCAGTTTACCAGGAGATCCACCGCGTAATAACCTCGTCACCCAAACGTCGAAAAAGTGCCGGAAAATGTAAAAGTTCAAGTTAAAACGAGGGAATGTGGGCAGAAATGCTGTCCACATTCCCATAAAAAATCATGTAGAATCTAAGTGAAGTTTTTTAACACATATTTATTTTATTAGAAGCGGTACATCAAATATTTGGCGGGAAAGCAACAAAATTAAACAGTGCTAAAAATTCGACGAGAAATCGACGTAAAAACAGTAAAAACCCTCTATAAGAGACGCCACGTACATCAATTATTTGGCGGGAAAGCAAAAATATTAAACAGTGCTAAAAATTCGCAGAGAGATCGACGTAATAACAGTAAAAAACCCTTTATAAGCGACGCCACGTACATCAATTATTTGGCGGGAAAGCAACAATATTAACCAGTGCTAAGATTCGACGAAAGATCGACTTAATAACAGTAAAAAAACACATTTATATAGACGCCACGTACATCAAATTTTGGCGGGAAAACATAAGCATGCAGAATCAAATAGTAGCAAGATAGAAGAAAAATTAAAGATATTCTTTTTAAATAAACATTCACGAGGAGATCATATAAATGAACCAAGACAGACATTCGCAATAGATTTCGAATCACAAAGACAACTTCAAATCAATTACATCTTTCAACAGAACGGGGCGAAAACAATCGTACGAGACGGCCGACATCCCTACGATGCAGCTGTCAAAATTTAAAAAACAGTTTGTTGTTGTTATGTGTTAGTTATTAAGAAGTGTATAAAGGTGTTAAATTAGTGTAAGGTATGTGATATTGGATTGGATGGCTGCTTAATACAAGTAAGATTGTTCAAATTATTATAATTGCAGTATATCCGTGCGTTATAACTGCCGAAGCTGGCCATACTATAAAACTTGTTATAGTTGATATTTTTTTATATATTATGCAAATATGTATGTTGTCATAAGTATGAATAAGATCGATGCGTCTTAGACTGTTTCGCGCTATAATTGAAATAGAAAGCCAATACCATCTGCTTTTCGTACTGCCGCTACTACATTGTTAGCGTGAACCTTTTTTTATAAGGCCAGTACTTGATTGGGACTGCAGGCCGTCAATAAAAGACGAAGCCTCATTGATTGAGATACTTGAAACTGCCTGGTTTCACGTGAGACAAAGTCCGTGAACCAGCGTAGCGATAAACTAAGAAAAAATGTATATATGTATGTCGTAATTCACTCTACATACCAATTAATTTAGGATATGATAAGTTGTTTTTTTGTGCTATATTGCGTATTGTCATATTATCCTGTTATTGTTATTTAATGCAAAGCTACAAAGAGAGCCATAATATATGTAAATGAATTGTATCAACTAAAAATTTTATTTTACAATATATCGAATATTTTGCCGGAAAAGGTGTTCATATTTTTTAATCAAAAGAATACCATACCTGAGAATACAAATAGACTGAGCTAAATCATAAGTAGAAATTGATTCGATAGATCAGATGCAGCACAACGGATGAACGAACGCAGTAAAGGAATACGCGAGATTGGCGCCTTAGTATAAATTTATCTCGTGATCCAATAGATGTATAAAAAAAAATAACTCCTGAGTTCACGACGCACTGACAGAAGACTGTAGCATCCGTCAGTGTGATAAATAGTGCATCGACAAATCAAACGATGTCAGATATTCAGTAATGATCACTAGCGTACTTATAAGGACATTAACCCGTCAAATGTGAGGCGTCCCATTAGGGATATAAACTTTAATACGTTGAAATGTGAGGCGTCCCAATAGGGTCATCATGATGGAGGCCACAGTCGCCGTTTGGTAAAAAATCCATTAAAAAATAGAACGCGCTTCTATATTTTATCGTTTGATGCCAGAAAATAGCCAATGATTCGTTACCATTACTGTATACGATAGTATCATGCGATAAAATCTGTACGATACATGGCAACTCTGCCAACTCGTGGAAAATTCCGCTTCGCCAGTGCGACATTTCGTTCGACTGAGCGCCGCGCGACTCGTTACCGAAATTACAATTGTGAGTGTTTTTAGTTGGATTTTACCCGTAAAAGTGAGTTATATGCATTCTAAAATTGTGTAGGAATGATAATTACCGTTTGGAGAAGGCCATTTCCTTTTTTTCACGTAGTTTTTAGTAAATTTGTGAAATGGCGCAACACGTCAATGGCGGTCGAGATCAACATTTTTTTCAAAACGAACGAAATCTCGTGAGTGTAGTGAAAATATTGGTTTATTTCGCTTATAAAATCGTTATTATTCAATGTAGGAGGTATATACTCAAGGAATTAGATGTATTTTGATATTTACACGTCGTTTACAAACTGACCACGTTTTCAGAGTTCATAGTTTGGCGGCAAAAGCCGAAATTTCTCAATGTGTATAGAGAAGGCTTGCATTTCTATCGATACAAAACAACAACAAAAATACGGAAAAAAAATTTTATTTTCGATATTTTTATTTTTGAGAAATTTGGTTATTTGAATATCGGATTTTATAGAGAAACTAAAATGCAGCTTAAAATAACATACAACTTTTTTTCAATTTGGGCTTATTTACTGAGAAAATCTAGACTGTGTCTCACCATGCGGTGTAAGATCGTTATACCAGCCTGGGGTGACGGGTTCGCCCGTTGTAGTCGACAACCCAAGTTGTTAGTCAGAGTGCACAGTCGATTGGCTTATGCCGCACGGTGCGCAGACCGTCCAGAAACGCCAGAAGTTTGATTCCTAGGGGAAACTGCCCATAAGGTGGGGGAATTCAAGCTGATTAGGGAAGATTTGATAATCCTAGCATAGGAAACTAACCATAGGGCCAGAGTCCTACCCAGGCTCGCACTTCATACGTGGAGGCCGTCGCATAGGTGTTGACCCGTGAGTGTGACCAACCCTGAACAGAATGGGTCTTCGTGGCTACCTCAGCGAGGGCCCATTAACTTTCTCAACGGTCAACAGCACAGACACGATTGGGTTACTAACTATTTTGTTTTTTTTTTGAAAAATGTATTTTTGTTTTTTAGATGTCTTTTAATCGAGATCCGGATCGGACGCCGCCCCAGGCGTTCCTAGATCTCCTGGAGGAGTCGGGGTCCAATTCGGATGAAATAGATGAGGGTGCAGCGCCGGCGTTCTGGGATGATGACGTTGGATATGACGATGACGACGCAGATATCGTGAAAATGTCGATCGATTTTCAAAGCCCCGGCGGAACTCTGGGTAATTAGTAAGTATATAAAGAATTCCATGTTATTTTCAGAATTTATCGTCAATTTATTGTATTTTTGTCTTTCAATAGTGAGTGGCCGCTGTCATCATCCCGGTTGTCGGCTGCGCCGCTGCCTCCAGCAGCGCGGGCGACTGCCCGTTCCGGCCCAGCATCCGCCACCCGCCACCGCCTAGAACCCAGCGCTCGCCCGCCGGGCCGCCCACCCGACGCCTATTTTTCGCCCAACTACAGAGAGGTATAAAATACAAATATTTATTTATTTTCCAAAACTTTTCGGTACGAGTACTTTACCTTCCTAATAACTCACATGAATACTCAATATCATTAAAACCATAGATTTAAGTAGCAAAATTGCGTTTAAAAGTATCCGAAGACGACTCTATTCGACCATTCGGCTACCCGATACCAGGAGATAGCCGGACAAAGGATGCCATGGTCCGCGATAGATTCGGTACACACCGATCACCGCAAGACAAGGGAGAGGATCACTCGAGCGACTTCGAACCTGTAACCAGTTTCGAATCGCTAATCGCTAGTTTAGGTAGGTTTAGGACAGCTGCCTTGCCGCATGTGAACGTTTACCGTACCGCCCATTCGCTCCCCCTTCGAAGCCGAAGAATGTGAGATGCGGAAATTGCGGTTTTAGATAATTTTTCCAGGAAGGAGTTTGAAATTTTCCCGGAGAGACCGAGATATTTATAGAGTCACCCGTTCTCTCAATCTCGGTCTTCGGCGGGTACAAATACACCAATTCTTCTAAGGACGGTCAGATTATCGACGATCCTACTAAGCAGTATTTTGTTACTTTTCAGACATCGCCGCTGCGTACGCGCTCTGCTTCCCCTGTCTGCCTTTCGCCGCCTAGCACTCTAAGGTCTGTATTTATTCATTTTTCTGGAAGTCTCTAACTATAGAACACCTTTGATAATCCACTATATATAGATAATCCACTATATACATTGATCTGGAAGTCTCTAACTATAGAACACCTTTGATAATCCACTATATAGGAATTGTGTCATAGTACATCAAAAATCAATAATATTCACCGAGACGAGATTTTAAAAGTGTATGTTACCAGCCGATTCTAACTTATAAACCTCAAATTGATTCAAACTAGCTAAAACCAAGTGCATAAGGACCTAACAAATGGGTCTAGACACATAGAATACTCATTATTATTCTTCTTCTTCTTTTGGAGAATACATTTTAGTCAGGATAGGAGAATTTCATATATGAAGGAGCTCTCGTACAAGTGAAAACAGGGCAATCATCATCCGATATTGGAAAAGTGACTTAAAACTATTAGCATACATTGATCTGGAAGTCTCTAACTATAGAACACCTTTGATAATCCACTATATAGGAATTGTGTCATAGTACATCAAAAATCAATAATATTCACCGAGACGAGATTTTAAAAGTGTATGTTACCAGCCGATTCTAACTTATAAACCTCAAATTGATTCAAACTAGCTAAAACCAAGTGCATAAGGACCTAACAAATGGGTCTAGACACATAGAATACTCATTATTATTCTTCTTCTTCTTTTGGAGAATACATTTTAGTCAGGATAGGAGAATTTCATATATGAAGGAGCTCTCGTACAAGTGAAAACAGGGCAATCATCATCCGATATTGGAAAAGTGACTTAAAACTATTAGCATACATTGATCTGGAAGTCTCTAACTATAGAACACCTTTGATAATCCACTATATAGGAATTGTGTCATAGTACATCAAAAATCAATATTATTCACCGAGACGAGATTTTAAAAGTGTATGTTACCAGCCGATTCTAACTTATAAACCTCAAATTGATTCAAACTAGCTAAAACCAAGTGCATAAGGACCTAACAAATGGGTCTAGACACATAGAATACTCATTATTATTCTTCTTCTTCTTTTGGAGAATACATTTTAGTCAGGATAGGAGAATTTCATATATGAAGGAGCTCTCGTACAAGTGAAAACAGGTCAATCATCATCCGATATTGGAAAAGTGACTTAAAACTATTAGCATACATTGATCTGGAAGTCTCTAACTATAGAACACCTTTGATAATCCACTATATAGGAATTGTGTCATAGTACATCAAAAATCAATATTATTCACCGAGACGAGATTTTAAAAGTGTATGTTACCAGCCGATTCTAACTTATAAACCTTAAATTGATTCAAACTAGCTAAAACCAAGTGCATAAGGACCTAACAAATGGGTCTAGATACATAGAATACTCATTATTATTCTTCTTTTTCTTTTGGAGAATACATTTTAGTCAGGATAGGAGAATTTCATATATGAAGGAGCTCTCGTACAAGTGAAAACAGGGCAATCATCATCCGATATTGGAAAAGTGACTTAAAACTATTAGCATACATTGATCTGGAAGTCTCTAACTATAGAACACCTTTGATAATCCACTATATAGGAATTGTGTCATAGTACATCAAAAATCAATATTATTCACCGAGACGAGATTTTAAAAGTGTATGTTACCAGCCGATTCTAACTTATAAACCTCAAATTGATTCAAACTAGCTAAAACCAAGTGCATAAGGACCTAACAAATGGGTCTAGACACATAGAATACTCATTATTATTCTTCTTCTTCTTTTGGAGAATACATTTTAGTCAGGATAGGAGAATTTCATATATGAAGGAGCTCTCGTACAAGTGAAAACAGGTCAATCATCATCCGATATTGGAAAAGTGACTTAAAACTATTAGCATACATTGATCTGGAAGTCTCTAACTATAGAACACCTTTGATAATCCACTATATAGGAATTGTGTCATAGTACATCAAAAATCAATATTATTCACCGAGACGAGATTTTAAAAGTGTATGTTACCAGCCGATTCTAACTTATAAACCTTAAATTGATTCAAACTAGCTAAAACCAAGTGCATAAGGACCTAACAAATGGGTCTAGATACATAGAATACTCATTATTATTCTTCTTTTTCTTTTGGAGAATACATTTTAGTCAGGATAGGAGAATTTCGTATATGAAGGAGCTCATACAAGAGAAAACAGGGCTATTTCACTTGAAATCTCAATTATCTGCATACTTTGAATATCTTTATACATATATTAGTACATATATATATTATTACATATATATTAGTACATATAGTATACATAGGAAATAATACACGAGATTTGGTTTAGGTAGTAATATATAATTTAATAAAACAACTTAAATTATTAGCGAGAGCAATTGAGACTCCGCATACATTGGACCCCTTTCAAGCAGGTACTTCTTTATAAGTATTTTGAATGAATTTAAGTTGTTTGCATTCTTATAACTCTCATTTAAATTATTATAAAATCTCGGCGCAAGGAAGTAAAAATGCCTTTGGGCAAATGAGGACTTTACAATCGGAATATTATAATTCGACCCAGTAGCTTGCCTTGTGTTTTTAGTTTGTTGGCTTCTTGTCTGCTGATCCTTGATTCTGTGAAACTCAATTCAGTAGCCTCCTCGTGTAAAAGGCTACCCCAGGTAAGGCTCTTGCGTCTCAGGCCTCACGGCTAGTGGATCGGTTTCTCCTGGTGGATTTCCCCGGGCGCTACTGGACGGTTTGCGTACCGTTCGACAATTTGAATATTACGATGAATAATTTTACTACATATCTTTTCTACTACTTATGAATAATTTTACTACGTATCAATTGATTTTATATTCCCTAAGGGGATTCATTTTTCACTGGACTGTTACGGGATGACATAACGATTCTAGTAATACCGCAGACTTCTAAATCGGTCTGAGCGTTTAGAAGTTATGATGGAATAAAGAAACAGAAATTTGCGGTCAGGGGAAATTTTCGATCACTACAACAGAATTAGGTTTTTGAAATTGAATTGAAATTTAGACAGGACGTGAGAACTAATAATATTGTTTTAATTTTCAGACGACCTCTAGCGGCGGCGGGGCGAGTAGCCGGCGCGCGGCGCGCGGCGGAGAGCGACGGGCGGCGTTTTGTTATTACTGTTTCATATAGAATAACGACGTTTCACTCGAAATTTTGTTGAATTACAAGGAATTTTGATGAAACTCCATTACTCGATTATATGTATCATTATATTTCAACGATGTAACGTGATGTGTGTTATGCACTTTTTTTTGTGATACATTATAAATTTTTATCAAATGTGGCAATTTTTAAACGTGCATGTACTATTTTGTACTGGATATTTAGTACCAATAAAAAAAAATTAAAGCATAAGTCGCATAAAAAATAAATGATAAAATCCAATCTCTTATATTTTTCTATGTTTCTTTTGTATATAAAGAAACGAATAATTGTATACCTAATATACCAACTGATGAAAGTTTTTATTTTAGTCGGTACAATTGTTTTGTTTATTTTTATGACATGTTTGTTTTATTTTTATCAAATGACTGTTACTGTAAAATTTTTTGTACTGGAAATTTATTCTATTTTTGATATTTCTAAATGATATTTTTAATATTTAGACAATGTAATGGTTGATTTTGTATAGTTTATTGACTTTCAGATTTCTAACTTGATTTAATTTTATTTTTGCCAGATATATGATATGTTTAAAATATGAATATTATAAAAAATGTATTTATTAATTGTAAGTTCTATACCCTTACCGGGTTTTTTGGAATAAATAAACTTTGAACTTTGAACTTTGAAATAAAACAAAAATGGTTTCTTGAGTTTTCTTCTAGAAAATAATAATTATTATACAAAAGTTGTTAAAAAACGAATATACCGCGTGAAGTTTGTAGCACCCGACGTTTCGGCGATGTTGCAGCGGCCGCTGTCCAGTCTACTCGGGACAACGGCTGCTGCAACGTCGCCGAAACGTGGGGTGCTACAAACTTCACGCGGTAAATTCGTTTTTTAACCACTTTGTATAATGCCTTTGCCATTATTATGAAATCAAAAACTTAACGCGTTTGTTTGACATTATAAATAGCTTTATAAACGAATTTACCGCGTGAACTTTGTGGCACCCGACGTTTCGGCGATGTTGCAGCGGCCGCTGTCCAGTCTACCCTGGACAACGGCGGCTGCAACGTCGCCGAAACGTCGGGTGCCACAAAGTTCACGCGGTAAATTCGTTTATAAAGCTATTTATAATGTCAAACAACCGCGATAATCTTTTTCATAATAATTGCAAAGGCATGATACAAATGTGGTTAAAAAACGAATTTACCACGTAAAGTTTGGACACCAACGTTTCGGCGACGTTGCAGCCGCCGCTGTCCAGTCTACCCTGGGCAACGTCACCGAAACGTCGGGTGCTACACACTTCACGCGGTAAATTCGTTTATAAAGCTATAATGTGAAGCAACCGCGATAGTCTGATTTCATAATAATTGCAAAGGCATACAAAAGTGGTTAGAAGTTTTTCGAATGTATTGAAAACTTGACGCGTATTAGATGTCCAATAACTAATTATTATACTCCAGTCACATTTCATAGAAGAAACTAGAAAATCACACTCCGAATTTGCCTAAACAAATGAGATCGCACCGCGGCGTATTGCATAGACAGGCGCGCTGCCTAATTTTATCGATATTCGCGAAATCGCGGGGTGCGCATACCTATTTGTTTACGTAATTAGTATAGAAGAATTACCATATTTTGAGTGTGATTTCCTATAGTTTTTCTATGAAATGTGACTCTTTAGAGTATAATAATTAGTTATTAGACATATAATAAGCACATAATAACACAATATATTTGAAAAACTTTATCCACTTTTGTATTATGACCTGTCAAAGTTAATGCCAAATTTTCGTCACCGACTCGCAAAAGTTTGGATTTTTCTGTAATATTAGACAAAGCTGAAAGAACTGGTATGATTTTATAAGAAGTGTAGTGTAGTGGAAAAGTTATTATGAAAGAATTTCATATAAATAAAGTCCCTAAGTAGTCAGAAATACAAAATTAAAAAAAAAAATTTTTACGAGGAGACATCAAATTTTTCTTGGTTATTATGACTGAAAAACTAAATATTTTTGTATGCAAAGAAGTAAAACAAAATAATGGTTTTGGTAAAGCATTTAATAAAGAACATAACTGTAAATACAATTTCCGCATAGACTTTCGTATTTTGTGATAAAAACATCGAAATGATAAATAGGCGAGTTTTTTCACTTCGCCAAATTTGTAATTTGTCGCCATTATTATCTTAATTGATTTACGAGATAAGGTTATAATGTTTTATATGTCAAATTTCAATGCGATCATTTTACAGTTCTTCTTTTTATGATCCGTATAGTGGTTTACAAGTTATGGTCGTTTTTATCAAGGTCGTCGATTTTGCGCGCAAAAAGGTCGCGCGCGAATGGGACGGCTGAATTTTATTCCGCGAGGAGAGGGGTTAAAAAAAAATCCCAGCTGATTGGAGCAATCGTCAATCGATATTGAGAAAGTGACTTAAAACTATTAGCATATATTGATCCGGAAGTATTTAACTATAGAACACCTTTGATAATCCCCTAGATAGGAATTGTGTCATAGAACATCAAAAAATCAATATTTCTCATCGAGACGAGATCTTAAAAGTGTAGGTTACAAGCCGATCTTAACTTATAAACCTCAAATTGATTCAAACTATCTAAAACCAAGTGCATAAGGATCTAACAAATTGGTCTAGACACATAGAATACTCATTATTATTCTTCTTCTTCTTTTGGAGAATACATTTTAGTCAGGACAGGAGAATTTCATATATGAAGGAGCACGTACAAGAGGAAACAGGGCTATTGAATTAAAATCTCTATTCTCTGCATACTTTGAGTATCTTTATACATATATTAGCATCATCCTCTTCTTTCTAGTCACTTCTCCGTTCAATTTTACCTTCTTCATCAAGCGCTTATCGCTGATGACACATCGCGCGCACGTTTAAATAAGTAGTAATAAAATAAGTAAAAAATAAACGCTACAAAATGGCTTGCCCAAAGTGGGGCCGATCATGATCATTGCGAGATATTGTCATCTGACATCTTACATCTTACAAATTAAATTAAAAATTAATAAATAAAAACGCTACATTGTCTAATGTTATGAATGGATGTTGCTTTAATCATAGTAGTGATCCCTCTTTTTGTAAAACCCTCTAGTATATTAGTAAACCTTAGGATAGTAAACCCTCTTTTTGTGAAATTTCCCGATAAGGAGTAGAAACAAATAAACAAACAGTTTATGAATAATTCTCGCTATTATTCTCGTTTACAAACTATTGAAAAACCACCTCCAGTGACCACTGGAGGTGACTGGTGGAAATAAATCCTTGCATTTGGCCCTACGCAAAGTTAGGTTTACTATCATGATCTACAACGCCCGATAACGCGTATGATGTGCAAATCCAGCTTTACAAACGATAATGGCAGAATCGTGAGACGCAAAGACAAACGGATCGGTCTCAGCCCGGCTGACCGTTCGGTTCTGCGGGTGCTGCGCGCGGCGTTCCATGGCGCTCTATACGGACGAAAGAATGGACCGGAATGAAGAAAAACGTATTATTCTAATGGTGGCAATGCATCAATTCTATCCGGGCAGCCGATGCGATATTTCAGGGAGCGCTTCGCGCCGTTCGATCGCGATAAATAACATTACGTTCGAGATGGGGATTTCATTCGGCCATTTTACAAATATGCTTTAAGGGAAGATCACCTCTTAGATCTTTGGGATGGAAGTTATAAAATAGTATAAGTGATGTATTGAGAGGGCAATGCAGCAGTAATAAAAGATGTAAATACCAATTGCACCCCGATATTCACTCACCAAATACCTCCGATCTTCCTCTTTCGGTTGATCTTATAGCATGAAAAACCAATTATTACATACAAGGCTGTGTATCCCCATTGGAATCGAAATACTGTCTCCTATAGAGCGGTGGTAGTTGTTAACCTTACGGCAACTGCTCTTGAAACGGCCAATCGGCTACCGAATACCTGGTGAAAGCAGGGCAAGGATACCATGGTCCACAATAGATTCGTTATACACCGATCACCGCTACCTTAGCGAGGGGATCGCGCAAGGGACTTCGAACCTGTTACCAGTCGGGAGGCCGGAGAAATCTGGCCATAACTTGTAGCTAGATAGTGGATTGTCCATTGTCTCTAAGTCTTCTACGCTCATCCCACGGCTGAATGATCGATCACATATCGTTATTTCAGCCTGGGGTGACAGGTTCGCCAGTTGTAGTCGACACCCCCCCACTATGCTTCGACTATCGTATGGGGAAGTGATATCGAGCTCGGAATAAAAACACGTTTCTAGACTTTCATTTTCGTTTAAACCACCCAAAACTTCAACAGAAGTAGGCGATCCCTTCCATTATCTATGACACGAACGCGGCGAGTGAAATGTTTGCTAGTGACCCGGATGTGGCTCCATACGAGTGTTTCCAGCCTTGAAAACCTTTCAGGCGGTCCCCGGGCGGCTGCGCCAATTTCCCTTCATTAATTAAAATTGCCGAAGTTGGTCGTCTGGAGGCTGCGAAAAGTTGTAAACGAGCGCGCATGCATTAAAAGGCGCCGAAAGTCACATGTAAGCAAAACAATTATTTTCATTTTACGGAATGTACGTAATGTAGTTTTCCGGAAGCGGAAGTTGCGTCTTTTGGCGTGCTTAACCCTTCTCGCCTAGCAACGGATAAAGCTGACCCCAGTTTCTCGGTAAAGTGCCAAGAAAAAAATACAATTAACAAGCAAATATATTAAAAAGAATAAAAAAAACATGACTGCCGTTACAGAAAGTGAACTATTATATTTATAATTATTTTTGTTATGGTTTTCTAATAAATAATTTCAGTTTTTGTATTTATCCATATAGATTATGGTGGAACGAAAAAGTCAATTTTAGATTTTTGATTTGGAATAGAGCGAAAAAGTTGCCTTTCGGTTTAGATAAGATAAATTAAAAATTAGAAAAATATTAGAGTACATCTTGAGGTGCAGCAAAGACGATAATTTTTCATAAAATTGTATTTTTTTTCCTACATTTTAAAGATTTCTTTACGTGTCTCGATTATAAAAAAAAAAACAAATATACGTTTTATTATGAATAGAAAGTTAAAGACAGATAATATAATATTGCATTAGCATCCAAGGACATGACCCATCACCGGAGCGGAAGAAAAACTAAAGGACTTCAGAAAAAAGTTAAGTTTTATCAAGAACGACAAAAAATAATAGCGTATCAGAAACGGTTCCCGGCGATAATGATAGCATTATAAAACATCGGTGTTCTTTACCAGAAGAGCCAAACCAACTAAATCCTCCAAATATACAAGAAGATATAAATCTACCAGGTCTTTCAAATATACTAAAAGAATTAAATCTACCAGCCCTTCAAAACTGAAACAAGAGAAAGCACTGAAATGTGTATTAAATTTCCTTCTGTAGCTTCCATTGCTGACCGTATCGGAATATTATATAGAGCTGCTGCAGTTATAGTTTGTGCAGCTTTACAGGATTTGAATGTTATCACAGAAGAAAACAAAACTAATGTAAAAAGACAGGATGAAAATAAGACGAGCAAGATCAACAAATCAAAGTTGTACAAAAAAGTTATTTCAGAACTACACGTTTCACTAAAAGAGGAGCCAAACTCAAAATTTTCATGCGAATTAAAACCTAAATCTGGCATCGTAAAAGACATAGGAGCAGGTATACTTGACTTTTTTAAAGATAGAGACCACAACAAGCAACTTTTGAACTTTACTGCTATGGGGTGTGATAGAGCCGTTCTAAGCACTAGACATAATAATGGTGTGATTTCTTTGATGGAAAAGCAAATAGAAAGACCTTTACCATGGTTAATGTCTTTGTACCATGGTAATGAGATACCATTACACCTTTTTGTCATTTAGATTGTAAAACGATGGGACCCAATATGTTTGTAGGCGAAAATAGGTCAGCAGCTTGAAAACTTAATGTGGTTACTTTCTTGCTGATTGAAAATAACCATCCTCTTTTGGAGGACAAAACTGATTTAGGTCAGATCAGAAGTATTTATTGGATATGTACATATATCGCTGGAACACTTGCTCATTCCAGGTGGTTGACATTAACCATTTGTGTGGCATTGTATATGGCAACTAAAAATCCTGAGACTAAGTAAATTATGGAATTGTATGTGCCTGTGGTTTAATATTAAGTTAAACCTTCATGTACTTATGGTCTCAAACATCTGTTTAACATTACATACCTCTAATATACGCTATTTCTCTGCTGATCTAAAGACAGTTATGGACGTGCTATTCAAAGAAATTGGTTCTTTGCTGCTCCGGGAAATCTCCTTTTGTCCATGCTTGGTGATGAACGCAAAATTCAAGGAGAACTTTCGTTACGACGTGTTTTAAAAACAAGAACAGAGATTTTATAAACTTCAATGCAGAGATTTTATGGCCTGAAAATTACTTAACTGAACCCCCCCCCCCTTGTAAAAACAAGCTTCCAGTGACTCAAAGACTTTATACGAAAGGTATCCGAAGATGAAGCAAAAAAACATATACACGAATTTATATTTACACTATTTACACTATTTGTTATTAATATATACTTATTTTTACTAATTATTATATACTGTTATAAATTATTATTTATTATTACTATTATATACTATTGTTAATTAATATTTATTATCACTTGTTTACATCTGTTTTTTAAATGTAGTGTAAAGAACATTGGGAACTTTTTACCCCACTTTTGCAATACTAGCGGCCACAAACGAAACCAATAAAAGTTTTTAGATAAAGTTACGGACTTTACCACTGTGTATTTTTTATTTCCATAACTAATGGGAAAGCTGAGAAAATGAGATTTTCATAATTAGTATTTCTCTTACCATTTTATTAAGAAATCATAATGTTTGTTTTTCCAAAAGGCTATAATATTTAAAACGTATTCGGCATGGCACCGATAGGCTTCCGAGGTGAAAGGAGAAGGTAGTCAACAAGGTAGGAAGGAGGAGAAGGTAGGTAACAAAAAATCGGTTTCGCTGCATAAGCGCATTGATCGGTCGCAGTTCTTCGTCGTTTGTCGTCGCGATCTGTGCGTTATTTAAACCTTCCTGTTATCTTTTGCGTTATTTGAATTATTACCGACTACCTTGGCGTCGTTTGTACTGGACTGTTACGATTTTGCATTTAACTGGACATTTGTTGAAATGGAAAATCAAAATCGTTGTGTTGTTTATGCTCGATCTGTGCTACGGCGCAGAAAACATAACCTTGCTCCAGCATTCTTTGAGAGAAATATTCAATTGAAGTGCATCGACATCCAGAGATGATAGAAAATAACACTGTCATAGGAGGCCGATCCAATCACGGCATGTGCGATTGAGACAATACTATACTTATATTTTCATTAATCCCATGCGAAATGGATATGAAGGATTGCAGGGATACTATTGATCGTGTATTTGTGGACGGCGAACAGTAGGTTATTGTGGGCATATCGCAAGCATGATATATTATCTCTCTTGGGCTAGACACGAAGAAAATGTTAACCTTATGCCAGCTGCCTTTTTGTATAATATTATAATAATAGATTATGACGAATAATAATCGACTATATTTGTTCATCTTCTTTCATTTGTTTATGTCCTCCTTGAGTGCTGCTTAACTTGACAAGACTATAAACCACAACCTTTTGAGTCTGCCACTTCAACCGCTATATCAAGCTAGTCATCAAATAACATTAAATATATACAGTACTAAATTTTTTTATTTATTTATTTTTTTTAACGTACAATAAAACATGCAGGAAAAACAAGTTGAACCCATAGCCGTTGGCTCATAGCATACCTAACTGAGCAAGAACGCCCGTATCTAGGGATGCTGATATTTGACTTAGCATATTGCGAGCTGACATGTATGACGTTCGGTTATATAATTATTATTGGTATAAAGTTCAAAACATTCATTCTTGCATAATACAAATACACACACACAAAGAGTTATACCAACATACAAAAAAAGAAAATATAGTAGTAAGAAATTATTATTAAACCCAACACCAATATATAGTAATACATAAATACAATCCTACTAATATTATAAACGCGAAAGTTTGTAAGAATGTATGGATGTTTGTTACTCTTAAACGCAAAAACTACTAAATGGATTTTGATGAAACTTTACAATAATATAGCTTACACATCAGAATAACACATAGGCTATAATATATAAAGATATAGTGTGAATTGTCTAAAATATAACGATAAATGTCAAGTGAGTAGGAAAAAATCTAAGAAATTGATATTCGAAATTTAAATTCTAAGCGTCAACATATATTTTGAAAATTTTCTCCTACTATCCTGCAAATATTATAAACGCGAAAGTTTGTAAGAATGTATGGATGTTTGTTACTCTTTCACGCAAAAACTACTGAATGGATTTTGATGAAACTTTCCTACTAATATTATAAACGCGAAAGTTTGTAAGAATGTATGGATGTTTGTTACTCTTAAACGCGAAAACTACTAAATGGATTTTGATAAAACTTTATAATAATATAGCTTACACATCAGAATAACACATAGGCTATAATTTATAAAGATATAGGTAGTGTGAATTATCTAAAATATAACGATAACTGTCAAGTAAGTAGGAAAATATCTAAGAAATTGATATTCGAAATTTAAATTCTAAGCGTCAAAATATATTTTGAAAATTTTCTCAACAATAAATAATAAATTTAGAAAATATAGTGCAATTCGGTGGTTAAGTAACCCGGCCATGTTGCCACAAGCCTAGGAAATGGAAATATTTTCCTGAAAGTGTGGAGCTCGCCAATACGTGTGGCCGACGTGGCGGGTATCGGGCTAAATACCTCCAATCATGATGATGAACAGTACAACCTTACCACGGCCCCCAGTCCCCAGCAGCCCCACTAGCCCGAGCCACGGCAGCGGTTACGGTAACGGCGGGGCAGGGGGTGCTAAGAATCTCTGGGTACGATCAGGCTGCCAAACCAAACTAACCGATCCGGATGGAGAGTGATTGGAGAGGCGTATGCCTAACGGTGGGCGAATGCGCGCTGATGATGAAGAAGAAGAAGTAGGAAAAATCGGTTCTGTCAAGTCAAGATTTTCCCGGCAAGCAGACACCCCTTCGCGCTAAATCCTTAAGCCCCCCCCCCCCCCCCCAATACCTCCACAAACCCTCCCTCCCCTCCGGTCCATCACCCTCCGCATCCCTCCGACCTCCACCCTCCACCCTTTCCCTCCCCATCCTATTACCCCTTTAACCATCGTTCGTCCTACCCCTTCCTCCTCCTTCAACTCCCCTCACCGCCAATACCAACTACCCCCTCCCGCCTACCCTCCCCCCGCTAGTCCCACCCCTCCCCGTTTAACCCCCCTCTCTCACCCTCTTGTAGCTTATCGCTATCACCACCCGTCCAACTCCCCCCCAAACCACCCCCTTCTCTTTTAACAACGATACCCTCTCCAACATCACCCCCCCAAAATCCCTTTTTCATCTTAAGCACTTGGGTATCTATAAAAGCAATCTAGATAAGGCGTCATAGGAGCCAACGGAAGAAGAAGAATATCGGAGAAAGAAGTATATTATATCAGTCGCGTGTGATCAGTCAGTTGTGTCAGTTTTTGTGTGAACCTATCCTGTGTACTTTCGTGAAAAACGAATAAAATAGTAAAGTGTTTGACTCAATCATTTGTCATTAGGTGGCGGGTCCATAAATGTATCTGTGGAAGTGTAATGAACTGTGGAAGCCACATTTTTTTCTATTAAACCGAAGTCAATTGTTGTTCGCATATTAACGCAATAAACAGACTACCCCCAATCTAGTGTGAGATTGTGCTAGCTGTCCAGTTGTATTCTGATCCAAGAATCAGTTAAAAATAGCTACAAATACGAATACCTTCTTCAAACGGCCGTGCCCCGCGTCGTTTGCAATTCACGCGCCGCTTGTTATTGCTGCCTTGCCCCGCGACGTTTGCAATTCACGTACTGAAGTTTATTGTAATTCAGTCATCAGTGAGCATTAGTTCGGTTGACTCGAAATCGTCTTAAATCAGGGTTTCATTGATAGGAATCATTTGGATCTCAAAATGCAATGCGTGGCATGCGGTTCAAGTTTCAACGATGGAGTGCAGTGCAGCGTTTGTCGAAGTCACCTCGATTTCGACTGTGCACAAATATATAAAACCGGCTGGAGAAAGCTAGGTGTAGACAGACGGAACGCCTGGAGGTGCTCTACTTGCAGGGGCCTTTCTACCATGCCAGCGGCGTCACCTGCATCATTGCCAGAAGCAGCGCCGATTGACGAAATCATCAAGGAAATTCGCGACATCAAGCGCCAACTTGTTGGACTGCCGACGCTGATTGAAGACTTCAAAACCTTTAAGAATGAGATGAAAGAGCTGAAAGCTAGTTGCGACTTCATGGGGAATCAGATGGATAACCTCGGTTCAAAGTTCGCTGAGATGGAGTCAAAGGTTTCCAAAATCGAAGGCTTGCAGTTATCAATCAATGTCCTGGAGAAAGACGTCGCTGAACTTAAAACTCAGCAGTCGGCTGCTGACCAGAGGTCCCGTCTCAACAATGTGGAAATCAAAGGAGTTCCAGTGCGTAAAGATGAAAATATTTTTGTCAATAATTGATGCCGTTAGTAAAGTAATCAATTGTAGCCTTCCAATGACGCAAATCGACTACCTGCACAGAGTTCCAGTATATGGCTCCAACGACAAATCAATAATCGTGAGCTTCACTAACCGGTATGTTAAGGAGGAGTTCGTGGCAGCAGCGAGATTATGCAAGTCCCTCGCGGCCCCCGACATAGGGTTCCGTGACTCTGCTCGTCGCATCTATGTTAACGACCACCTCAACGCGGATTCCAAGTCCTTGCTAAACAAGACGAAGACCTTCGGGAACGAGAAAGGGCTCAAGTACGTCTGGGTGAAATACGGGAAAATCCATATCCGGAAAAATGACAAAACGCCCGTGTTCATCGTCAACAATGTGTCTGATTTAAACAAAGTTTCTTAATCTGTCTATGCTATTGTATACTTCCCATCGCTATTTAAGATGTACCTCTGTGAAACTATCGCACTTATCAGTGCCGTTCATTTCTTCGTATTGTATGTATTGAATTGATTAGAAATAGTGTTATATACACCCGATTCATTCCTTCTCAGTATAAAGATGTTTGTAACCCTTGCTTTCGCCGCTGCCCCGCTCACTCGCCGTTCACTTGCGCAGGATGATCACGTTAGATACCGCTTTCCATACTGCATATTCACTAGTCAGCTACGCTCGCCTATATCGTCTGCCTACCCTGATGGTACCTACTAATTTTATTGTTTCATATTTAATAATTCATTTATCACTCACAATGCTACTTACTAAATAAAATTAATCTCCGTGTTCCTTCCAACCCAATAGATTTAACCCTGCTCTTCATGTTACTCATTCTGGCACCAACTATAGGCAAAATGCATTTCTGTGGCGAACAAGTGACAATAATGTCATTATTTGATTAAACGCTTTGACTTTGATCTATTCTGTAGGCAGCAGCTGAACAGTGAATTATTTAGCATTAAATTGTTTAATATTTTTTGAAGTATTCTTAAACGATAGCTTCATTTGAAAGATCACACATGTTTCTACAACGTTACTTAAACGTGAAAACCTTTAATTAGCTCTCTGTTATCCTACTCCTCTTTTTGTTAAATTATAATTAGCTGTTGGTTTTCCTAAAAATAAATAAATAAATAAATACATTTTCGCACCCCCCCCCCTCCCCCCTCCAACCTATATTGTCACGTAACTTTTACGAACGCACGCCATGTAAACGCCCGACAGTAGCCATTAAAAAATCAGCCGAACAAGTACTCTGCGTTTTACACCTCCAAGCCTCCTTGATTCTCTACAATGGTCGGTCATCAATTCTCTACAACGGACCACACATCGCGGTGAGGGGTTACATTGGCATTGCCAAAGTTATTACCCTGTTGGAGCTTCAGTCCAACATACCCACAACAAAAAAGTAATTTCTACAGAATCGAAACCGCAAACTCGCTCAAATCTACACGAGTCAGCTGCAGTTGATTTCCAACTAAATTCGGCATATTTTTGCACAGTCAAGTGATGACTAATGTCATTTCTTCTGATCGATACGAAATTAATCCACATTTCTCACCCCACTCACAACTATGGCGTCACTGCTTACAATATAAAACGCAGTACATTTCGATCGATCAATATCATTCCTGTTGGGCAGTTATCGCGCTACACATCTATATCATTCCCTGGAGGGTAGTAACCGCGCATTAACAAGTACTCGCGCTCTACACTTCACTTCGACTCAACAAATCACGCGTAGTATATGCGACTACCATTATCTTCGAATCTATCGCGGCGCTTCAACTTCGGATACACAACCACGGCTTCACCTCGCGCCCACACTACCTACACAACGGCGAAGTAACAATCAAGGCGTTACGAATTGGCAACCTACTACAGACCTTCTGATTAAATACTTCAACTTCAACATCCACGACTTTCATTAACGGAGAAAACTTCTTGATGAGAACCACCCTTCGCTCACAATCAATTGTAGTCTAGTGAAGGGTGGCTACTCTCACAACCCCTATAATCAGTAAATAACTAAGCTAACTACATAAATACCGTCCTACTATTATACCATAAAATTACCATGTATTCGTAGTATTATATATTGGCAATAATAAGGAAATAAAGGCAATTATAGATAAAGAATTGCTCAAGATTGCTTGATCTGACTGCGTCCGTCTGATGATAATTTGGGGAAATGTTGCTATCATCCGATTTCAATTACAATAATATATCGCTCCACTGCACTGTCTCGATTAGCTGGCCTAGTGGCGAATGCTCGAAATCTCTCGAACTGCCAAACTTAATCGTTTATTAAAAATACATAACCAATTCCTCAATAAAACATTTATTATTTGAATACTCACAACATAGATATGCATTAATTTAGTTGTGAAAATAATTTTTCAATTTCTCACATAAGTTTTCTACTTTTTCAAAAATTACACGCAGGTGTTAATTGTTAATTGTCTAACAGAGAAAAAAAGAAATATTTTCAAAGATAGGTCCATATTGAACCACATACAAATATTGAGAACGCTAGTTATCGTAAGTTAGACAAACGAAAAGTTTTAAATTGTAATGGAAATTGAGGCTGTGACGTTGGAAGGTTATATTTTCCGCGCGGTATAATTTAGTGTCTCGTAATAAATATAGCGAAAAGAAGAAGTACATCCATTGAGGGAGGCGTCCTAAAAGAAATATACAGTACGCGTGGAAGAAGTTATACGCAAAGGATCGGTAAAGCTTTGGTTTCCTAGAAAAGCGGTGCCGTTATCTAGCGGTCGTAATTTCCTAGAAAGTGGTGCGACCGTTTTCAATCGTAGTCACTCAGTACTCATTTAAGTGGTGTTTCATGCAGCGGTGGAAAATGTGAGATTTATACATAGCACTAATATCATATTTCGAAGATGAAGAGTCGGCAGACGAAACAAAACGTTTGAGTAGAATGTATGTTTAAAAGTCGTTCTACTGAGGGTACATTTCAAATTTTAGTGCACCGCCATCTGCACTGTAATGACGAAAAAGTTAGGCAATAATTTGTATTGTTCTATTAAGTACTAAATGACATAAGAGATGACCTAACTTCTAAACCATATAATAGTCACAAAAAGCCCATATGCCCAGAAGATAAGCTCACCGCTACACGCGAAAAAACGCCCCTCAACAGTTAATCACCGCTTTGACGGCCGTCATGCAACTTTCACCAACGCTACTTGACGTTATGGTGGCACTCGACGCTCTCTAGGAAACTTACACCGATGGTTTTTATAGACAACATTTTGGTGACGTCACCCAATGCTACGTTACGGCCGCTAGATAACGGCACCGCTTTTCTAGGAAACCAAAGCTTTAGCGATCGACTATTTCAGCCCAGCCAGCTCAGACCCGGACGTACCAGATCGTCTGGTCAGAGGCTATTTGGTAAAAGAGTTGCAAGCTATAGTTGCCTATGTATTCATTTTATTACGGTCTATAAATGTGATACACTCCACACGAAAAATTTTAAAATATCCGGATACATTCAATGACCACCGCCACCGGGAAGAATACTGCGACCTGTAAGCGCTCTCGACAAGTTCTGCAGAAATTCACCAAACCCATTGTTGCCAAATACGTTGCTCAGATTTGGAATCACCGATTGCAGAAGATCCGCCGGAGAGGTGTTGGACATCCTTGAGCACTTTCCGTCGTGCCTTCTGCAAAAGCCGTACTGGCAGCGGCATACTGGGCAGCGAATGGCGTACACGTTGTCCATAACAACGCTAATATTACTACAGGTAGATGGGTAATCAACGGCATCGACGTCGCAGCTGAAGTCGCATGATTTTCCGCATACGTTGTAACAAATATCGATTGGAGCTTCATTTTTTCGTGTGCACTTTATTTCTGGGCAATCTGCATAATAAAAAAAAATATTTTTAATTTTTTAATAGGAAAAGGGCTTGGCATTACTCAAATACTGGAATTCTTTTGATTATTTTAGCCAACCAAAATCTTCTTTTGAATTCGAACCCGATCTTATCAAACTCATGGATCATGTGGTTATTCTCATTAGTAAATAAGAGAAAACCAAGCGTTTTGCTACATTTTTATTCGTGATTTCGTGTTAACGAATCCGCAAGCAAGAGCACAGATACGATAGATGATTTTTTTATGGGGAAATTATCGATATAAACTGTAGTATGTCCTAAATATGCAACATTTTACGCACAATCAATAACGAAATCACAAACACACACACACACACATATAGACACTCAGACATACAGAAGTGCGTTCACAATACTTTTTTTTCTGTCGGGAAAGTAATAATAGACAATAAAAGTAGAGAACAGCGCAAAGCAATATACCAGCGCCCGGCAATGTTTTCTTTTTTTTTCGGGATGAGTGATGTGTTCGTCGATATTTGGCTTCTCAGAGATGGACTGTCGTTCCCCAAGCACCCTACTCACCTGTCTTAGCTCCCTCTTTCTATCTATTCCCGAAAATGAAAAGGAAGAGATTTGATGGTGTGAGCAGAGGAAGGAGGTGTAAGCAACTTCGAAGGCGGAACTAAAGGAGATCTTAATCGAGAAGTTCTAGATATATTTTGACCAATTAAAACACAAATTGAATAAGTGTGTTGCTTCAAATGGAGCGTACGTTGAAGGAGACTGACATTAACATTACGAAAGAAATATCAGTAACAGCGCAATAATTACCAACTCTTAAACCAGACAGCGTCGCCTCCGACCATCCCAGCTGCAACAAAACCAAAATAAATGCAAAATATATCATTTTTAAAGTAATATTACGAATTATTCATTCATTTAGTCGTGCAAAATAGTAAGTCCGCACGGTCGGAAAACACTAAAACCAACTTGCAGCAAATTTCCTTCCGTAAAAAAATCGTGACTATAAATATGACTCGTGATATTGTGTCCATCGATATGAGCAATCAATTCGTTGGCGTCATGACATTAAGTGATAAAATATGAGTATGCATCAAACAAAACCATGTACATACGAAATATTGTTTAATTATTAATACTTATTCCATGCATTTCACACTTTTTTTTCAAAAAGTATAAATACATAACTATATGAAAGCGATAATTGCCTTTTTTAACCGACTTAAAAAGAGGAGGTTATCAATTCGGTTGTATCTTTTTTTTCAACGTCTGTTACCTCGGAACTCTGCTATTTATGAACCGATTTGAAAAATTCTTGTTTTTTTTGAAAGGATATACTTACAGATTGGTCACATTTTTAATAAAATCTTTTTCTGATGATGGGATCCATGTGGAATTGAGGGAACTCCTCAAATATTACCATATGAAGTTGAAAATTTACACGTTGTTTCAATTCCGATGACAATGCATTTTTATTATGGTAAGCATAGCCTGATTCTACACCCTGGGTTGGCTCCCTACGAGGGGACTCTTCAACAGTCAACAGCACATACGAATTTTGTATACTCATCCCGTTCTAAGTTTCACTATTACATGGCTGCTGCTTCAAGCTCCCGACGAGGGGACTCTTCAACGTTCAACAGCACAGACACGAAATGCATTCATTTGTATATGCATTCCTTTACGACAGCCCGTTATAAGTTTCACCATGACAGGGCTACTGCACCCAGGGTTGGCTTCCAATGAGGGAACTCCTCAACGGTCAACATCACAGACACAAAATTATGTATACGCGTTCAATTATGATAGCCCGATCTGAGTATCTCCATGACATGGTTTCTGCATTATTAAAAAAAAATGGAGTAGGTTTTTTATTTGGTAAATATTTGTCTATTATTATACGACTGCCCAATAAAAAATGAGTGTAATGTGTTTAGGGTTCATCTATGTATGTTTCCGTTTCTTTATTCCACCATAACTTCTAAACGCTTGAACTGATTTAGAAGTGTTCGGTAGTGTTAGAATCGTTATAACATCCCGAGTGTGTTATCAAGTAAGTATCATTTGCCAATATCAAGTAAGTAGTTGTCTAAATGTCCAAATATCAATAAATTTATATAAATTTATCGTGTATAACGTCAAATGAAAGGTCTGAATAAGTACATTCCGGAAATATACATGTATCTGGGACCGATCCTGTTTCTCGTTTATATTAATAGTCTATGCGATCACATATGCTGATGACACAGTAATTATTTTTCAAGGCAGTAATTGGCATGAAGTATTTCAAATGGCAAATCACGAGATGGAACTGGTAAAAGATTGGTTAGATGAGGCTTTGCTTACACCTAATATCAGCAAGACCAAATTTGTTGCATTTAGTGCTACAAAAGCTGGACAAGCACCATAAAATCTTCATCTGGTTATACATAACTGTGACAGTAAGCTGAACTGCCGATGTTTGAACGTAGAAAGGGTAAACTCTATTAAATATCTAGGAGTCATAATCGACAACAACTTACGGTGGTCTGGGCATATTGATTATTTATCAACAAAAATTAGACAACTTGGCTACGTGTTTAGGGATCTCCGCAACATATTAGATCGACGTACTATTAAATTGACATATTATGGGCTATGTGAGTCCATTTTATACTACGGCATTATTGGTTGGGGAGGATGTGCGAAAACAGTTCTTCAACCACTTCTCGTCGCGCAAAAAAGTTTGATCAAAATAATATTAAGGAAACCGTTCATATATGCATCAGATCTCACATTTAAGGAAATGCATGTTTTAGAAGTGCGCATGTTATATGTGAAAATGATTTTAGATCGGATCGTTCTTAAGGAAAAAATTAAATCCCAGCAAACTAAACACACAAGACGTGCCAATAGTGACTACGTTGTAGTTCCCCGAAGGAGTACGTCATTTGGCCAAAGAAATTTCACTTATCTAGGGCCTAGGATATATAACATCCTACCTGCAGGTATAAAGATTAGCCCGAGCATTCCAATTTTTAAGAAACAACTGGTCTCGTGGATGCTTGGGCCAAGAAGGTCCCGAATACATCAAGAACTCTCAAATATCTAGCTTTGTTTGGCTGCACTTTGTGACTATTACTATTATTTGAATTTTTCTTTGTGACTATTTTATTTTTTTAGAAACTTTACTATTACTAGTATTATAATTTTATTGTGACTTTTTATTTTTCTACAAATATTATTTATAATTTAATTTGTGACTATATAGTTTATTATTAACCGAAGGATAAGTGTATTTAATTATCTATTTACTTCAATGTTTTATTTTATTATAATTATATATTTACATATTTTATTTTTATACATATTTTTATTTATTTCAAGGTTTTTTTTCCATTTTCGCTTTTTCTCTTTTTTTAAACTACTTTTTTTCTTTTGAATATGTTTTTTTTTTAAAACTAGTTTTTGTTTAATATGTTTGTCCTAGAAAAAGTGTATACTTAGTTGGGCGACATGGGACCGATATTCACTATAAGCGTGACACAACTTGCTGTGAGTTTACTAGGTATGATTTGTTACGCTTGTTGCATATTATGTACATTACTATAAATAAATAAATACGTATGCAAAACATGATAAAGACATAAACATATGCTAGAGATACATATTACCTACATATGTTATGTTATCTATATGGATAAATACATAAACCAAAAAAAAATATTTAAAAACCGCAATAAAAATAATAATAAATACAATAGTTCGCTTTCTATAACGGCAGTCGTGTTTTTTATTATTTTTTATTATATTTACTTGGTCATTCAAATTTAACCAGAGACACAAAAAGCAAGTCCAATATAGAAAAAATATTCTTAGGCAGCCCGATTAGTAAAATCGAGTATACATTTATTAATTGAATTTAACTTATTATACTATATAAATAAATTTATATTAACTATAATAAACTATACTATATAAATAAATTTATACTCGATTAGTGAAATACTCGATTAGTATACGCACCAAAATCGATGCACTGAAGATGTGGTGTTGGCGTAAAATGCTAGGAATCCCATGGACAGCACGCCGCACCAACAGATCTGTCCTGGAAGAACTCGGCATCCAAGTGAGGCTCTGCACCGTGTGCATGAGAAGGGTCCTGCAGTTCTTCGGTCATGTCGCCAGAAGAAACCCAGAGAATCTGGATCAAGTGGAGGAAAGAAGAAACAGAGGCAGATCATCGGCCAGATGGAGCGACCTCATCAAAGAAGTTACAAAAGGATCAATACAATCTGCGACCCGCCATGCAGAAGACAGGTCGAAGTGGACGAGCCTCGTAGGCAAACTGTTGTCTAGTGGCCACGATCCTCAGTAATGAGGGAACGACGGAGAAGAAGAAGTGAAATCAAGTATAGATTTGTTAATTAAAAAAAAAAAAAAAATTTAAATAAGTTGTTTTATGAAACCTAGCTCAAAATTGATCCATATTGATATATATATACAAGATGTACTAAACTAATTGTCGATTCTAGAAATTTTACGTTTTTACAATAAATACAAACATGTTTAATTTTACCGTAACTGTCAATTAATTATGACATTTTTACACGACTGTCCAACAATAATAGGGGTGTAATGTGTTCAGGGTTCACCTATGTATGTTTTTCGTTTCTTTATTACACCATTATTTCTAAACGCTCTAACCGATTCAGAAGTGTGTGGTATTGTTAGAATCGATATGCCATCCCGAGTGTCATAGATAGAACATAAACTATTCATACGTCAAAAAATATTTTTCTAAATATCCAAATATTATTAAATTGACATAGATATGTCGTGTTTAGTGGCAAAGGTGTCAAACCTTAACTCTGTACATATTAAGTAAATAGTTACCTAAATATCCAAATGTCAATAAATTAACATAAATATATCGTTTTTAGTGTCAAAACAAAGGTCTGATTGAGTAGGTTCCGAAAATATATATGTATGTGTCTATACGAATAAATACATAAACTACAAATATTTCATAAAAAAACCATAATAAAAATAATTATAAATACATTATTTCACTTTCTGTAACGGAAGTCGTGTAATTTTTAAAATATATTTACTTATTGCAGAAAGTCTTGCAGTTGAAGTTCTATATAGAGTTGTCAACTACAACGGGCGAACCTGTCACCTCAGGAAGTTTTAACGATTAGTCGTTCTCTCTCCCGTGAAGTGAACGCAGAAGACTCGGACAAAACAGTCCACCGTCAAGCTCCGCCACATGCCCGTAAGAGGCCAACGCCTTAACCGCGAAATAACCAGGTGTGTTACCCAGCGGGCTTACACTCACGCCCTTACTTCCAATTGCGACCAGATTACTCCGGTCTCTCGATTGGTTACGAGTTCGAGTCGCTTGCGCGGTGCTCTCCCTTTCGAAGCGGTGAAACGGTGTATACCGAATCTATCGCGGACCACCGCATCCTTTTCCGGCTGTTCACCCAGGATCAGGTAGCCGATGGTCGATTCAAGAGCAGTCCCCGTAAGGTCTGCAACCACCCCCGCTCTATAGGAAACAGTACTGTTTCCACACTCCGACTGTTAGTCAGAGTGCACAGTCGATTGGCTTACGCCGCACGGTGCGCAGACCGTCCAGGAGCGCCAGAAGGTTGATTCCTAGGGAAAACTAGCCCTAAGGCCAGAATCCTGCCCGAGCTCGCACTTCATGCGTGTAGGCCGCCGGATGGGTGTTGACCCGTGAGTGTGACCAACCCTGAACAGAATGGGTCTTCGTGGCCAACTCAGCAAGGGCCCATTAGCTCCCAAAGTTGAAGTTCTGCAGTTAAAGTTCTGTAGAGAATGAAGAATTTATGTTGTTTCATCTAATTATTAATCATCAATATCCATTGTAATGTGATGTGGTCGCCATCTTAAATGACGGGTGGCGTTTTCACGAAATTATTATCTTTTTGAGGTAAGGTGTTGGTACAGCTGCGATTAAAATAATCTTGAACACTGATACCAAAGTAGATACTTTTATTTGGACTCTGAAACGAATTCGTTATAAGATGGTACAGTTGAATTCAAAATGCTGATTTTAGCTGACAACATGTTGTATTGTTTTCTTGATCTCTCTATTGTGATTACGTTTTTAGGATTAAAAACTCTCCGGATAACCAGGGTTTATATATTCCTCTGGTGTGGCAGGAACAAGATGTCGGTCGATAGTGGCGCGGATGCGAAAACACGAAAATAAACACGTGCTTCATTGCTCGTAAACTCGATTTACCTACGAGCGCGCCTCTTCCCTGTTTACGCACGCACATTATGGGTGTGCGCTCATGAGTTTACATAATATCGGTTGGGGTAAATGCCCCCAGCCTCTCCCCATTGCCACATATCCATCAATTTATACTATATAGAAGCAGAGCCATCAACAACGTTAGCAAAGAGCTTTCAAAGAAATGGAGTAGAAGTATGAGCAGATATTTAAGCACAAGGGATCGTTAAATATTAGAAAGTCAAAATTAATCCTATATTTTATAAGATAACGCAAAATTAGACATAAAATTGAGCCAAACTAAGAATAATTTTCTGAGGATTTTTTCCGATAACCCAGCGAAAGAAACGTCAACATAACACCTAAGAATTTTGAAATATATAAGACTCAACTTTCCCTGCTTATCCTTAAAATCCTGGGTACGTAACGGTATTTGAGCATCATGATAATTAACCCTGTTTGAAAAATTCCATTGAGCCAGGTTACCTCTAGTAATAATTGGTTTTAATACATTACCTATATTTAATATCATTAATAATAATTTATTAGAAAACATATTCAATACTCTAATTCCATCAAATAGAGGTCAACTACAACGGGCGAACCCGTCACCTCAGGAAGTTTTAACGATTGGTCGTTCTATCTCCCGTGAAGTGAGCGCAGAAGACTCGGACAAAACAGTCCACCGTCAAGCTCCGCCACATGCCCGTAAGAGGCCAACGCCTTAACCGCGAGATAACCAGGTGTGTTACCCAGCGGGCTTACACTCACGCCCTTACTTCCAATTGCGACCAGATTACTCCGGTTTCTCGATTGGTTACGAGTTCGAGGTCCCTTGCGCGGTCCTCTCCCCTACGAAGCGGTGAAACGGATGTGTACCGAATCTATCGCGGAACACGACATCCTTTACCCGGCTGTTCACCCAGGATCGGGTATCCGATGGTCGTTTCAAGAGCAGTCGCCGGAAGGTCCACAACCACCCCCGCTCTATAGGAAACAGTACTGCTTCCAGACTCCCCCGACTGTTAGTCAGAGTGCACAATTGATTTGCTTACGCCGCACCGTGCACAGACCATCCAGGAGCGCCAGAAGATTGATTCCTAGGGGAAACTAGCCCTAAGACCAGAGTCCTGCCCGGGCTCGCACTTCATGCGTGGAGGCCGCCGGATGGGTGTTGACCCGTGAGTGTGACCAACCCTGAACAGAATGGGTCTTCATGGCCAACTCAGCAAGGTCCTATTAGCCTTAATTCCATCATACGATCTAGGTATTTATGGTTATTAATAAAGTACGACTTTGATTATTTATTTCAAAATTTTCATTTCACCTTAGTTTTTTAGAGCGCTGATCACTTTTCCTGGGGGTCAATTAATTTAAAATCAGCCAATATAAATAAAATTTTTGGCTGAAAATTTTTAATTTCCCTGGATTTTTTTTAATATTTTCTCTAGGCAGTGACAAAACACTCTTCGTTTTTTAAAGGTATTTTTTTTGCACCTATTTTAAAATGGCGGTTGGGCAAATTTTAATGAAAAACTTGGTATGCGGAAAGATTAATTGCTAATCTACCTATAAGGATATCAACATAATTTAAATAACAATACATTTAGTATAAAATGAATTTTGGGAATATATTTTTTTTATTATAGTAACATCCATGAAATTAGTCAAACTCTTCCTGTAAAAACTCAATCGTTACTTTTTAAGACCATATTTTTTAATGACGGAAACGATACTCACTGATAATATGTTATTCCAGTGTTGAATACTTACTTAACTAACTACCTGCAGTAAAAGTTTTAGACCTGATAATGGACTCCTTTTTTTCTAGAGCTTTTCAAAAATAGCCGAAAGCCGTTTAACCTTAATTTTCTCATGTCAATATATAAAAAAGACTGAATGAAAACGAGTGAAAATTTTACAGAATGTTCATTATACTAATAGGAATATTTTACAAAAAAATATGACCGAGACTCAACTGCATTTAGTGTAATATAGCAGGGTGTTGATTTGAAATGGATTGACTCCCGGGCCGATTTAAGGTCCCAGTCTGGCCCTCCAAGTACACTTTTTCTCTTTTGCCGTTTTGATATCACATCAGTCCCGGATCTAGCGGGGGTGGGGGTAAAACGGGGTGCGTGCCCTGGCTGCAATTTAAGGGGACCCAAATTCATACGTTTCAAAAACACTTGTATCACTAAAGCGCCTAGCATCCCGGCTGGGACGTGTATACATTGTTCATTTAATTTTTGAACGCGTACGCAGTGTTTCCGTATTTCCTGCCAGGGGAATTCCCTTCAGACAGAAGAAGACTAGGCTACACGAGCGGAGCCGAATAAGCTCGAACACCCGAAAGTCAAGCGACGGTCAGTATTTATATGCCTATTCAGGCATATAAATACTCGCACACCTATTCATGTGTCCGAGTAATTAGCGTTAGTTTTCTTTGTTACCTACTACTCTTTCCAATGTGTCACTATAGTTAATAGATTCTTTCACGGAAAGGAAAGCGTGACTTGCTATGACCGGATCATTGAAGTTGTGTGTACATTCCAAACTAAGAAAAATATTGTATTTATACAGAATAACGATGTTCCAATCGTAATTTGGTTGAATTAAAAGAAATTTTATTGAAACTATATTACTTGATTATATGTTACACCATGCTCTATACGAGTAATACGAAAATTACGGTATAATGTAGCTTCAACATGATTCTTGTAACTGACTATAACCTTACGTATGTAATAACATGCTGTCATGGTAAAAGCAAGATCTCTTTGTGACATTTATTTATTTATTTATAGTATTACACCAGTTCGTTTGTACAGTTTACCATATCATGTATATATATATACAGCATGTATATATATATATATACATGTTGCATATATATACAGTTTACCATATCATGTATATATATGAGACGTTAGCAAAAAACTGATTCTCGAGGAGATAGAGTAATGAAAAAAAAGTCGCCTAACTAGGCCAGGGCCTGTTCTAAGGCAGACTTTATAAAATATTGTTTAGATGTATCTAATCAAATTACTAAATAATTATTATTTAAAAAAAATAAAATAAAAATTAAAACAATTAAAATTTGTAGAAATTCTATTACTTTGATAATAATTATTAACGTGTAGAGTAATAATAATTGTATGGTAACATACAATTAAATACAATACAATACAATAAAAACATGGTAACTACACCATTACGCGTCATGTTGATACATACGTACGGACCACAGTACATGTTATATACGTAATACCTTGTGAAACATGCGTATTACCGTTTATTACAGCGTTATATTTGTCTCGGTTTGGCTTGTGCGTTGTCTACACTGTCTATATTAATGTCACAAGTAAGGAAAACTTATTAGCAAACAGGTAATAAATAGTGCACATTTATTTAAAGGTTCTTATGGTTCTTTATTTAAAGGTAACAAATAATCCCACACAGTATTTTTGTTTAGCGTTTTTTTTTTTAAATCACTAATCTCACATGCTGAGAGGAAGGGGCTTTAATGTCTCTTTTGCCTCAGCTCGGAAAAGTCGCAGATCCGGGACTGCATCACATATTGGTTTCTCTAGAAAACTTCTCTAACATGCTTATACAGTCTTTGGTTATGGAGGAGCAAGCAACTCAGACAACTACCGCGGCTGCCGCCCGGGTCCGGATATTAACTGAAATCTCCCGAATGCAGATGATCGCTGCTTATCAGAAATGGGTAATGGATAACCCTGTAGGTACATATGTACATACTCGCCATCGAAGTTGATACCGATGTCATCTTATCTTTAATAGATTTACAGTTACAAATCTGTGGCCACAGTACATATTATGCCAAATAGCGATGACTCCAAAAAACGTAGTTTTTTAGCTGAAACAATTTGATATTGAATTTCTCATGTAAATCTGGTCTAGACTAATAATAGCCCAGTCAAATTAGATCAAAAAAGGGTCGCGCCTGGAACTAATTCTGACAAAGCTGGAAAAGATTTCTTTCAGTTAGGGCGTCCCAGATAATAGTAATGTAAGTTTGCGACGGTTTCTGAGTGGAGCGTTAGACGCTATGGCCAAATAACCAAAAAAATAGCACATTTTTAGTTTATTTGCTTATATATTCTGAACGGTACTTCATATCTAAATATTCTCTTATTAATAATTGTAGAGCATAGACTTACACGTCCAATGACTGTCTGTCATTGTTCTTTGTAGGTATTTTCAACATATACTGGCATTTTGAACATATGCAACAAGTGATGAATGCTGTCCCACAAAGTCAGCACTAACTCATGTATTCTGTTATAGTATAATTTTGGGAACGGACTCATGATCGATAAACCAAAAATACATAAACGTCCAAATAAAGAATTGCATTTCTGCTTTAATGGGATCAAAACTTGTCAATTGTGTATTTGTTGTGGCAACCCTGGTGGTTCGGCGAAGCGTAGGTACTTATTTCGAAAACGGGCTCGAGATGTCCTACTGATGTTATTTTACTATGGCTCAAGTCTTCCAAGGCCTCAGTTCTCAGCCCAGTTTATCTGACAGCTCAACAAACTTCTTTTGACGATTTAGAAGGGGATATTGATTAGGCCGCGAATAGCTATTTAAAAATCATAATACTTTGAATTTCTCAGAAAACACCGTAAACTCTGACAACATGAACATATATGATACAAATTATTGTAGCTAAAGAAGAGGAAAAATATAAATTGAAAATATGAGAAATACTGGTAAATGTTTTAGCGAGAGGAATAACGGTCCTTCGTAAGCAGTAATTCCTTGCGTAATCTTGAACGACCATATGGGGATAAATATAAAATTATTTAGAAGAAAAAAAAATAGGGATCAAAGGCAAGCCTTGTTGCAAGCAAGGCAAGCATTGTTTTTGATCTTCAACGGAAATATTCCTTTGATATTGGTTTCCAAGGAATACTTCCAGAGTTTGTCAATATATTTTCGTCGTATTTATAGTCATATGAGACCACGGCATAGCAACGATGAAATATTCTTCGAAATAATAAACTTACTGACACATATAAAACAGTTAAAAACAAAAGAATGGGTATTTTGAGCCAACTTTTTCAATAGTTGTAAATCCAATCCACAAACCAATGGAAACATCTCTTTATGTAGAACATTTATTACTCTAACGACTGATCTCAATTATGAGCCATTTTTGAGTTATATCCTAATAAAACAACATCCAGGTATTGTATTTTTAATAACTATTTAAACGCGACCGTCGCAGAATACCGAAAACGATAAACTACACACCCTGAGTGAGTACAATATAAAGATTCCTAAGAATGCTCGACTTTGTCAGTAGTATATAGAATAGAAATACTGGGATATGTTGCTTGAACTCTGTAATTTGTCTCATGCTATCGATGCTCGAGACGTCACCAAAAATCGTCAAGAATTGACGCCAATCGTGAATGGAGTACGATATTTAGCGGCACCGACAGCACTGGCCCTTAACTGGAATATTGTATCCCCGGGCGATTAGTCGCCTTTAAAAGTATATCTGCCAATCTATCTTTCCCTTTCGAAGACCACCGGTTAAACAAGACGTCGACATGAATGATTTGAGGTAGGCGACCGCGACCGCAATCGATTTCAGGGACGATAACGTTGGCGTCGCGTCGCCGCGCCGTTCGAAGCTCAGGTCAATATTTGCGATGCGGCTTCGGCTCTGCGCCCCGGAGGCACTCCTCCACTTGTTTACAGGTCACCCCACCCCAAAGAAATCTTCTAGATTGCCAGACCAACCACAGCGGATTGGATTTTTATGATAGTCCCATCTTTATAAAGTGTTCAAGACTTGCTTAGAGCTAGAGTACAGCCCGATTATTATAACTTGAGCCGGTTGAATGTATTAGTACACACAAGTAGAATAGATGAGTGGTTATATGCCCTGATACGAGTAGATGGCGCCCATTGTAATAGTATAAAATGCGTCAACAGAAAGCAATTTTTTAAATAAGAGAACAATCTAACTGCCAGTGAGAAAAATCTAATCTGAGGAAATACGCATGCTTCAAAATGGATTACGTATAAAACATGTACTAGAGCTGTCAACTACAACGGGTGAACCCGTCACCTCAGGAAGTTTTAACGAAATATGATCGTTATATCTACCGTGAATTGAGCGCAGAAGACTTAGGACGAAACAGTCCATCGTCAAGAGGCAACGCTGCATTTTTACATTGCGAGCGAAAAATTGCGAAATTAACCATAGAATATTGTGGCAATGATAAAGTACCCTTTGCTGGGTCAGCAACGTTTTCTTTGTCGAATGCAAAAATTGCGGAATCAACAATATAAAATTATGGCGCTAACAATTTTTTTCGACATTGTTATTACCTCAATGCTCTAAACTGCGGGGTTAACAATTTTACAGCTTGTGAGTTTAACAATGTAAACGTAACATTGATTTTATACGTTGCGGCGATAGCAATGTTCCGGTACTTTGATAAATTGACAACGTGGTAATCTGCGGAATTCACATAGTTAAAGATTGTGAGTTTCACAATGTAAGCAGAACATTGATTTTATACATTGCGACGATGGCAACTTTCCGGTACTTTGATAAATTAGCAATGTGGTAATGTGTGGAATTCACATAGTTGAGTATTGTGAGTTCCACAATGTAAGCGGAACATTGCTTTTTTAATGTTGTGGATAAATTAGCAATGTCCAATTAACATAGTTGGTTTGTCAGCTCCACAATGTAAGCGAGACATTGATTTTATACATTGCCGAGCTAGCAACTTTTCGGTAGGTACTTTGATAAATTAGCAACGTGGTAATCTGTGGAATTCACATAGTTGATTTGTGAGTCACAATTTAAGCGATTTTCCATGTTGAGAAAATCACAATGTTCTATTCTAAAACTCATAAAAATCATATAAATATGTACCTGTACGATAGTTTCTAGTAACTACGTAAGTTGTGAATAAGGCAATGTTTTCATAATTTCTCAATGTTTTAAATTGATATTAACACAACTTTGACGTAGATTTTTTCTCAATGGCAGATAATAGGTAAAATTATCTATAATTGTCAAAACCGCAACTTTTATTTTCTACAGTGTTGGCGGCTTCCCTACGTTGTCAATCCCGTCCCGACACCACAGTAGAAATATGAGCAGTATGGAAACTAAGTCCATTTGTTGAAATAAATACCAACTCTCCATTGGAACGCTTGTCAATCTTTATTTTTTGTAAAAATGATGTTATTTTTAATTATTAATAAAATCATTTATTTGGGGTACAGTGTCAATGATAATGCATTTTTATGGCATGATCATGACCTGATTTTACAGCCAAGATCGGCTCCTGACGAGGATACTTTTCCACTGTCAACAGCACAAACATACAATTTTGTGTACGCATTCAATTATGATAGCAACTTCTAAGTTTCAACATTACATGGCTGATGTACCCTGGGTTGGCTCCCAAAGAGGGAATTCCTCAACGGTCAACAGCAGAGAACCAAATTTTTGTATACGCATTCAATTATGATAGATCCTTCCATGTTCCAACATGACATGGCTGATGAACCCTGGATTGGCTGCCGATGAGGGAACTCCTCAACGGTCAACAGCAGAGACCCAAAATGTTGTATACGCATTCAATTATAATAGCCCCTTCTAAGTTCCACCATGACATGGCTGATGTACCCTGGGTTGGCTTCCGTAGATTCCGTAGATTCCGTAGATTCCGTAGGTTTTGTAGATTTCTACTGTGGTGTCGGGACGGGATTGACAACGTAGGGAAGCCGCCAACACTGTAGAAAATAAAAGTTGCGGGCATGTGTGTGTGTGTGTGTGTGTGTATGTGTGTGTGTAACTGTAGGGCGTATGAGCATGTAATGTACGTTGTTAGCTTAGTACGATCTGATCTCGTACCTCGTACCTCCTTAACAAATACCGACTATTTCCGCAATATATTTAAATATGCAATATCGGTAAAGCTAATGCTGTAAAAGATTGTCGTAAGATAATAAATCAGCCTATTGTAAAATTTCAAAATGCAGAGTAGAAACAAATAGAAAAACAAGCAAGATATATTTATATTTAAAAAGATATATCGATGGCGGAAAGCGATATTATTATTTGATATCAGTTTTTCGCAAAGGCGGTATCAATGGCGGAAGGACGTTTTACTTAGGAGTTGCCAAGGATACCCGAATGAGGGCTCATTAAATTCAGCATCGCTCCGGAGAGCCCGAGCAGGATCAAATAATTTCCGGGTGAAAGTTTCGCTCGTCGCCATCGCGTAAAATCTCATTAGGAACTCTTCTTAATTTGTTTACTTAAATGAAAGACGCGCATCTTTACAGCTCGTACGAGTTCTCTTCGATGCTAACTTCCGGATTTTGCTACACAAATATATATGTATGTTGAGCTCGACAAGGACATGATGAGGCAGGCAATAGGTAAGTTTTGATTGATTTTTAAATGGCATTGAGAGCTGTGCTCGACAGCTTAGTGAAACAAAGAATTTTCGATTTATTCCAGAGTATATCTAGATTCAAAGTATACGTATGTAAATACTGTGAAATCGACTTAGCGAATCTTGGCTCGAGACGTCTCGTTGCATATGCCGATGAGCAAGAGAGGCCGTCGCCTCGAGAAAGGGACAGCTGATGTCCGATGGGTCAAGGTGGGCGATAAAGAGACAGCACGAAACAAACGCCCCCACCAGACGGCCTAGCAGGTGACGGCGCCACGTGTGTTGGAAGTAGGCAGGCGAGACGGAGATATCGTGACCCCCCCCCCCTCCCACCCTCCCGCCTCCCCACCACACGGCGTCTTGAAAAGGCATGAAAAAACAAACTTCTTATAAAAACGTCGTTATTAATGACTTCAACAAGCACGTATTAAAAATTCGAAGAAAATTGGACAACGACTTGGTCGTTACTACACAATAAAGAAATTTTCAAACAGAAATAATAGCGAATCCCGACTGATTACGGGTCCGAAGTCGCTTACGCAACCTCTACCTGTTGTATTGCAGCGGTAATTCCGTTTGAATTTATCGCGGACCTGGGCGTTCTTTGCCCGTAGTGCCACACGGGGTCGACTGGCCCAAGGTCATTACAAGAGTGGCATGACAACAGGTGAACATCCACCCCGCTTCTTAGGAAACAGTGTATTTCCATAGTCTCCAGACCCCTTCAGCAATTAGTCAGAATGCACAACCGATTGGCATCGCCGACCGGTGCGCCCGGTCCACCAGCTCTGAGACCGGGAGTCTTACCCGGGGCAGCCTTCCACACGAGGAAGCTTCTGAATAGGAGCTGAATCGTGAGTTGAGCCGATCCGAGAAACAAATGGATCTTGTGGCCCAAGCTGCACGAAACCGTTCACCACCGTGAACGGTTTCGTGAATATTATCAGCAGTGTCTATATAAATTTCCGCTGAAACCAACTCGTTATCATCAAAGAGCTATTGCTTAAAGCAATTAATTTCGATAAATCGTTGAGCGCCGGTCCGCCGCCAGGAAACCCCTTCAATTATAGGGCTCTAATTGAAACCGCAATCAAATATAGTGAAGCCCTGTTTTGTTTGGCGAACATAAACCTGTGGATCGAGCCAGAACAGCAAGGAAGGGTACGTTCGCTTCTACTTGTAAGCCACTAATGAGGAATTTTAATATTACGATAGCTGTGATAGCGATATCGTTGCCATCCTATCATTTTTTTTAATAGAGGGCTTTGTTTCCCTGATATTCTGTAAATTTATGGCAAGACAATTCGAAACAACGGCACACACAAATTAGAATGCGAAAACAATATGGATTAATCGATGTGTTTTTTCATTTATCACGTGATGTTTTTTAGCAACTTTTTAACACCCCCCCCCCCCCCCCCGGTGATAAGTCCTAAGGTTTGAGACTAACCTCGCCCCCCCTCACCCAAAATCACATGTATTATTTTGGTACAAAGTATTTTAACAAAATTCAGAATACATCTTTAAATACAGGTATAACCTAATTTAATTCTGGAATATTAAGCACCGTGGTAAAAATGTACAGAACAGACATTAAGGTTGCAGGTTGTTTCTGACTGGCATAAAAATAATAAAGGAAAGGTGTAATCATGGAAAAACATATATTTGTACTGGTACATGAATATATTTAATGGAGACAGTCCTCGGACTACAGATTAGTGATACTTTCTTCAACACTAACAAGTGTATACGCATCTTGCAAGTCAGCTGTTGTCACGCGCCGGTTTGCGGTTTAGAAATCTTGTTTCCATTCGCAAAGTATTAAAAGAAGTTTATTGAACGTTTTTCAAAAAATCAATACCTTCTATAATGCTGCATGATTTTAAATGTTTTCGATTCATAACTTCGACATTATAAATAGGACAAGTAAATATATTAAAAAGAATAAAAAAACACGACTGCCGCTACAGAGAGTGAACTAACTGTTAATATAATTATCGTTATTACGGTTTTTAATTAAATATTTGTGGTTTATATATTTATCCATATAGATACATGTACATTTCCGGAATGTACTCAATCAGACCTTTCATTTGACACTAAACACGATAAAATTATGTTAATTTATTGTCATTTGGACATCTCGACATCTACTTACTTGATATTTGGACAGTTTATAGTACTCTATGAAACTTGGGATGACATAACGATTTTACCAATACTACTCACGTCTAAATTGATTCAAGCATTTACAAGTCATGGTGGAACAAAGAAACGGAAAGCATACATAGATGAAACCTGAACACATTTCACTGCTTTTTTGTTGTGCAGTCGTGTAATAAAAACGAATTTGCCTCGTCAAGTTTGTAGCAATTTGAGGTTTGTCCAGGGTAGACTATATATCCAGTCTACCCTGGAGAACGAGAGATGCAATAACGCTGAATCTTCGCGTGCTACAAACTTCAGGGGGTAAATTCGTTTTTATCCTATTTATAATGTCAAATAACAGCGATAGTCTTAGAATTCATAACTATGATATTCGATGGGCCTAAATGAAATATAACACGCTTTATAAAATACTAATTTAAAAGGTCTATAGAAAAACAGCAGCTTTCCGTAGTGTAACCTAAAAATGAGTCGTCATTTACTGATCAATTTTAAATAAATGCTTTTAAAGACTTGGAAGTATAGATGATCAACTCAAGTTTAGTTGTTTTTTTTTTAACTAATAAATATACTAATATTGTAGTAGGTACTGAAAATACTACTTAATTATTTATATTAAATACTAGCGAAACACAAAATGATTTTAACAAAAAAAAAAAACAAAATGATTTTATTTATTTCATTTTCGGGAAACATACAGTGCTTCATTAATTATTACTAATTATTCTAATACAGTGTTTCACTGGCCGACTAATTGTTTTCTATATTATTTTCTTATACGGTAAATCAAAAGTTGCATTGCACTAAATTAAATTAAATTAAATTACAATCGAACTATTGCAAGGATAGGAAAGGAGAGGGATGGGATATATGTAGGATAGGATATAGGTATTCAAAATATACTTTTTTGCTATTCTCATTTTCGCTCTGAGTGTTTTGAAACAATTTGTATACTCACTATATAATTACTTCCTAGACGCCTAGTGAGCTAAGGACAGCCTCGCTGAATTTAGGTTGATTCAAGTAAAAAATGTCGATATCTTCGAATCGACTGTTATATGTGGTCATGATGTTTCTTACTCCTCAATTAATATGTTTCACAGTCGGCAAACAATCTTAGCTGGTAGTGTATTGAAGGTGGTTCGAGCGGAGCCTATAAAAAAAGTAAGTGATCCAATATAGGACTCGGAGGACCCTATCGAATAGCAATCATTCCAAAACTCAACAAGCCCTATTACAGGGATACTTTACCTTTCTACGCAGCCTCCGCCAGCGGATTGTAAACTTTAACATTTTATAAGCTTTCTCAGCGAATTAATGGTTGATCTCGAATTAATGATTTTGTGATTTGAATTGATCTTCCTTTGTGGTCTTCAAATGGTTAAACATGGAAAATATAAAAAAATATATATTGCACCTCATTCGTTTCGCGCATCGCTCACAGCGAATACTGCTATATATTATTAGCTAGGTAGTGAACGCGTAAAATTATGTAAAGCGGGGTCTTTGCGATTGCGATTGAGGGTCCCTTGAGGACGAGTGATGTAAGAAAGGGAGTCGCAGCGACTGATAGGATGAGAGCCCTCTTAAGTATCGAAGCGTGCCGCAGCTGCCGAGCAGCTTCAAAATTTATCTCTCTCTGCAGAGCGACATCAAGGCATGTTTACGCTTAGATTTTTACGGCCCGCATACACGTATGTAAATAAAAAAAAGATAGGCGTCTTTCTATAATCTGACGATCACTCGAAGAGACTGTGTCGTCAAATAGAGTTGGGAGACGTGCGGGGAGGGGGAGAAATGGGAGACTATACAGGATGTTTGGTAGAAAGACCGACACATTGTTTTGAGGGATTGGGGAGGTGATTTGCTAGCTTTCAATATATTGCAATATATTGCCATTCTAAACAAAACATTATTTTTTTTTTTTTTTTTTTGGTAGTAGTCTTTATTCATAAAAAAAGATACAAATTACATGTCACAGTTCCCCACTAAGGCTAGTGCCTTTTCAGTGGGTAACTAACAATAATGTGTTTATATCTGACTTATATTATCTATTACCTATTATACTTTTATTAACTATTATAACTTTCTACGTTAAGTAGATGCATTGACTTTCTAACCTAACCTAATCTGACCTATATCTCCTATCATAACTAGCTGAATATACACTTATAAATATGCTTTTCCACTAAATTGATATGCCTACTTACTCATCTAACCTAACCTATACTAATTATCCTGGTATACTTACTTTGTTTACAATTACAATAACAAATGATTACACTAATAAAATGATTCATACTAGATATCTATACTTATACCCTAACCTAACCTAACTTATCTTAATTAGCTTGGTTTACCATAATTATTCTACTTGATGTTAATGCTAATTTAGTCTAATATAATTTTTACTTGTCACAGTTATGCTACTTCTTTTACATATTTATGCTAATTTACACTAATATAGTTTTTAATGTCTCTGTTATAGTATTTATATTACATAATATTTAAATTATTTCAATTAGCTCGCCTGGGTAAGTCATTATTTAGGTTGCTTAGTAGTATAAGTTTCAATGTTTTCTTTAGTAAGTATTTGCTGATTGAGTTGTCTAATTTTATTGAAAAGTGATTGAATAATTTTGGAACAATGAATTCAAGAGTTCTATCGCCGTAATAATTGTTTTGCTTGTTATATTTCAAATACCCCTTTTCACGTAGCCGAGTTCTGTGTATATGATCGGCAGGTATTCGTAACGAACCGTTTTCGTTGTTGTCAAGCAGAATTTTATACCATACGAAGAAACTTATAGGCAAGACATCAATTGAGGAGTAGAGTTCTGTGTAATTATTTTGCTTAATTTGTATTGAGCCTTTTGGTGCCATTTGTTTCAGTATTCGAATTTGAATATTTTCCACTTTCCTAACGTACGTGGGAAATGTAAGTCCCCATACCTGAATGCCATATCCTAGTATAGAATTTACAAGTGAAAAGTATATGATTTTCATAATATTATGAGGTACTACGGATTTCAGGTGAAAGAATAGTTTTAAAAAATACCTGAGTTTTCCACACAGTAGAAGTATGTGACTTTCCCAATTAAAGTTTTTGTCAAGTATTAAGCCCAGGTATTTATGTGTACTCACAACCTCTAGACTATTGCAGGAGCAGTTTAGATGTGATACGTTATCGTGAATGCACGTATACGAGTGTGCTTTAATAGCTATCTCGCCCCTTTTTTTATAAATGCAAATATTTACAAGAAAATGACTTGAGATGAGATAATCTTAAAAATTTGTTGTTGTATGAACATTGTCAAGTTCTAAATTCATTATAAAAAAAAACTAAAAGGTATTTTAAATCTAGCTTTATTTTAAAATGTTTTGTAGTTTATAGCGGTTCCAACGATAGGCTACATGTAATAGAAGTCCTTGAGTATTTGGTCAAAATAAGAGATCATTCTTTGTCAGGACACACTCTTATAATGAAACCGATTTAAAAAATGCAGTCAACGCATGCATTAACAATGCATTGTAGAAAACAATAAAAGTTGTTTTGTGCTATTACTAACACAAACAATAAAATTAAGTTGTCAAACTTAAACGCAAAATTTTGGGAAATAAAATAAAACGAAAAAAATACCATGGCTTTAAGGACATAGGATCTATGGGTAAAAGCTAGCAAATGACCTCCACAATCCCACAAAAAAATGTGTTGGTTTATCAGCCACACACCCTGTAGGTGACTTGAAAAATTAATAAAATTCTCGCATCAAATGGGGTTTATATATCGTTACCGGCCCACCAAAAATGCGCGTATAATTTTCCGGTAGTTTATTATACAATTCCAGCATACATACATAGTTGGGATCCCTTTTAAATAAGTCAAAAGATGGACAGGGTAATATTAGATTATGCCTACCTCCGGTAAAATGAGAGTGAATATCCTTTTGATACTTCAAATTTCCTAATATACATTCAAAGACATACAGGATGGCGGTGTCGACTACAATGGGCGAACCCGTAACCCCAGGCTGGTATAATGATATAGATCATTCTTTCAGCCGTGGGATGAGCATAGAAGACTTGGGGACAGGACAACCTACTGTCTAGTTCACCAGCATCCCGTTAGAGTCCAACGCCTTAGGCCGAGGCGCCGGAAAAGGTACCCAGCGGGCTCACCCCCGAACTACCAGTTTTGCAGGATATCTCCGTCTGGAATTAACCTTAAGGATACCTCCGTCCTCCCGAATGGTTACGGGTCCGTAGTCGATCACGCAATTTACCTCTTATATTACAGCGGTAATTCAGTTTGAATGTATCGCGGACATGGGCGATCTTTGCCCGTAGTGCCACACAGGATCGAGTGGCCCAAGGTCATTTCAAGATTAGCATGACATCAGGTGAAACATCCACCTCCGCTGCTTAGGAAACAGTGCATTTCCATAGCCTCCAGACCCCTTCAGCAATTAGTCAGAATGCACAACCGATTGGCTTCGCCGACCGGTTCGCAAACCGTTCAGTGGCGCCGGGATGCAATCCCGCCGGGAGAAACCGGTCCACCAGCTCTGAAGCCTGAGACACGGGAGTTTTACCCGGGGTAGCCTTCCACTTGAGGAGGCTTCTGAATAAGAGCTGAATCGTGAGTTGAGCCGATCCGAGAACAAAATGGATCTTGTGGTCCAAGCTGCGCGAAACCGTTCACCGCCTAAGACATACAGTAATGGTAGAGTACGTATACCGAGAGTTTTAAAATGACCACGACATGATTCAGTACGGTCAAGATTAATCAAAATTCTTAAGGTCCGTTTTTGGAGACAGAAAATATGTTGCCCTAAAACTGCGGTACACTGTGACCAGAAGGGAATCCCGTAACGGAGAATTGATTGGAAATAGGCAAAGTATATTCTTTTAGTAAGTTTAACGCTGTCAATTTTCTGTATTTGCCTTAGTAAGACACAGGCGCTGGAAAGCCTATCGCTTAATTCTTCTTCGTGGGCATTCCATCTTCGGTTTTCGTCTAAAACAATACCCAGAAATTTGTGGCTTTTTTATTGGCTACTGTATTTGTACCGATAATTATATTTTGATTGTTGATGACATTGTTTTTCCGACTAGATAAGAAGATAGATACCGTCGTGGATGTGTTAAGAGACAGATATTTTTTCTTGAACCAAGTATTTAACAGAGCCAATTCACAGTTTAATGTTTTCACTACATTCTCTATTTTCGTAACTGCAAAGCTTATGCTGGTGTCATCCGCCTACAAAGTTGTATTGGAGTGGGTTACTACATATAGCAGATCATTTACATATACAATAAAAAGGGTTGGTCCCAAGATGCTTCCCTGTGGAACTCCGCACTTCATTTCACACTCATCGGAAATGGTTCACTTCAATATGCCACCCCAATATGGTTCTAGTGTATGGAATGACCCATCCACACGTTTTCTTTGTGAATGCTTCAGAGTGCTGTACATCACCTACGCAATATCCAGCGATACTGCATCCAATTTCCTTCAATCAACAGTACACATATTAAAAGCAAATTAATCGGATATCTGTATTGTACATAGGCATAATGAGAACATGAGTTATCAATTTAATTAAATGGATATCAAAGTCAAACGCAACTTTTATTCAAATTAAGGATAATTTAAAAAAATACATGTATATTTTTGTTTAGTAAATTTGGACAATTTTATTGTTAAATCAAGGTTTGACAAGCGTTGAGCGCGCTGCGTCATCTAGTGGTAGGTAAAATATCGCGAATATTGTTTATTCGCGATATTTTACCTATCGCTAGATGACGCAGCGCACTTAACGTTTTTTTTATGATCGAATTCAGACTTTTTGAGAATAGTGCCCTTTAGCGGAAGAAAATAGGAGTGAACATCGCCATTATTCCAGGTTTCCATACTTATATATATATATTAAGAGAAAATTGGATTTTATGCCTTTATATGATTTTTGAGACTGCATTCTCTTCCTCTTAAATATTCATCATCTTGACGGTTGAAAATGTTACGCATCCCTGACAAGCTTGCCGTAGCGTTCGGCTCAAATTATTTTCGGCATTTTTTGACGGCGGAAAACACGCAACGCGTTTCTCCTCAAACTTCCCGAAAAAATAAATTACAATTAAACGCCACGTCGACTGGCGGGCGTTTAGTGCATTAGGAAGCGATCCAAACATTAAATTGGGTGATTGATTCACTGCGCTACCATTTCAGGAGCTTGAATGGCTTTTCGGACAGAAAGAACATTAATGACTGAAACGATTCCAATTAAGGAATCATAGTTTTATCATTCAAAGTTTTTTCGACGAAACCGATGGATGTAGGGTTGTTGTTCTTAACCCTTCAGGCCTCGGCCCCTCAGCCGATTGACAAGTTGCTGTCCCAAAAATTTTTTGTCAAAATTAGTTAAAAAATTGAATTACGACACTGTCTCACCAAAATATTAATTACTGACAAACCACTGTACCCATAATTAAAATGAAACATATTAACATAATAAAATAAAACAAATTAAATTTAAATTAAATTAAAACGGGGCCGTCACGCTGAATCGTGTTGTGACCGATATCGGCCAATCGGAGCCTGAGGGGTTAAATCCAGTACTTGTCATAACATTAGACCCGCGGTGCATTTCGAAACTAATTTATATTTTATAATAATATATAACTTTTGAGCAATGTTATCTTTTGGCACTATAAAGTTATCTTTGGCAATGTTATCTTTGGTAATCTATTCTGCAGACGCAACAACCATTGTACCCTAACAACCACTTTAGCTTGCTGTCATCCCACGGCATTAGTTTGAGATCTAATGAAAATGGTTGTAATGAGTGCCGATTATTGTAAAACTACGTTAATGAGGTTTTTCGGATTAAAGAAAGGATTTTCACGAATACGAGAACAAAAAGATGAGGGTTTTCATTGTATGTGTGTCAGAACGACCTGGGCGCCAGTTCCGTATTCATTACTTGCTTCGGAACACTCAATACTGCACGTAAGGACCCCCGACGGCTAGGGTATCCTACCACTTGGAGGCAGAACGGATAGGCAGTGCCGGCAGCTACAGCCCTCAGGGGTGGTGAAACTAACCTATCCGCCTGTTGATGCGAGAGTGCCTGCGTCGCAGGCAGCCGACCTTGAATTTACGGGAGTGTCTATCTTTGGAGAGAAGTTAGGTTGTGGATCAATCAAGAATATTAAGTTTTTATATTTTGGAATAAGCAATTTAATTAAGATGATTTAATTATGGTAATTTAATAGTGACAATCTAAGTCTCGGAACAATTTAACTAATGACCGACGTGTCGGTCGCCTCGAAATGCTAATGTACCTTTGAAATTGGTTATGGCAGGGTCTATCCCCAATAGTTTGATATCAATCTAAGACTAACGGAATTAAAATGAATTAAGCTTCGTCCCTTCCATAGGATTGAATATTTAATATTATTTATCGATTGCGGAAGTACCTCTTGCCGGAATCCCTCGGGTATTCCGGGTTGTTACCTTAAACCTTTAGAAATGAAAAGATAGTTTTCTGACGAAGACTACAATATTTATTGACAAGATATGTTACAATGTGAAATTCTGGCCGTAGGTTTAATCTTACAAATTCTTAATCAGTTTTCGTGTTCAAAATTATATTTAGACGAGAGGGTTAACTGTGGAATTTTAAGTATGGTGATTTATGTGTTCAAAATGAAGAAGTATGCGAACGAGTGGATATGAGGCTTCAGGAATATAGGATGGCTGATATGGGCCCGACTTCGCGGGTATTCTAATTCGTCCCTCGGTACCATGGACGATGGTTTCGTCTAACTGTGCCCTGAAATGGGTGCAACGACCTAGCTTTGCCGGCCTGTACCAAGGCTGAAGGCGCGTACGCGTTTCACGGTTATTAGAATCGTGGGAATTTTCCTATTATTCACCTTCCCGGTCGAGGCACGTTATCCTACTTTATATTAACAAGATTTAAGTATCCTTTAACGAAATAAATTGAGTCTACGTGTCGACAATGGCTCGTAAGTTCAAACGGACGGTTGCCCTTCAAAACCCTAGAAAGGGGTAAGTACCGACGCGATAGAAGATCGCGCGGTAAGGATTTTTTATTGGAAAATACACTGAATTAATGGGACTTGCCAGAGATATCCTCGAACGTCGTCCGCCGGGCTGCTTGGCTGATTTTTCACTTCAAAATTATGTAGCTCTTAACGCGATACGGCTCTACTCTTTCTACGGTTTTTGTATTAATGGCGGGGTCGGGCGGTGCCCGCCCCGCTGGCGTGCGTACTCGCCGCCGTCCAGAGAAGAAGAGAGTGAGTGGGGGTACAAGACGGTTTGCCGTTTCAAAATTATCGGCGGCCGATCAGAGATGTGGCTTTGCCAGCTGTGATATTAATTATTACTGCTTACGAAAATGTCCGTTCCATATTTTGGACATTTTATGTAAAGCGTAGTCTTTACATTGCCGGAGGAGGTGGGGTTAGCAGCTCCCACGCTGCTCGAAGTAAATAATAAAATAATAAAGAAAATGAAAGAAAGAAAGTATAATAAAATGAAGAAAAGAAAAGCGAAAATTAATACCGAATAGTGTGTACCTCGGTACATCGAGCTCATTCGCCTGTTTGCTGAATGAGAGAAAATATAGAGAATTTAATGTAATCTAACCTAATATTACGGTTTAGTAACTAGAGGGTGTAATCCCATTAAATGCGCGAAATTGCAGAAAGGAAAAGAAAACTGGTGGTGTAGAGTAAACTACGTAGAGTTTGAAAAGAAAATAATGTGACGTAATGTGTCATATTTTTAAGGAGAAAAAGAAAAATTATTAAAATTATACCTATAGCTATAAGTAACAGAGTTGAATTTTTTGTTTCCGTTTTTACTAGAGTTGAGATTGCTGAGGAACTTGGGTAAGGTATCGGTTATGGGAACATTGCATACTCCCTTACTTTGATAATATTAAAGCAAAGTGGTTTCTGGTAATGTCGTACAGTTAACCTCCCTTGTTGATATGGATCTGCCGCTTCCAATGGTCCTGTCCTTATTGGGTTTCCTTGTCAATTTGATAATTGTTCCGGCATCAGGACGTCTTAGTATGGTTATGTTTGTATGTCGTCTCCTGGTTTTTACCTTCGAACAAACGTACAAAAAAAGAAAAAGATTGGTTAGGTTATGGCATGCGCAGCATGCTTGGCGTGAGTCCACAATGGTGTTATTGTCCTTCATCCATTGTTTGTCGGATTGTTGTTGCGAATTTGCACTATTGGAACGTCCTTTCGTTTTAATGCAAATATGGCGAAATTGTGATGAGCGTCTATGAACACTGTATAGTTTGATGTATAGCGCTTTGAAGGAGAGAAATTGCACTGACGCACTCCACTAAATGTCTGTGAACTGGCGGGTGTTTCTTCCATCATCGTGTAGAGTTGTATACAAGACAGGTTGCTTGATTCGAACGGTCTCTATTGGTCCATGGTGGCGTGATTGCAATCCTGGCCATTAGGTAGCATCGTCCTTCTATCGCTGCAAGTTCGGTACCTTGTCGTGAGGTGACGTATTCCTGTGGCGAGTGAAGGATTCCTCGACTTTGCTGTCGTCATGGTAGGTGTCGTGTTTGGGTATAAAATGCTGCGTCCATTGTACGTGTACATCGGCTAGGATCCGAGCGTTTTTGTCGCCGGTCTTTGCCTCTGTGTCGATCGTCCAGTTTAGCATCTGGGTTGTTTCGGACGTTTTTAGGCTGGCCATGGCATCACTTCTTGTCATATTCCTGGAATTGATAATATTTCGGCATCTTTATTCTTGGTTATGACGATTTGTCTCTTGAAATGGTAAGTTTGGAGGGCATGGCAAGTTTCAGTGTATTTATAAGTGAGAAGCCTTGTTAAGACGTACACTTTACATTTAACAATCTCTAGTTTGGAAGAATAAAAGTTTCTCTGTATTCGTGGTAAAGTCCACGTTAAATATTTATGATTAAAGAAATTTAGAACTTAGAAAAAAAAACGAAAACACAGTATAATAAGAAGTTAATTAAAGTGATTTACGAAATTTAAAAGGTAGGATATGGCATGATCTTTTGATCTTAGCCTACATGTGCGTGCCTGAGACGCTAACTTAATGCTATCTCATATGGTAATGCAACTTATAAAGTATTATTGTTAATTTATTGATATAGATTATGACAGTTCATAAAACAAAAGAAATGTATGCTCTTAATAATACTTAATATCTATGGAACGTATTTGCGTTCTTTTGCCAAGCAACTTTCCAGATTAATCTTCTTGATTCATGCAGTAAAGTGCTTGGTCAATTTAAAAGAATAAATATACAGTTTCACTCGATTTTTTAGACAAAGGAGAGAATACAAATAAGAAAATAATAGAAAAAAATAAAGGATAGTTGCGAAAGAAGTTTACATGTGAGTGAATTCGCTTATCTGCGCGCAGGCGCCGCCCGCTCCGCGGCTCGGCTCGTTTGTTTGTAACAAGTATAAAGTAACAGGTATTTCCTGTCTGGCAAGTATATTTATGCTAATAGGTACGTCGTTACTATTGACAGATATTTGTAACAGTTTCGTACTGGGTGAATATTAGGTTCCCTTCGAATGCGTATCTGCTTGTTATTTACTGTGACTGGTACGCGGGTGTCATAGTAATAATAATATGCATGAAAATGGTGCAGTGCTAATAAGGCACAATACGTGAAGTAATAGAAAGAAATATAATGAAAGATTAAATAGGATGTCAGGCGTTCATGGTACCGAGTTCGTTTTCCTTTTATAGGAGGGAAAGAAATGAATATATTTAATGTTGTATATGATTTATTCTGTTTGAAGAAAGTTTTACTTATATATGTTTTTTTAAAAACAAAAAATCTGCTATATTTCGGACCGGGTTTTGTTTATGGTATTTTAGCTATTGCTATTTATGTGCGCACTTACGTTGTGGTGCGTTTATTTATAACGTGTTTATAATAACGAATAGAATATAATGAAAGGAAAAAAATGTGAATGGGTAAATAAAATAATACCGGTCAGAATTAGCTGATAGGAGGAAAAAAAGAAATGATGACGTAGTTTTTTGTTTACAATTTAATTTAGGTCATTATTATTATTATTTTTTTGTTATCAAGATTTTGTGAGAAGTTTGTACCTGCAGATTTTGGTATGGGGATTTTAGACAAACTGTGCGCTTTCCATTGCTACATCAGTTGGGGGTAGACTTTCTTTTTATAGAAAATGTCTGTTTTTGTACTCGTGGTGTTTTAACGTTATATTGGTATTCCACGCGGGTGTTATGCGGATGAATACTTACGTAAGAGGTGTGAATTCTTTAGTTCCCATAGTTTTTATTGAATTTTATACATGTTATGATGGAATATTTTTTCTGTCTAGGTGAGAATAATAAATATAAATATTTGACTCATCGTTTTCATTTCCGGCTCTGTTCATACACTTTTCTTACTTCAACATTCAGGAGCTTCCTTTCATATCTCTTTTCATACTTAAGCGGTTTGTCTCTTATTCAACTCATTAGTCTTTGACTTTAAAAAAATTGTTTGAAAATATATAACATGATATATTAAAACAGGTATTAAAATTCGATTAAGTATGGTATTTATATTATGTTTGAGTTTGTTTGGACAAGCTAAATAGAGCGATTTTTCTTAGTGAAAACATTGCGAAGTACCTATAGTGTACATACGTACTGTTCGAGTGCCGAAGTACCCGAGCTTCATGTTATGGATAAATCCATGTCTTGTTAAAAACAAGATTGAACGAGAGATTTTTGTAGCTATTTCTGTCAACAACGGTTTGCGGGTGGAGTACCTATTCGCTACTTAGGGCTCCTGCCGATTGCCGAAGGACAAAGTAAATAAATAGGAGTAAAAAAATAAATAAATATCGGGTCGCGGATCTGTTGCGGTGAGACTACCTATTCGCTAAATTAGTCATCTCGCCGACTGTCCGGACCAAAGTACGAAATAAAATAAAATATAATATTTGGGCAACAGAGCTGTATGACGTCAATTTTAATTTGAGTGCACCAGATGAGGCCGTATATTATTTGTAAAGGTGAACGTTTTCTTTCAGCAATGAATGGGATACCGTCGAACCCAATAAAAATAAATAAATTGTAAACAATATCGCGCATTTAGCGTGTTGCTGTGCGTAAACTCACACAAAAAAAATATATAGGTATAAAAATATCTCTGTTCGTAGGTATGTTCGTAAGGGCTCTTTTTTTTAAAAAAGTAGGTTGGTCAGTTACATATTTTTGATTTATGAATAAAATAAAAGAGGTAAAAATAGTTTCATGTTGTAGGCATTTATGTTATAGAGTTGTCCACCTTGACGGCTTAGCCGGATAAGGTGGGGAAATATATAAAAAAAAATATTATTTTTTTTTATATATTTAATGACATTTGAAGATGTATTATTTTGACCTTTTTTACCGTTTCTGTAGGTTTTGGTTTTTTTTTATTTTGTTTTATTTATTCTTATAATTTATTAGGTTCTTGTTTGTTTGAATATTTTTTGGGGGGACTTTATTCTTATTTGTTTGTTTATTATTGTTTGGTTTGTTTGTTTGGCTTTCTCTTCAAAAAGGTAAGATTATATATATAATTTTTCAAGTTTATGTTTGTCTTTATGGGAATATGAACGCTGCATATATTCGACTGCGACCTGTCAATCCTAATAATTCTTTTTACTTTGTTCGTTCTCCTCGGCATCGTGCCTGCTTGTCACACCGCACCACCCGCTGTCCGCGCGTAGACCTGTCTGCCAATGATATATATTGCCCTTGGTGTTTAGGCGGGAAATACCTGTGAGAGCTTTGCGAGTCTATTAGTTTTTCGCGAGATGTCTGATGTGATAGATTCCTTTATTTTTGCCATTTTCGTCCACTATCTCATACGCGGTGGTAGATTTCTTGGAAATTACTTTACATTTTGAGTACCTAGGCGCGAGTTTGCTGGAAAAGAAGTCTATTTTCCGGGAAAGCGTGTGGTTTTTAGCCCATACGGTTTCACCGACTGCGAACTCTACGTGTTTTCTCCTCAAATTGTATCTGTTGGCGTTGTTTTGGAAGGATTCCATTAATTTTTGCTGCACTACATCGTATGTATCCGCTAGCGACTGTAGACCTTTTGCGAATTCTTGGGGGCCGTTTAGTGCTATTTTCGATTTATCCCCTGGAATGTAACTCAGGAGAGAGTGGTATCTTCCATCAATAAATGGCTCTCGACCGAACATTAGGTATGCTGGGGAAAATCCGGTTGTTAAGTTAATGTGACTATTTAGCGCGTTTTGTATGAGGTTTAGGTACCTGTCCCAGAGCTTTTGGTTTTTTTCGGATAAAATTGATAGCGATGTCTCTACTGTTTGATTATACCTCTCGACCGTGTTAGATTGTGGTGTGTACACGCATCCGTAAAACAGTTTGGGAATTTTGTATTTTTCTGAGAAGGATTTAAACTCTTTTGACCTGAAGTATGTGGCATTGTCTAATATTATTACCGCAGGTGTACGAAAGGTTAGAAATATAGTGTTCTCTAGATTTTTTATGATGTTTTTGGATGTTGCCTGTCTCAGAGGGAATAACCAGCAGAACTTTGTGAAAATATCTACTACCGATAGTATGTATGTGAATCCGTTTGTTGTTCGTGGTAAGGGTCCTATTAGGTCTAAACTTAATGTGTGCATGGGTGTATTTACTGCCTTTGGGGTTATCATTAAGCCGTGTGGCGGTGCTGTTCTTATTTTATGTGCTTTGCATGTATCGCAGTTTTTTACGTAGTCCTTTACTTCTCTCTGCATAGCGGGCCAATAGTAGTACGATTGGAGTTTCTTCAATGTTTTGAAGATGTTTCGCGAAAGAGAATGATACATATAAATACAGCATGCGAAGCATTTCGTCGCTAATTGTGTTGACTATAAGATATTGGTCGTTTTGAGTGTTAGTTGTGAAAGGTATTCAGTGTAATTATGTCTCGGTGTTTTAATTTGAGTGTGTTGTTTATAAAATTTATGAAGCGAGGAGAAGTGTATGTACTGTGTATATGGGAAAGTCCGCTCAAGTTGTGTTGTTTCTATATCGGTGTGTTTTATTTGGAAAAATCTAAGTGTAAGGTTTTTTTTTTGTTGTAGTGAGCGAATTCCAAGTTTTTATTTTTTTATTATTTTTATTGAAAGTTGTGAAGGCTAGTGTTTTTTTTTTTTTTTTTAAATATGTTATTGTGTTGCGAAGCAGCTTCTATCTATTGTTCGTTTGTGTGTAGATGCGTCTATTAAAAAAATTACTGATGTAGAACTCGTTTCGTTGATCGAAATTTATGAAGTCCTTGTGTTATTGTTGTTTTTCTGTTGCTTTTTATGTGTGTGTATTATTGTGTGAGCTAAGTATAGTATATATTTAAAAGAATTATAGTTGTAGTTCGCGTTATTGAGTCGTAAAGATGTTGTTTGTGTTTCAAATGTTTTCAATTCGCATGGCTTTCCTATGGTCTTGGACGCGTGAAATGATTCGATGATCGCGCGGCTTGCGTTAGTAGTGTGCGCGCGCGTATTCGAATGAATTATTTGTAGGCGCGGCGCGGGCGACGGCGACCGCGAGTAGGTAATCGACTCGTTTTGTTCGGCGATGCTATTTGTGCAAACAGGTTTTACGCGCGCCGCACGCTGGCGGTGAGACAAGTTGCCTAGCCGTACAGAACTTGCGTGTATATGCGTGTTGGTTTGACGAGTCGGTATATTGTCGATGCGTATTGTCGTAGTCGTATTTGTCCGTGCGTGTTATCTTAGGCGCGCCGGTGATGCGGTTACGATTTATACTTTTATAAATAACGACAAGCGATAAGAGGTATAATATTTGAAGGTAAATAATTAAAATGGAACTTGTGCAAAGAGATTTATTTTATTAGCAGTTTGATCATAGTGGTTATTGTATTTTTACTTTATTCTTTGCGAGGATATGAAATAATTATTTTTTATATTATTTATTTATTCGGGCTTATGGGTCCGTTGATTGTTTGAAGAAAGAGAGAAAGAGAAATATTTTGGCGCGGTTTGTAATTTACAGTTGTGTTTGTATAATTTTGAAAATCTTAATGTATAATATTTAATAAACGTTTGTAAATTGGGAATGGTTTAGAGTTATATTACCGTTGTGGTCTGTTTTACAGTATGTTGCGAAAGAGTTATTTCTTAAAAGTATTGTTGTAAAAAAATAGAAAAGATAGTACACGAATTATATAATATTGGAAGTAGTTAGAAAAAGAAAATATGAAAGAGGCAATAATGGTTTTTTTAAAAAATTCAGTATGGTTGATAGTATGTACCGTTGTGGGGGTACGTTTGCATGAACCAAAAAAAAATGTAGGGTAATTATAAATTTGCGGGACTGGGTGTAGGTAGGAGAAATCGCTCGCTGTGAAAAAAAAATCTGCGGGCCTAAATGAGGTATGCAAAAAAAATAATGAACACGAAATATAAAATCTTTAAGAAAAAAGTATGAGAAAGGGAGGGAAGGGCGGGTAAAGTATAATATGATTTCTTAAAAAAAAAATTAGTTAGGGGAAGAGGTTAATGTATGGATATGATATACCTTAAGTTGGCGCGACAGAATTATGTTGATGATTAAAAAAGTGGCCCCGCGTTGGAGCGCCAAAACTTTTAATGCGCGGGGTAAGGGAAAGAAATTGTACCCACTTGGCATCAGAATTTTGTAATGTTTTTGAAAAAAAAATTGCCCCTACGTTGGGCCCAAAACTTTGTAATGCGTTGAAAAAAAAATTGTCCCACGTTGAGGCGCCAAAACTTTGTGCGACCAGCGTGGCCGATAAACTATATTTTTATAGGGTTTGAAAAATAATTATGCCCCACGATTGGGCGACAAAACTTTGTAATGAGTGCCGATTATTGTAAAACTACGTTAATGAGGTTTTTCGGATTAAAGAAAGGATTTTCACGAATACGAGAACAAAAAGATGAGGGTTTTCATTGTATGTGTGTCAGAACGACCTGGGCGCCAGTTCCGTATTCATTACTTGCTTCGGAACACTCAATACTGCACGTAAGGACCCCCGACGGCTAGGGTATCCTACCACTTGGAGGCAGAACGGATAGGCAGTGCCGGCAGCTACAGCCCTCAGGGGTGGTGAAACTAACCTATCCGCCTGTTGATGCGAGAGTGCCTGCGTCGCAGGCAGCCGACCTTGAATTTACGGGAGTGTCTATCTTTGGAGAGAAGTTAGGTTGTGGATCAATCAAGAATATTAAGGTTTTATATTTTGGAATAAGCAATTTAATTAAGATGATTTAATTATGGTAATTTAATAGTGACAATCTAAGTCTCGGAACAATTTAACTAATGACCGACGTGTCGGTCGCCTCGAAATGCTAATGTACCTTTGAAATTGGTTATGGCAGGGTCTATCCCCAATAGTTTGATATCAATCTAAGACTAACGGAATTAAAATGAATTAAGCTTCGTCCCTTCCATAGGATTGAATATTTAATATTATTTATCGATTGCGGAAGTACCTCTTGCCGGAATCCCTCGGGTATTCCGGGTTGTTACCTTAAACCTTTAGAAATGAAAAGATAGTTTTCTGACGAAGACTACAATATTTATTGACAAGATATGTTACAATGTGAAATTCTGGCCGTAGGTTTAATCTTACAAATTCTTAATCAGTTTTCGTGTTCAAAATTATATTTAGACGAGAGGGTTAACTGTGGAATTTTAAGTATGGTGATTTATGTGTTCAAAATGAAGAAGTATGCGAACGAGTGGATATGAGGCTTCAGGAATATAGGATGGCTGATATGGGCGCGACTTCGCGGGTATTCTAATTCGTCCCTCGGTACCATGGACGATGGTTTCGTCTAACTGTGCCCTGAAATGGGTGCAACGACCTAGCTTTGCCGGTCTGTACCAAGGCTGAAGGCGCGTACGCGTTTCACGGTTATTAGAATCGTGGGAATTTTCCTATTATTCACCTTCCCGGTCGAGGCACGTTATCCTACTTTATATTAACAAGAATTAAGTATCCTTTAACGAAATAAATTGAGTCTACGTGTCGACAATGGCTCGTAAGTTCAAACGGACGGTTGCCCTTCAAAACCCTAGAAAGGGGTAAGTACCGACGCGATAGAAGATCGCGCGGTAAGGATTTTTTATTGGAAAATACACTGAATTAATGGGACTTGCCAGAGATATCCTCGAACGTCGTCCGCCGGGCTGCTTGGCTGATTTTTCACTTCAAAATTATGTAGCTCTTAACGCGATACGGCTCTACTCTTTCTACGGTTTTTGTATTAACCCCTCAAATGTGAGGCGTCCCTTAAGGGATGCCTTGGCAAAATGTATACAAAATGTATATAAATTTATATAAATATAAATATAAATGTAAATGTGCGCCGCTTTATAGTAATCCGCTCTATAGTAATGCTATAGTTCTATAGTAAACCCCGCTCTATGTAAATGTAAATGTAAATGTAAATATAAATTTATATACATTTTGCCGTAGGCAACCCGAGCTAATCGCCATTCATTTGAGGGGTTAATGGCGGGGTCGGGCGGTGCCCGCCCCGCTGGCGTGCGTACTCGCCGCCGTCCAGAGAAGAAGAGAGTGAGTGGGGGTACAAGACGGTTTGCCGTTTCAAAATTATCGGCGGCCGATCAGAGATGTGGCTTTGCCAGCTGTGATATTAATTATTACTGCTTACGAAAATGTCCGTTCCATATTTTGGACATTTTATGTAAAGCGTAGTCTTTACATGGTACACAGGTGAGATCTGCGGAGTACACCAATTCAAAATCTTCAATAAGGCATTTACGGCAAGGTTTCATACCTTGCCAAATTTGCAGAATGAGAGAAAAATAAAATTCCTTGGATAAATTTGGAAAACCTTAGAAAAAATCGGTTGTGTCACCCCAAGGCTTTACTGACAAGTAGCCAAGGACTTGTTCCATCTGAATATTCATTTCATAAACAAAATGATGAGCACCTGCACTCGGCCGAACGATGAACCCCGTTGGGGGTCCGTTTTACAATCGCCTCAAACGGCGCGGTTTGTTTCTCGGCTAACCGTAGGCGGATCGGTCTTAATATTTGATTAATATGTATGGCGGTATTTAAACATTGTCTAGTCTGCTAGGGTGCAGGAGTAATGTAGCTACTATATGTGTGTATGTGTGGGTATATGTATTAATATTTTAGTATATTATCATTATCAAATTGTGCTTGTTCGTGATGTCCCATATCAATCTAATTCCCCTACGATCAATCACACGCTGTCACGCGCCTACAAAGTTTGAATAAAGCATTTGTTCCCTCAATGTTTCCGATAACACCGCGATATGGTAGAGTTTTATCTTTGTCTATTTTCATAGTAGCATGAAGCTTTTCTTTGTTAACCATTCGGAAGCCAGTCATTCCACGAAAATTTTTCGAAGCCCTCGAAAATTTGTTTGTAGAAGGTGTGTGCAAGCATACTAATATATAACGGTGGCTTATTCAATTGCAGGCTTTTAGCGCAGTGGAGGAAGAAATAGAGCCGATAATTTCATAAATATGGATGTAATACGGATAATACGAAAAACGCCGATCGGTGGGCGTGGCCACCCAGGGGTTAATACATTCGCTACCAAGTGCAACATTGACCGTCGCATCGTGATGACACAATGGCCCTGTTAATCTTCTCTGTATCGTTCCTGTATTTAACCGAATTCAAAAATTGCAATATGGAAAATTCTTTATTAATTTGCAAGGATATACCTACCTACAGATTGGTCCCATTTTTATCAAAATCCTGTTCTGATCGTAGGATCCATGAGGAATTGAAGGAACTCCTCAAATATTATCGTACCAAGTTGAAAATTTACATTTTGGCTCAATTCCGATGACAATGCATTTTTTTTAATGGTAGGCATGGCCTGATTACACACCCTGGGTTGGCTCCTGACGAGGGGACTCCTCAGCGGTCAACAGCATAGACACGAAATTTTATATATGCATTCAATTACGATAGCCCGTTTTAAGTGTCATCAAGACAGGACTGCGGCACCCAGTGTTGGCCTCCAACGAAGGAACTCCTCAACGGTCAACAGCACAGACACAAAATATTGTATATGCATTCATTTATGATAGCCTGTTCTAAGTATTATCATGACATGACTGCTGCACGGTTTTTTTTTTGTTAAAATGTTGTCTATTATAGAATATTATACTCATAGATCGGATGATTTGGACAGATGGATAATGAACACAGCGCATTATATTTCTCCCCAATTCGCTGTTAGAAATATTAAAACCTCAAAAAAAATATTTTATAATCACCCCAAGAATTTCCCGGCAAGTAGCCAAGGTCTGATTTTATAGTAACATTGAATTGGTGGATAAAATCTTTGAGTGCCCTCTCTCGGACGGCTTTCGAAGCCGGTTGGGCTCCGTTGCAAACGCCTCAGACGTCGCGGTTCGTCTCATGGCTAAGGGTGGGGTTGGACCAAGCGCCAAAAATGCGTTAATCAAATAAAATGTATTGCGGAATTTAAATATTATTAGTGTAGCTCTTATATGGGATATTCAAACTAAAATTTCACAATGTGATCTCGGCTTAGGCATCTGTTTACCAAATTTTAAGTACCTAAGTCCAATTTTCGAGGACGATATATGACTAGTGTGAATCAACACCATCCTATCTCCGCTAGCTTTTCAAACATTTAAGTTTTCACGTTCTCATACTTCAATCAGCTTCTGACAATTTTCTCAAAACTCCTCGTCATAATACAGATTTCTACTCCTACTCTTTCTGTGTCCATGGCACAAGACTGGCCCCTGGTGGACCGATTTCAAACACAGTCATTTTAATTTTCGCCATGACCAAATAATGCCCGCATTTCAGCTCAATAGAATTAAGCGTTTGCGCGCTATCGTGGAGGAATACACACAAAATAGCAGAAAGACTGACACACACACATACCACAGTATACCAGACAGTAGCTTCTCTTAGAACAACATTTAAATCGAAGCAAGTGACGTCAGGAATCTTAAGGGCTACCACACATTTTAATATGATTACTCGCCTTTTTCATGGCAAGCATCGTCCCGGCCACATCGTCCGGGTAAGCATCGTAGCATCGTCCCGGCCACATTTACGGTGCCCCGGTGGCGCAGATGCTATTATGCTACCGATTTGTTCTGAGAATACCATATGGCGTCGACTCGTAAATCTGCACAAAAAAAAGTAATAAACACACCCGATGTAAGAGCGGACACAAACTGCACCCACAGCGCGTCACAGCCCACAGCGCCGTAACTATGGGCCTACGGACGCGACATGACTTACCCCTGGCTCCACTTCCGTCGCATCCTCTTCCCGCATCGCCTTAGCTCTTGATTGGACTTACTGGGTGTTATTATACTGTGCACAGACAGACGTCTATCTGGAAATAGCCTCAATAGTCTTAGGAAGCTCAACATATATATTTCCGTATTTATCTCGAAAATGGCGTCGACTCGTAAATCTGCACAAAAAAGTAATAAACACACCCGACGTAAGAGCGGACACAAACTGCGCCCACAGCGCGTCACAGCCCACAGCGCCGTAAATATGAACCTAAGGATGCGACATGACTTACCCCTGGACCCACTTCCGTCGCACCCTCTTCCCGCAACGCCTTAGCTTTTGAGTGAACTTACTGGGTTTTATTATACTGTACACAGACAGACTTCTATCTGGAAATAGCCTTAATAGTCTTAGGAAGCTCAACATGAAATTGAGCGCGTTCACAATACTTTCCCTTCTTGTCGATTGGTGGGCGGGGAAAGTAATAAAAGAAGAATAAAGAAATTCGGTTCAATAATTTCGAAAACATGTGCGCCTCCGCGTTTTAGATAGGATCCCCGTCCTGGCTCGACCCGACCCGTCAAATGTTCGCGTAGCTTAATGTGACAGGTGTGTCGCCCTGCCTTTAGGCAGTGAAAGTGTTGAAGTTGGTACATCGCGTGGAGATTCGTTCGGCCAGCTCCTTGGCAAACAAAAGGGTGATCAATCACGGAACGTCTCGAAAACTTTTATTATTATCAAAGGCTCGGTGTGAATTTTTAACGCGCCAAGAAACGCCGGCAGTCGGCTACCGAGTGGAAGTGAAACGAGTATCAGCGAGCCTTCGGAAATTTATATTCCACGGCGACAACTAGAGGATACTGGAGGAAATGAGATTGGTGGACCATTCTTAAATCGCTACTATATATACCTTATTTAGAGACTGAATCACTTCAATATTGCTTCATTATAGAACCGCCGTACTACGGCAGACATGGTATTATTACATCAAATTATCCACAACAACTTGGACAACCCGTATTTCACACAGAATCTATCTTTTCACGTACCACTATGCGTGGCTCGCTTTCCCCGTACCTTCGAAGTCCTGCGCGTCTGTACTAGGTATACCCAGAATTCCATTATGTACCCTTCTTATCGCGGGGTAAAAATTTAGTCGTCACTTCTGCCCGGGACAGTTTTGCGCGTGAAGTCGATGGCCTTGAGAAAAACGACCATAACTTTTAAACTACTATACGGATCGTAAAAAGAATAACTCTAAAATGATCGCATTGAAATTTTAAATATAAAATATTATAACCTTATCTCGTCAAACTATTAAGATAATAATGAATAAATATTTAAAAAGTTGGCATTTTACGCAGCGCGGAGCGCCCTAACCAATATTGGTTAGATACAATTTTAGCATTTGTAAGCGTCTAACCAAAAATGGTTAACTCACTTATGAAGAGTTGTCAACTTACGATAATTATTTCCAGAATATCGACCTATTTAACATGAAAGAGAATAAATTTAAGCAGAGCATATACTTAAAATTAATCGAAAACGCGACATAGACATTTCACATGGGATACTTATGTCTTAGGGACTATGAGGGACCACCCCTCACAAGACTTCAAATTGTTCGGTGTGAAGGGGTGGTGTCAACTTACGAGTTATCTCCGCATTGAAAGGCGGTCTTGAATGAAGCAGAAGGAATTTATTGATCGAAGATTTGATATTGCCAACTATAACGCTTTCCGAACGGTTTACGTGGACGCGAGTATATAGATGTGCGACTGCGGTTACGAGGATATACGGATGAGGATCGTATGTGTGCTCCTAGTATCTTGTACTGGGCACGGCTCGAGTCTGTGGGATTACAGGCTGATGTTTCGAGACTCAGGGGGAATAAGGAACCAACCAAGGAGCCGGATCCGTTGAGCGACCTCGTAAGAGGGGTACCGGATATGCCGTCGCAACCTTGGGGGAAGGTGATCACTCGGGGAATGATAATTTGGTTGCTTTTTCGCCGGTTTAAATAGGCCGTGAAATGATTCAATCCGAAAATATTCCGGGTAAAAGTATTGTTTCATCGTGCTGATTCATAGCTACACGAGTCAAAATAATAGCTGAATTGTGTCAGTGGATTTCACTGGAAGTCGATGCATTTGTTGATCACATGTAATGGACTTAAGGTCAGTTACAGGACTATTTGGTTTTTCATTCTTTGTTCTTTAACTTATTTTTAATAAATTAAAAATATTTTTAAGATGCAGTAAATTTCCTTATTTTTTGTACTGCACATTAATACTTAAAATTTATTGACACCCATTGCTCCCTTTTCCTTTCCTTTTCCTCTCCCAACCCCAAAAGTATGCACTGTGCATATTGGAGACTTAACTAACTAACTAACTATTGTTGAAAGCATGTCATCGGCCAGAAATATTGTATTTAATGTAACTGTAATATATTTGTAGCGCTGTATGTTTTCCCTGTTAAATAAATAAATAAAAAACGAAACCCTATTGGTAAGGCCTCAAATATTTGGCGCAGTTCGAATATATGGCCACTACGGATGCAATAGCTAATGTTACTACCTTAATAAATTGCTATATTCATAATTCTAAAAAGTGTATTGCTGTCTTCATGGACCTTGCAAATGCATTCGATATGGTTTCTTACGGTAAGCTTTATCAATTTTAACATTTTATAAAATATTATTAATTTGAGGATTACTATATTTTTATTATTGAATCGTATATTTTATTGAATACCTAATTTTAATTTAATAATAAGCTAATTTTATGTTCTTTTTAATGAATAAATATCTTAAATTAAAATATTAGTAGTCAAAGTCAATTATGACGTAAACATGGTTATTGAAAAACCTAAAAACCTTATGAAAATTATACCCTTTAGTAGACACAAAAAAAATAAACTGAAAGCGTTGCTTGCGTTATGTTGATTGTGTTGATGTGTGTATTCTGTATTATTTATTTTATTTTATTTTATTTCATTTTACGATAACAATAATAGCTAATTATTTAAAAAATATATTAAATGATACATTGAGCATGTCCACATCGCTGACCGTCCCGAAAATTAAGAAAAGAACTGTAAAGTTTTCTAGGAATTACATCTCAAAATGTCTTGAATACAATATTAAAAAAAAGTTGGATCGCAATACACATACAAAGGTAAGAATATTGGCTCATAAACTGCGAATAATTCTCTCTACGCATTATCAAATCTGACCCCAAATCGACGTCATAACTTAAAAAAAACCGTAGATTTTATGGATAAATAAGTTCGACTCGGAATATAATGTTATTTCAATCGACTGCTAAAAAATGGAAAAATGGAACGCACCGCTTCTGAAAAATGGAAAAATATCTCATTTAGCGAAGAGTTTTTTTCAATTGAACAATACCATAATCATGAAATGTATAGAATGTGGGCTGTTAATCGTTTAAAATTTGATGCAGTTGTTCCTCATCGCCAAAACTATGTTTTTGTGGAGGTACTTGCCTTACAGGCACAACTCACATTGTTTATTAAGGAAAAGGGTGTCAAAATAAATCAAGAAGTATACCGACGAGATATTCTCGGGTCCGTGGTTATTTGTTGGAGCCAGGAGCATTTCAATAATCAGGTAGGAACATTTTAACAAGACCTTGCTGCTTCTCACATTGTGTTCAACTGTGGTGAAAAGACATTTTTCCTGATTTCATCAGCTCTGCAGAATGGTTCTACTAGACCGACATGAATTCCATGAACTACATGGTATGGTCAGTCTTAGAAGCAAGGGTCTGAACTACACAGCACAGAAATTTAAATAAGATAAGTCATCAATTACACAGGAATGGGATAAAATAACCAAGGAGAAATAACGCAATACTGTTTGGAATTTCGTAAAATTTTTGTAGCAGTGGATTAGAATTACATTAGAATTACATCAAAGCCTAATAAGGATATTGGGTAAATAATCAGCTATCTTCCTCAGAAATATTTCGATTATTATTATTTATATTACATTGTAAGCTATATCCCAATTCGCATAACACTCGGAACAAACAAGACTTGCGTCCTTACAAAGTACGACTGAGTAAGGTTAGAAATAGTTTCCTGTACCAGTCCAACCTTTTTTATAATAAGATTCCATTTTGCGTCAGGGGTCTTGGAGACTTCATTTTAAGAAAAAGGTCCAGGACATTCTTATCAAAAACCCAGTTTTTTCTATTAGGGACTTTGACAGTATTGAACTTCCTATTCTTTCATGATTACTTTTATTTACAATAAATGTTTTTATTTACATATAATGTTTTTCATGACTATATATCCAATCATTTTGATAATCGGAGATGGATTATATCAATAAAATTTGTATTGACTATTTTTATTGAGACATTTCTATTTGTAATCTTATAATTGTGGTAATTCTGATTTGACTATTTTATAACTGACTATTCGTTTTTATATTCTGACTATTTGTATTTTTCATCTATACCTACTTAGGTATTTTAGAACCTCAAATAGTTTTTAAAAGGACCTTATATTTTTATTGTAAATTTATTTAATATATGTTTTTCCGTTTAAAAAATAGTCAATCTGTATAAAAATATTTATACCACCTAAGATATAACACATTATCTTGCAAAAAGAATTTGGCTATGCCAAGACTAGGGATACCTATTAACTAGTTTATTTTATATAAATAAAAAAAAGCATTCGCAAAAAATGTTCATAAGCATGATTTTGGGCTACCCTATAATTGCCGGATATTATATATTCTAAGCGTGTAAGGCGCCGGTAGCGGTGCGGAAAATTACTATTATAATTATAGACGTGAATATGCATGTATGAAAATTGCCGCCTTAACATGACAAATATGGAACGTAGCAAAGACATCAGTAAATTGTTCAGTCCCTTCCAGACTTAAAGGAAAAAAAAACAATATATTTGGTTACATGAGTCTAATAATTTTATATATAAATGGTTAGAGAATGACTCAGTGGCATGGTTATTAAGTCACTTGACCTTATGTACATAGTATGGTTCCGAGTTCTATTCCAGCCCTAATTGCCATTTTCCTTTGGGATTAATTCAACGGATTACATTTGATTTCTGTCAATCGATCGATCATCTATTCAATAACAAGACTAACTTGAGTTGTCAATTGCTGCCAGCGAACCCGCCACCTCAGGACGTTATAACGACTGTTGTCGTTCTTTCGTCCTGGAATTAACGCAATTATTTGGTGGACAAAACAATCTACAAATCAAAGATCCGACACATGCCCCAAAGACCGCATCCAAACCGCAAGTCACTGGTGCTATCCAATAAAGTGTCCTTGCCCGTTGACTAACATATTTGGGCGATTTTTTTCCTGTCGAAACATATTCCAGAAGAGGTCATTCCGACTCTTCTATGGCAGTCTGTCTTCGGAGAGGCTAATTAAATTTTGTCCAAACTTGCGGAACTTGTCCTCTGTCCCAGGATTTTATAACGCTTTTTGTAAGCTTTTCATCCTGGGACTTATCGGAACTACTTGGCAAAAGACTCTAATAGCTCGTAAGATTCCGAAACCAAACCGCGAAACAACAACAGCCCCATGACGGCATGAGTTAAGCCGTCACCCCCAAGCCGTCAGGCTTCAATCGGCTTCGGGGAAAATGCCATATGGCAGCCGGTGATAGACCGAGAATAACAACGAAATAGACGTTTCTCGTACCAAAGCTACACGGACCCGTTCTACCCACAATAGCAATACATACACTTACACATTGGTAACATGCATAGTTTTTTAAAGCTAAAATTGATTCCTGGCTAAAACATGACTCCCGGCAAAAATATATCCACAAATTAATATACCGAGACAGTTCCCATCATTAAATCTTATCCCTGACAATTCTTCTTATTATTATTATTTTCGTTGACTTTTTTTTATGACTATTACTTATTCATTAATTTTGGTGACTATTGTTCGATATTATTTGACATTTTATTTTATTTTTATTTTATTAACACGATTATTTATTTTCTGTGTTTTATTTGCTATTGTGATCAATTAGTTTAGTGATTATTAATTATAATTTGTAATGGTGACGGGAAGATATATATATTTCTTTCCCTTTTTATTTCTAATTCAAATTGCCGAATATATGTGAACTAAAAACTAGAGAGCTAGCTGTCCTGAAACATGTCCTGGCACTTAGTTGGGCAGCAGCAGTACATACATGCTAATGCTCATATCGGCCGTGTTCAATTTTTTTAATGTTAATTATATTTTTTTATTGATATGATTATAAGTGATACTTATGCATTGTAAATGAATTGTTAAATTAATTAAATAAATGAATAAAATAAATAGTATGGTTGGTTTTAAAAGACTGTTGTAAGGCAATAAACCCGCCAATTGTGAAATATTCACTTTCTGATCCGTTTATCAGCGTTTGGGCTGTCTTAGAATTTAGTTTAAGTTAGGTTAAGTTTATTTTATCATTTATCAAATCTATATGTTTTTGTTATCTTGATTTTGTTGTCTGTATTGTGTAACCTTGGCGTTGTTCTGGTGTTGATTTTTCGTGTATAACTTATTAATTTTCAACAGATTATTTTTTTTAATTTGATTGTTTATTTTTCTATTTTTTTGTGTATGTTTTTTGTGATTCAACTGAAGGTGATTTGCCTTTAAGTAAAAAAGAATATATACATGTAATGACTTGTAAAATGAGGTATTCCATACTCTGTAACTTTTTGTATTTATAAAACTATGGCTGTGACTATGACTATGAATTTGACTACCTATATATTATTTCCTTAAACCTTTCTATATCCCTTTTCCCAAGCCGAATAGCACACTGGCTGCCGAATGGAGATAAAAAGACGGAGGTATCAGTTGTCAAGGTTCCCAAGGGACAATCGATCAATGGCGTCAAAGTGATTAAGTTAATATAAAATCCCATTTTTAAAAACAAGTTTTTATTAAAAGTGCTCTGTATCGGTCCAACCCCGGGCGCAGCAGCCATGTCTTAGTGGAACTTAGAACGGAATATCATAATTTAATGCTATACAGAATTTCGTGTTTATGCTGTTGATCGTTGAGGAGTCCCCTCGTTGGAAGCCAACCCTGGATGCAGCCAACCCTGGATATCGAGGTAAAACTTAGAACGGGCTATCACATTTGAATGCGTATACGAAATTTCGTTTCTGTGATGTTAACCGTTGCGGAGTCCACTCGTCGGGAACCAACCCTGGGTAGAGCAGCCATGTCATGGTGAAATTTAGAACGGAAAGTCATAATTGAACCCGTATACAAAATTGTGTGTCTGTTTTGTTGGCCGTGGAAGAGTATCCTCGAAGGGAGCCGATCCTGGGTGTAGAATCATGTGATCGGAACGAAACCAACACGTAAAATTTCAAATTCATAAAATAAAAGGAAGTTTTTCTAATTCAGATTGCAGGATTTAACCTTAACAAACATACATACTAACTAACATACATCGCGATGTAAATAAAAGCTTGTAAAAAACAACACAACGTCCGTAGTTCACCATGATAATATACTTTTTGTTGTGGTTGGCCGCCATTAGTTATTGATGATATGAAAATTATGATATCCGTTCATACGACGGACAACATCAATGCGATTTTTATGTTAATTTTGATGTTGTCAGTCCGTGCGACATACAACATCAACATTATCATATCATCAATACATAATGGCTGCCAACCACAAGAAAACTTATTTTCAGAAAGTTGGTCGATATTCGGCAATCTCTGTATTGCAAATAATATGTTATGCCGTTCTCTCAATCTCTTATATCAGCCCATTTAAAATTTATTGACCTTTCATAATAAAGAGTATTTGCTAAAGACTACTAATTATGAAAAGGTACACCTGAAACTATCTACCACCTATAAAACTTTGTATGAAGTTGACCTTCCGTACCCGTTTATCCATGTGATAACGAACTGAATCGTATGCCAGGGTAATTGCTCGTTAACCCAAAATTATTGCTTCCAGGGAAAATATTTTTAGCCGCTTGGTTTTGTAAACGGAATATTCAATGGGTTTTACGAGGCGCGTGGTTTTCAACATCGATGAAAATATGAATAAATTATGTGCCGTGCTGGTGTGAACTTTGAATGATAGGTAGATTTATTTATTTTTAAAGAAAACTTGGAAAATTCTGGTACTGAAAGTGTTTTTTAAATTATTAATATGGAGTGTATGTTTTTGTGATATAACCTGTGATATAACCTGACGATATATAACTGACCTGGTGGATTTTATAATAATAATAATAATAAACGCCTTATTTGTTAGAAAAGGCGAGCTTATTGCCTGTAGCAATATTTTAGAGCTAACCTATAGTATTGCATGAGCATTGCTTACGAGTAATTTAACCCATATAAAGAGTTTGAGAAATACAATAAAAAAACAATTAAACATTAGATCATTCATGTCTTCATAAATTAATGTATGACGTACTGTTGCAATTATATATCAAATATTCTATTCTCGGACAGGTGTGAATAATCCGACTTCCGAATAATATTGATTAATTTTGGAAAATGTCAAATTAACCTGTCTGTGGTTTATAGCGTAATCGTTTGTTATGAATCTTACAAAAACCGTAGTTCGCGCAGAAAATCTTGAACTGCGTTTCTCCTGTTTAAAATATTGGTATTTGGCGTGAAACGCCTTACATGTCTGTCCGTAGGAGGTTGCTTGATAAAACCTGTAATACTAACGTGTCGCATGCGCAGATAGAGCCGTTATCAGGTCACCCATGATGCGAACGGAGCTAAATTTAGCCTCGCGCGCGGGCGTGCACACAGGCGTAGCGTCGTAGTACGTTTGTCCATCCGAGCGGGAGTGTTTGAATTTGAGTAAAGTTATTTTGCAATAGCAGATGTAATCCATCGATCTCAACACGATGCTCATCAGGGGTTATGAGGCTTGTAAATATGTAATTTGTTTCAAAAATTCGACAGTCGCTCGGCTACGACATCCCGCGTTCGACACGTAACGTGAAAAGACTTGGGCAGCAACAAAAAGGCTGCCAATTCTCACTGCAGAACGTATCCGTAATGATAGGACGTATCCGTAATGATTGAGGCAAGAGAAGTAGCCCCAAACTGGGCTTGATTTTTGAACCAATATAGAAAATTTCGTTTATGATGACATCATATCTCTATCACTTCCAGATTCCACGTTCCAATTTAAAAGAAAAGCGATAGATATTTATTAAATCTGTTTGAAAATCAAACCCCGAAACTTGTACCAATATGACACCATCATAGGAAAAAGATATGGTCGTTAGACGTTTTTGCCAGCTTCTTAAAATCTTAATGGTTTGCATTTTTGATGGTAAAACAAAATAAATAGTAATAACTGTGAAGTAATTAAAGGCAATAAAAACCCCGGTTTACCCAAAATGGCGTCAAAGTTCAGATTCCTTATTCGGGTTATATGGTGATGAGAGGGGATCAGGAAGATGTTCGGTGGTTATCATGGTTATAATTAGTAACCATTTTTCTGAATGTGCATAAGTTTATGTAAACGGCTTTTGGTTACCCAGATCAGTCAAATACCCCATTGTGCACCCGAACGCTCGACCACAAAGTAGTTTATGCGTGCTCCCGTATCGTAGCTACATCACTCCTGTAACCTAGCACAGTAGATAGGTACATGTAAACAGTAGATCAACTCGCTCTAGAAATAGACAGCCATGGCTACGGCGGGTCGCTTCGAAATTTAGGCACTTCAAATTACTGTACTTATAATTTTATTTGTGCTGCATTTCTCATGGTGACAGTGACGGTGATCGATCTTTGAAAATCGTTAGTGATATTAATATAATTTACTCCTCTATAAATATGAAAGTATATCTCAGTAAATTTATTACAATTCGTTAAAATATTACCACACTAATTTGCACACATTTTGAATAATAACACACTAACATTAAATTGAAATATTTATTTTTTTATTTATTTATTTATTTTACATATACATTAAAATGCATGAGCACAAAAGAAAATGAATTGACAATTTAGAAAATGCCGTTGTATGCTTATAAATTTATATACACATCTGTCTGAGCCCAGGCTACATAGCGCATACCTTAAACGCAAATGATAATCTTTCTATTATGCTAAGCAAAGAGCAGCCGAGTCCACCTTGCTAGGCACCCCTGTGTTACGGCGAGTTCATTTGGTAACTGTAATGGGACTATTTTCTTTAACTAGATAGCTGTCAGCTGTATATTTAACGGGATATTTTTTTTAATGTTGATAATTTAGTATTACTCGAAACTATGACTATTTAATAATTATATTTTTTTTTTAAGGAGACTATCGGTCTCCTCACCGGACACACGACCCTTAGAGCTCATCTATTCAACCTTGGCTTGACTGAGAGCAAGGATTGCCGAATATGTGGCGAGGAACCTGAAGACAGCATACACATTGTTGGTCGCTGTCCAGGGCTCGCCGCCAAAAGACACAGTTTACTGGGACGAGCCTTTCTCGAACCCAGCGATCTGCCCAACTTGAAGGTCAGTGACCTACTTGGACTGGTAAGAAGTACCGGGCTACTAGCTGACCACTGACCTAATCACACAGTGGGTAGTTACAAAAGACCTTACAGATCTAGGTGACATCAAGGACTGGAAACAAGCCCCCCACTCCATCTACTACTAATAATTATAAAATATTATGATTGTTATAATATTTTTTTTCATATTTCTTTATTTATTTAAATATCATTTTTCTTTTATTTATATTTTGCAAATACATGTTTCTTATTTAAAAATTATGTCCATGTTTTTTATTATCGATAACGTTACTATCATGGTGGTTTACTTTCTTAATAATATTATACTATCTAAAACCCGTCGAATTTACCGATCACTTTATTGATTAAATCGGGTAATGAGTGTTCTCTATAATACGATTACGGACTCTGTCAATGCAGTTTAGTTGTCGGCCGTTAAAGGGCCACATGTTGACAGTACAGAAAGGTCACGTGATGGTAATCCAGCCGATAGCACTATCATTTTTTATTTTTCTCTTTTGATGACTTTTTTTCTTTTGATAATATATCTAAGGAACCGAGAGCTTTTTTAGACACCTCAACCAAATTTTTACACCTAGCTGTTCTCTCAATATGTCGGTTACAGGAAAAACACGTTCCAAATCTATATACATAAAACAAAGTCGGGTTTGTTCGAACACTTATAACTCGAGAACGGCTAGATTGATTTTTCATGGTTTTTTATTTGTAGTATTTGTCTCCATCCCGAATAGCAGAATAACTATTAAAAACGACAATTGGAAAGTTGACAAAAAAAAATAATAACAGAGAAAACATTTTCCCATACAAAATGTAAATCCGTGATTTTCTCATGGTCAATTGTAGGTGGCATGTTTACGTGTCGGCAAATCATCCGCTTTATTTGTTCTTACGCCTGATAAAAAAACAAAAAATGACATATATCACAAGGTGTTTCACTGAAGAGAATTAAACCTAGTGCATCCCATGCTGCACAATATGTAAATAAATTAATTCAATCATGTCTTGCTGACACGTGATTGATATACTTAATTTTGTACTAATATATTTCTTTTTGTGTTATTATCTTAGTAGTGAACTTAATATTTATTTTGTATTCATTGTATAACTTTCATAAAATCATAAATTAAGTTCAGCTAATCTGTAACACGACATTCATTGACTGTTAGGCGGTACGAAGTTCGCCGGGTCAGCTAGTTAATAACGATATGACGTATTCAGGAGGTCACCCACATATTGAAAAAGTTAAATGGAAGGAAAGAAAATCCGTAGCCGTATCCGCATTGAAACACTGGTTACTGACAGATTACCGAGGTTACGAACCGTCATTCGTGGTTAATACTTTTATTTATTTATTTTTTTACTTATTTATTTATTTTAAACATAACATGCGAAATTCATAAAATGGTCATAGCAAGTAATGGTGCGAAGTAAACGACGACCCACATTCACATGACCATGAACAGCGCATGCCCAACTAGGCCGAGTATAGCCTGTATCTGGGCATACGATTTATTTTCAGACTTAGGTGGAGAAGCATAACTGACGTAGGACACATACACTTATACATACACATATACATATGCACATATATACATATACATATACATACATACACACATACACATATATGTTACATTATGTTTATTATCTTATATCACATTTATGCAGGTATATTATTTCTAGGAGATGATTTGCAGAAGATCATTCTTTGTCCTTAACCCCACAAATGACTGGCGATTAGCTCGGGTTTGCCTACGGCAAAATGTATATAAATTTATATTTACATTTACATTTACATTTACATAGAGCGGGGTTTACTATATAGAGCTATATCATTACTATAGAGCGGATTACTATAAAGCGGCGCACATTTACATTTATATTTACATTTATATAAATTTATATACATTTTGTATACATTTTGCCAAAGCATCCATTATTGGACGCCTCACATTTGAGGGATTTTAAACGACCTATATCGTCAAGAAGCCATTTTTTATTTTTTTATTGAATAAAAAGATACTTTCTTTTTTTTATGACGTCATCAAGACGGTTGAATATTTTGGGTGCGATGAAGTTTAATTGCCTTTGGGAAAATGATGAATTAACTCGGGGAACGGCATAATTCAAGCCTGCAGACGCTTTTGTAGTTCTGTGTTGCTGGCTTCGTGGTCGTTTATCTAAGGTTCGATGGGAAAACATGAGTGACTGTTTCACAAACAGCTGGCGTATATCTAACACCTTACTTTCTTGGAAAAGCATGTTAGAATCATATCGTGGGGCCTTATATTGAAAACCCCCAACAAAGCTTTTGGGCTTTCACTAGAGGATCCAAGACAGATTTTGCACATGCTTTCCACGCTATTATTCCGTGCACCCATAAACCATGACATAGGGCCATGTAAACCATTTTTATCGAGTTATTAGAAAGGACGTTGCGTAATTCTCTAAATACGAAAACAAGCTTCCTAGACCTCGAGGAAAGTTGTACTAATTGGTTATCCCAGCTCAATTTTGGGTTTATTTCTTGGTGTATTGTTGATGTACTTGGATGGTGACTGCCTGGGTACTTCCACGTGATGTTATAAAAAGCCGGCCGTTTGTAATTTGTGGTTTGACATTAAGGTGGACCGTTCCAGTAATGTTAAAAATGTTAATTTTACAACTTTAACATTAAAAATATTTTTCAGTCAACCCCCTTTTTAGCCAAAAAAGGAGGATCGCTACAGGTATTGAAAGGTGTTTCCTAATAAAGGTCTCACAATCATTTATCACGAATGAGACAGAATGGAGGGAGGGCAGTTCTAACATTTTTAATATCGCTTTATTCAGGACGAAGGCGGCGCCGCGACGCGACTTTCAGTTCTCTTCTCCGTGGAAATATTTAAAATTAGTAAGGAAAATGGCGGTCTAATCGAATGATCGCTCGTCCGCTCTCTCGACGCGGTTATTTTTCATCGTCGGTGCGGATGGCGATTTGCAATTCAAACGCGCCCCCGTTCTCCTATTAAATATGAAAAAAGTTTTCAAAACGAATGGATCTATACGAAAGTCGAGACTCCCGCCGCACCCAGAGGAAACCCCCAACGGATGTAATAATAGTTTAATGTTATTATATTTTTATGATCCGTCTCTGTTTCTGTAATTTTACCTACATGAATGAAGAAGTGGATCAATTTTTACCCATTTTTCTGTTATGCATTATTATTATTTGTTGAGTGGGGCTTTTCTAAGGTCTTTATGAGCCTTGTAACACTGCGACCATTGCTGATCTATTGTGTTCGCCACCTACTATAGTTCTGCGCTAAGCCTCGTGTCATTTAAGAACCGTAGCAGGCTTTTGGCGCCAGATTGTTTTACCTCCTCAGGTTGGAGGTAGTGACCACCCAAGTGGGTGTATCTCTTACGCATCAGTGGGCTACACTCGCACATGAGGTGCTGGGGAGTTTCCTCTGCCCCTTGGCAGAACCTGCACGTTTTTGTGTCTCTGAGCTTGAGGTAGAACATATTGTGTTTGTTCAGGCCACAATGCCCCGTGAGCGCCCTCACCAGTAAGCGTAGATTGTTCCTATTTAGCAATAGGGCCTCACGGGCCGTCTTACGGTCGTATTTCTGTCATGTAACGACTTTAAATTCGAGTTGTTTTTATGCCTTGTAGCAAGAGCCTATACAGATTTTATGCTTATACAGACTGCAGCCTATGAATCCACACCACAAAGGGAGTCGTACAAAAAAAAGTATTTTACTACCACAAAAATATGAGGGAAATTCGTGGTCCTTGTTCCATAATGCATAAAAGCGTTGGTCGTTCGTTCGTCCGAAGATCGTTCTTCCATAATGCGTGGGACTCATCCCATAATGCGTAAAATCGTTCATAGTATTAAAAAACGTGATGAAATTAGCATACGAATACTTTTATTTTTGAAAATATTTGTGTTGAGTTGACAATTCGGTCAATAAGTGATATTACAAATCTATTATAAAATAAATGTATGTCATTATGCTCTCTCTCTCTCTCTCTCTCTCTCTCTCTCTCTCTCTCTCTCTCTCTCTCTCTATAAATGATTTCAATCTGCCTCGCCCCTATAGCTTTCTGCATTGACCCTTTAGTCCAAGTTTGGCGATCAGTCGTGCGCCTATGCATTTTGCTAGCTGTAAAGAATTGAAAAGCTACATCAAAATTTTCCGCATTAAATCTTCTTTACTCTTCTTGAATCTCTAGCTCTTATAGACAAAATGACATACCTATGTCATTATACCCATTGTCTTCGTATGTCATTTTCTCCATACAGCGTTATTAAAAATCAAAAATAACAAAATAAATATATGGGGCATTTTTGTGTGGAAACAGTTACTTGAATGCAACAACATATTATTGATGATTTATGTTTTGACAGGATTTGGGGAGGCGATCGGATCACGTGATGCGGTGGTCAGTGGTATGCTAAAGCCTACCAAATTAAAATAAGCCGCCTATGTCGTTTTGTTCGTGTATGATATTTGTCCGTACTTCCTCTACTTGTCTTATCTTTCTAATTTATGTTTCTATTTTTTTATTATTATTACAACCGTTGAGCACGTTGCGCCATCTAGCGGTAGGTAAAATATCGCTAATAAATAATGTTAGCGATAATTAATCTACTGCTAGATGGCGCATCGAACTCAACGCTTTTAATTTAGAAAAAATGAAATATGAAATTAAAAAAATAAAAATATATATTTTTGTTTTGTTTACAATTTTTTATCAATAGTTGCTTACTTGCTCATACTGATTCACCCTCATCAAGGATGCTGGTTATTTAAAACTCATCCTGTATATATATAGGTACTGTGGCATATATGTATAGGTACCACGGCTTGTTAAAAACTGTTCATTTAGGTCCACAATTTTTGAGTGTGTACTAAATATTAGACCCTATAAACTCCAGCTAGTTCAAAAACCCCTTTATGATTAACTCAATGCCGTCGATTGGCGCGTCGCAGCTTTTTAAGTTATTAACCCTCGAACGGCGCTGAGCTCGATTTTGCCACAATTTCTTGTAAGCTGCCGCCGCAGCCCTAGCCACCCAATTTGCTTTTACGACGTAGGCTTGTCGCTGTTAAATATTGAAATCTGATATAGCCAGCCCAGTGGACGAATAAGGCCGCACCCTTTGACGTACCCTACTTTCATATAACTGACTATAACCTCGGCCAGAAAAGAGATATAATCGAGGGCCGCTTTTACAAATTGGAAAAAGCCGGTTTTATGAATTTTCAACAACCAAATTTGCAACATTTAAACTCACAGCATGACGTTGTAAGTGCCGTTGTGACTTAAGCCGCTGGCCTTGGTCGTTCATAGACCTTGATAATCCCCAAAAGCAAAAGATATGATACAACAACCCTTTAGTATCAGAAAAATATGCTGGAAAATAAAAATATCCCAATTTAAGAATACGCTCAAATTACATCTCATGGAAAGAGAATTGTACGATATTAAAGATCTCTAAAAACTGTTTGCATCTCGGCTATTTCTATTTCTATAATAGGTGATTAGTCGATTTTCTATTTGACTAAAATGTATTGATTATTCATGTTATTAGGTAAATTTTAATAACATATAAAGGGCTCTCTAGACGATCACGCATGCTTGGCAATCTTCGCGTCGCCAGGAAGTCACGTCATTGATTAAATTACGTCTAATTAAAGCGACTTCCTGGTATAAAACTAGAAAATTAGGCATTTTTGGTAAATATTAGAAAAAAATATTTGCATATTTCCTGCGGTTTACGACCCCCTTTTAGCCCGCGACGTTTAAGTATGTGGCGTTTATTTGCCTTTTTAGACGCTACCTTAAGACATATAGTGCAAGGCGATCACCTTAGACGCACGCTACCCATCTCGTAGACGTACGCGCCTTGTTTCTCGCCACCCGCGCCGCCTTGACATTGCTGGGCCAGCATCCGCCGCCGCCCGCTAGGTATTCGAGGTACTTGCACGCGTTTCTAATTTCATAATATCCCTATAACTAAACCACCTCAAAACTTACAGTAAATGGCTAATGTTATCTCCATTTAACACCCGTGGTATTGGATTAATTTATTACGATAAGGATTCTTATTATACTGCTAATATCTTCAACAAACACTGCACTATTATTCTTATTTTTTCGAGACATAAAAGCAGCTGTTGTAGCTTAAATATAAAATTTGCATATATGCTGCCGTCGACTTTTTTATAGATCTCTTTAAGGCCGATGTTTTTGTCAAATATTATTTTCACATATATCAAACCGTTTCGTCAGCGCACGTCGATAAAGCAACTCATCAGGTAATTTTTCTCCGATTTGATTTACAAATACCGTGACTTCATATATAAAACAAATATTTATCACAATAAAATATAGCCTGTAGTTCTCGATGATAATAGAGCTTTTCATTAGTGAAGAAATTTGTGATATCAAATGATTAGTTTTAGAGATTACCCCCTACACATAAACCTACAAACATTACCTCCTTATAATATTAGTATAGATTAAAAATATAAACGTTTACCGTTTTTTCTGCAAATCGGTGGACAACATACTTGACATATACTGACATAAAGTTGTTAACTGCTACGGGTGAACCGGTCAGCCCAGGAAGGTATCCCTTTCTATATTCTACGGCATTTATTCTGGGTATGGTTGGTACAACTCACTAAGCGTAAGAAGAGATTGGATATCAATCTGCCACATATATAAACTGCTTAGGGAGTTCGTTGATAATCCGACCATCCTTAAAAGAATCCGTCTATTTGTACCCGCCAATTACTACCGTGCTAGCACTCACCTATTGTTCGCGTTACCGAGAGCAAGAACTAACATCGCTCAACACTGCTTCACAGTGCGGACGCTTCGTACCCTAAATGCACTATGTTCGACTGAGCCAGAATTGGATATTTGGACGGTGAACTTAGCACAACTGCAAAGTACGGTAATGGCATTTCTTAGCAATCAAGTAATTAAATAATGATGTAGTATGTAGTATTAAAATTGTTAAAAAGGAGTAACTAGTATAATAATAAAAGTTAGATAAACATTAGATGTACATATGTAAGTATAATCGTTTAATATTACGCATTAACGGATGTCTCCATCTCGTTTGCTATAGTCTAGAATAATAATTTATATATTAGAATAATAATGATAGTAATAGTAATGAAATACAGTAATAATAATATTATTAACAGTAGAATTATTATAATAATAGTCTATAGTAGAAAAATAGTTATAATCTAGAATAATAGCCTAGAAAAATAATTAATGATTTGGAATCATCTGTAAGGTTAATTATGTTTTGGGAAATAAATAAATAAATAAATGTAATCATTCGTTCAACCGTGGGTGATCGCAGAGACTTAGGGACTAGACAGTGCACTTTCTAACTACGATAACAACCCATGAGAGCCCAAAACCTTAACGCGTGGCACTGGGAAGTAAACCCAGCTGGCAACCTCGCGGCCTCATTGCCAGATTTGGCCGGATTTCTCCGTTCTCCTGTCTGGTCGTAGGTTGGAAGTCGCTTGCGCGGCCTCTACCTGGTGTTAGCGGTAATTCCCGTCTTTTACACGGGATCGGGTGGCTATCAGGTTATTTGCAGGACGATGCGCAAACCGCACAGCAGCGCCCGAAGGTCATATCCCAGAGGACCCGATCCACCTGACATGAGAGAGTAAATAAGGACCTTTCCAGGTTCGACTCCCTTCGACGAGGCTACCGGACGGAAGTTGAACCGTGAGTTGAGCCAACCAAAGATAACGAGCAGGTCATAGTGGCCCAAGCTGCACAGAACTGTTAGCTACCCAAAATAGCTCCCATACTCACATACAGGCAACATACAACATACTCACTATATAAACGTTGAAATATATTAATTTCACTAAAAGTGACATTTTTGGATGACTCATGTTCCAACCTCATATTGCAAAAAAAATATACAGTATGTAGTTTATTTTATATTGTGATAATAAAGAGTACCTCTAATCTCATACTGGTCTCTTAGGGCTAGTCTCCCCAAAATAAAACTGTTTCTTTATCGTGTTCTTTACCATTAACTTCGTTTCGCGGACCTAGATTTGTCCTTTCGGACCCCTGGTGGCCTTTGTACGACTGGTTAAGAACCACTGGTTTGGGGGGCCTATCTGTGGCTACAGCGCTGCCTTTAACAACCAATCAACCAACTAACTCTCTTTGAAGTTTGAAATCATCAAAGCAGCAAAGTGAATGAAAATGGAAACCGTATAAAAGACTTAGTCAAAATTCGGCAGCTCAGTTCATAAACGATCAATTTATCACTTCATAAACATCGTTCGCTTTTAGTAGAACGGTCATATATTATAAATATATTATAAATACATTTTAAATATATTATAAAAGCATTATACATATATTATAAATATATTACGAATAATTAAAAACTATATAATATTTATATTATAAATATATTTATAATATATTACAAATATTAAATTTGAAATATATAATTTTAGAATAAATATTCCATTTATATTGAAAGCCATTTTATCCTGAAGCGATGCAAAATATTATCTGCCAGATCTGGTCGATAATACATTTACTTGAATTTTAATCAGTTCTCTAACTAATTTTGAACTAAATAAAAATTTATATCAGTTCTCTAGTAGGTACTTACTAAAGAACTAATATAATTAAATATTTATTTATTTCAAACAATCAACGAAAATATATAAAATGGTCATACTGGGTAATTGTGCGAATTAATCCACGTCCCACATTCACTTGATCATGCTCAGCGCATACCCAACTAGGCCGAAAATGGCCTGTATTTGGGCATACGACTAATTATTTGAATTATGTGGAGAAGCATAACTGACGTATATGTATAACATAACTGAGGACACATCATTATATACACGTGTTAATATGTACCTCCTTGGTATTTGAAAGTTAAATAATTATTGTAAATATAAAGTTAATATAATTTTAAAAAGGTATACAGGAATATACGTACAAATTTACATACATATACACTCACATGGTAATAAGATGTATATGTATATGTATATGTATATGTATATATATATATATATATATATATATATATATATATATATATATGTATATATATATATATATATATATATATATATATATATATATATATATATATATATATATATATATATATATATATATATATATATATATATATATATATATATATATATATATATATATATATATATATATATATATATATATATATATATATATATATATATATATATATTAGACTGCAATATATATATATATATATATATATATATATATATATATATATATATATATATATATATATATATATATATATATATATATATATATATATATATATATATATATATATATATATATATATATATATATATATATATATATATATATATATATATATATATATATATATATATATATATATATATATATATATATATATATATATATATATATGTATATATGTATATATCTATATATATATATATATATATATATATATATATATATATATATATATATATATATATATATATATATATATATATATATATATATATATATATATATATATATATATATATATATATATATATATATATATATATATATATATATATATATATATATATATATATATATATATATATATATATATATATATATATATATATATATATATATTAGACTGCAATATTATTAAGTGATTCTATAGCAGAAATAAATAACACATTATAATGTTATATTTTTTAAAGTTACTATTAATATTATTTATAAAGGATGTCACTGGCGTACTTTCATCCGAGGTAAGAGTTTATTACACAACTGCCTAAAGAAAATGGAGTGTTCAGGGTTCATCTATGTATATTTTCCGCTTCTTTATTCCACCATAACTTCTAAATGCTTAAATCGATTTAGAAGTGTGTAGTATAGTTATAATCATTATGTCATCCTGAGTGTCATAGGGACCTTAACTGTCGAAATACCAAGTAGTTGTCTAAATGTCCAAATGCCAATAATTAACATAACTATATCGTGTTGAGTGTCAAATGGAACGTCTGATTGAGTACATTCCGGAAATATAAATATATTTATATGGATACATATATAGACCACAAATACTTTATTAAAACCGTAATATAAATAATTATAAATTCAATAGTTCATTTTCTGTAACGGCAGTCGTGTTTTTTTATATATTTATTGGTTTTATGTTTTATTCAAAATTTCTTTTTCTCTGTAGCAAATTCCTAGTTACACCGTATTTATGTAGAATTCCTAGTTTTACATGTTTTACCAGAAAGAAGCCAAACTCAAAATATTTTTATTTGTTTAGTTTAATGTACAGAATCGGATTTCTAAATATGGTCGTACCCTATTTACATCATGTATATGTTATATATTAATTAAACCGTATTGTGTGAATTAATTTCGCTATCAATTCTGCAGACAATAGAGAGCGATATCTCAGCATACGCATATCGTCATTATACAAACCCACCGTCTGTTTTGATAGGTGTACGTTAAAAGCCAGAATTAATTATCATTCTAATTTAATCAGACTCGTAAAGCCAAGGCAGTTCGCACCAAAATTCATTTTCCTCCGCAGTATAACTGTAAAGTGTAACCTATCTTATTAACTATTCAGCGAATGCTGTAAACCTGCCCTAATGGAGGTTAAATGTTGCCGTAATTTGAGTAGGGTCAGGGTCTGCTCTATGACCACTTCATAAATCTTGCCTATTTACGGAGCAGCCCAGCGGCGAGTTATATTTACTCGGGCCATGGTCTCGTCAAATGAAAAACCAACATCATCGACCGCAAACATAAATTTTGCCGTATTAATTGTGTGCAAAAGGATTTTTATATACATGTAAATAATGGGTTTCTCCCCCATCAGTGTAGCAGAAGTAAATTTATTTATTTATTTAATACTTGTACAAAGAGAAGTAGTTACATTATTACAGAAGTATAGAATGTATACATTGTAAAGAACAGCTTCAAATAGACACAGATTATGTAACAAATTGCGCTATGCACATCTAACGAGGCTTCTCAGGCCTGTATCTAGATGAGCATTGCGTATGATGCAGATGGTGTTAAAAATGTCGCCTAATAAAATAAATTCACATTATCGTCCGGCCAGGTGAGCCGTTTCATGCAGTAACCAGTCAACCCAAGAATTTAACAAAATAGAGTTAAAGACCACTAGAGCTGTCAACTACAACGGGCGAACCCGTCGCCTCGGGAAGTTTTAACGATGTTAGATCGTTCTGTCTCCCGTGAGGTGAGCGTAGAAAACTTAGGACGAAAACAGTCCACCGTCAAGCCAACGCCTTACCGCGAGATAACCAGGTTAATCAGCCAGCGGGCTGAAACTCGCGCCCTTACAATTGCAATTAGATTACTCCAGTTGCAATTAGATTACTCCGGTCTCCCGAATGGTTACAGATTCAAGGTCGCTTGCACAGTCCTTTTTCTAACGTAGCGGTGATACAGTTTCTTCCGAATCAGAGTTAAGGACCTGCTAGAGATCCCAGATATCAATTTTACTGTTAGCATTGATTATGTGGGGTATTAGATTAGTCAATGCCGTATTATTAGGCTATGAGGTGACAGACAGGACAGGTTATCCTAATTTATTGACATTTGAACATTTAGATAATTATTTATTTGACATTTGAGCACATTGGGTCCATTATGACACGCGGAACGATATAACAATTCTAACAATACTACACATGTGTATATCGGTTCAAGCGTTTAGAAGTTATGATGGTAAAAAACGCAAAACATGCATACATGACTCCTAAGCATATACAACTCCTTTTTTTGGGCAGTCGTGTTAGATGCCAACAATTTAACCAATGGTAAGTGGCATCTATCACATTTATTTATAGACTGCTTACATCTCAGAAATGATACGAAGGGATAGAATACAATCTATTATAGTATCCGCAGTACAAACTGGCGACTGGGGCAATTAGAGACAGTTAACATAGGAATGGTACCATGTCGATAAAATATTTATCTATACTAATATTATAAAGAGATAAAGTTTGTGATGTTGTAGGAAGTAATCTCTGGATCTACTGAACCGATTTTGAAAATTCTTTTACCAATAGAAAGCCACATTATCTATGAGTGTCATGAGTTATATACTAAACCGAAAAATGGAAAGACTTCTTCGTGGTAGTCGGATTTGCAAAGTAAGTCGGAGAATAAGCGGTCCATCAAAAATGTTTCTAACTAACACTGCCTTAACGATGAAAGATATATGATTAAGTTCTAGAGAAAAGTTGTAGAGCTTGATAATGACTACAAAAAAGTCAGCGACAGCATATGTCTAACTTTTATATTTTATTAATTATGAATTCTTATCAAAATAAGTAAATTTATCGTCTCAAGTGTTTAAAACAAAGGACTTTTTTCTTTTACTGCATAAATAGTTAAAGAGATAATAAGACATAGGTATGGAACCGCGACCGTATCGCAATCTATACTTCTATACTAATATTATAAAGAGGTAAAGTTTGTGACGTTGTAGGAAGTAATCTCTTGATCTACTGAACATTTGAAAATTCTTTTACCAATAGAAAGCCACATTATTTGTGAGTGTCATAGGCTATATATTAATCCGAAAAATGAAAAGACTTTTGCCTGCTAAAATTAGATAGATAGATAAAATTCCTAGATTTAGCCAAAAGCGGTGAGTAAATACCGTAATAGGTGGTAAGTAGCTAACCGATTAGGACTATTAATTGTGGTAACCGTAACAGTTCGATTTCGACATTTTATGACATTTTAAAGACACTTTTGCCAAATTAGTTTTCGTCTACTATAATTATTGTGCGTATTATGTAGGCCATTATGCATTATTGATAACAAAATATTCTGCTATAAAAGGCTTAATGTCCAAAGAGCATAACTCATTCGTTATACGAACTCTGTTTGTGAATCTACATCATGTTGGAAGATTTTTGCAAAACTAATTTGACCAAGTTAAGAAGTCATGTTAACCAGCAAAGCTGGCATGTCATTCTCAATATTTTTAAGTGGTTGCATAAGTTGAAAGAAGACCCTGATGTCATAAGTAAAATTGGTTTTCAACAACCAAGAAAGAGCGAACAAACTCTAGATCGAATTCGGAATCGAATTCAAAAATCTCCAGAACGAAGACCTGGCCAAAGCACATATAATTGACACCCATTGTCATTTTATTAATCTACAAGACGATAGTGACAGTGAAGACGAATATGAATAGCTTGCTGACTTTCTTTGTTTAGCTTTTTTTTTTTTTTTTTGTATAACAATTATTTTATTGTCAACTATATTTTTATTTTAATAATTCAATATCAATATTTATATTTTTAACTTATTTAATATTTATCGTAATGAACAATACTGAAATAATATTTATTTCCCTCGTTTCATTATTTTATCGACATTCCTTTTGTACGCGTAAGACTACCTACACTAGGGTTACAGGTACCGCTCCATAAGGCCGTGCAAGTGCGAAAGAGATAGCACGATTTCGATGATAAATTACCTGACTCGCCACTTTGTATTGCGGATGGTATAGTATATCTGAACAAAAAGTGTGTAATTATTACGTATTGAAACCTGTATACGAAATAAAAAAATGTAGTTTTTATGTAAATTATATTAAAAAGTCAAGAGCTATGACCTAAAAATTCGTTTGTATAATAATAATATTAATAATAATATAATAATAATATAATAATAATGTTGTTATTTTTTTCGAGATAGGATACCGTATATGCATGTTTAGAGCGCGCCGCCATAGTGCAATACCACGAACGCTGCCTTACTGAACATAAGAGATTTATCAATATTTGGAACTATGAGTGTCCTGTTCGCTTTTTGTCCTTCGCCACCCGCCGCTTTCCTCTGAACGCCGCACTTGTTGGGCTAGTCGCCGCCGCGCAGCCCCCGCTAGGTATTTCGAGGTGCTTGCCCGAGTTACGTATTTCATGATATCTCTAAAACTATTCCACCAAAAAAAATACAGTACATGGCTAATTTTATCTCCATTTAACACCCGTGACGATGGATTTATTTGTTTTGATAAGGATTCATATTTACTGCTAATGTCTTCAACAAACCAACTACTTTTTTTCTTATTTTTTGAGTCATAAAAGCAGTTATTGTAGCTTAAATATAAAAGTTGGATATATGCTGTCGCGGACTTTTTGTAGAGCTTTTTGAGGCCAACGTTTTTATTTTAGATAGTTTTTAAAAATACGAAACCGTTTCGTCAGCGCACGCCGATAAAGCACATCACCAGCACATTTTCTCCGACTCGATTTACAAATAACGTGATTTCGTATTGAAAACTAATATTTATCACAATAAAATATAGCCTATAGCACTACTCGCTAATTTAGCTTTCTATTAAAAAAATAATTTTTGAAATCGGATAAGTATTTTTGAAGTAGAGATTACCCCCTACATACAAAATTAGAAACTTACAAACATTACCTCTTTATAATATATTTTTTATTTAGGTAAAAAACAGTCATAAACAATTGTTTTAACAAATACACTTAAACAAATGGACCTACATTACCATTAATTTTAACAAAACTTGTAAATGTAGCCACAACAATGTAAATTTCTAGTCGGATCGAACTATTTTCATTTAGTACGAGTACCTAAATTATTAGCTGTAAACTAAAACTAATGCAACAACAAATCACTCAATTGTTTCCTAAAAGTAATTAATGATACTGAGAATATATCTATGTCGTTCAAAACTTCATTATAACACATGCAAGAGCGTCTGAAGAAGGTATTTTTTGCGTAGTTTGAATAAAAAGAGGGAATATAAAAAGTATCTTTTGAACGTGAGGAGGAAGACCGCGGGATTTTAAAAAGATTTTTTTCCAAAAGGGGTGCAGAGTTGATGCGGTTATGAAACGTCAAATAACTTCTTCAAACGAGAATATTTTATGCAGTAGATATACAAATAACAAGAAATGTAATAAGCTATATGGCAGTGCATACAGATTAATACTATAATTAAAAATTACTAAATTAAGAATATTCAAAAGGGCGAGATAGTTGTGGACAAGAGAGTGGTCGTTGTTGCAATTTATTGTAATAAAAACAAAATAAGCCTCAACTGTTAGTGAGGATGAAACATAATACACTGACAAAATTGAGGTAGACAAATAAAAAGAGGAAATAGATACCCAGGTAATTGTTGAATATACAGGCAATTGTTTAACATTTAACACGGAAGATAGTCACTTAATTTTATGAAGATCGGATTCGTTTGAAATTCGAATGATGTTCGAGGTTTCATTTTTTCGGAGAAGTATCTTGCAATCTTTAACCCACAGATAGGAGTAGTTGTTTTCGACCTTTAGTTCCCGCGCTCGCTTCAGTAATAATTTGTTTGTAGGCGTGAGGTGGTCACTGACGTATAGGGTAGAGGCCGCTCGTATAGATAACGTATAGATATTGTATAGATATTTTATAGATAATGTATATATATGGTATAGATATATAATAGATGGATAATATAATAGATAGATGATATTGTATAGATATATAATAGATAGATAATATAACGTATAGATATTGTATACATAACGTTCTCGCGCTGGGTGAATAATATGGTGGGTTGTAAAAAAAAAAGATTGTGACATGCAAGAATATTTAAATGGTACCGGGAGTCAAAAAGTTGCTGGTTACTTGCCTCGTACATCCTAAGCTAAGTCCTCGGTTGAGGGGAAGACGGATGCTTCGGCTCGCCGGACACAGACCTTAATTCGCCTATGTCGCGATAAATTTGCAAATTGCAGAACTGTTTTTTAAGATTGCGTTTAGGTCGACTATCTTGCGAACGGTTGCGTATAAAATCAAAGCTTTGCTCGCGAACCGCCTCTCGGCGCGTCCTCTTCAGCCGCCGGTCGTTAGAAGAAAAAAAAACTAAGATGCGGTCTGAACATAGTTTATCACTGTCCCTCTAAAACTAGCGATGTCATGCCATATTATTTATCGTATTATTTCTAATCGTATTTAAAAACCACTTGTTATATTTATATGTTTATTTGTACTAAGTGTTTTGTGACGAGTTCATCACAATTATAATAACTAACAGATATACGCCAGCTGTTTGTGAAACAGTCACTCATGTTTTTCCATCGAACCTCAGATAAACGACTTCGAAGCCAGCAACACCGAACTACAAGAGCATCTGCAGGTCTGAATTATGCCGTTCCCCGAGTTAATTCTTCATTTGCCCAAAGACCATTCAACTATATAGCACCGAAAATATTCAACCGTCTTGATGACAAAATAAAGGAAATAGAAAATACCATTTTATTAAAAAAAAATATAAAAAAATGGCTTCTTGACGATATAGGTCGTTCAAGGACAGAGAACGAACATCTGCAAGTCATATCTTAAAAAGAAATATTTCTGCATAACTTTACTATTATACTATATAATATGATATAATGTATTAAACAAAATGTAATATACTGTAATATAATGCAAAAGATTAATACTATAATATATGTATCTAGATCGTTATATTTATATATTTGTGTATGTATATATATATATATGTATGTGTGTATGTGTATATGTATATATATGAGTACCTACGGCAATTAGGCTTCTCGACCTTAGTCAGAAAATAAGACGTATGCCCAGATACAGGCTATATTTCGCCTAGTTGGGTATGCGCTGAGCATGGTCATGTGAATGTGGCCCGTTGTTTCTTCGCACCATTACTTGGTATGACCATTTTTATGTGTTTTATAAGTATGTTTGAAATAAATAAATAAATAATAAATAACAATAATCACATATTCGTCGCATTCGCAGCTACTGAGAAAAAAACAACTTTCTTGTCTTTATTGTTTAAGCATTATTAAGACTTTTTATCTGCTGGCGTGTACCCCACCTCGTACACGAAAGGTTAATCTATGTAGTATTAGGTAGGCCGATAATTATAATTGTCTAAATCTGGTTCAGCGTTAAATCTGGCGTGAACAATACTAGCTATTCACTCTGTCCTTCCATTAGGTATACATTGCACATACACACGCGTAAGTTGGCTTAGAAATGTGCTAATGGGTCTAACGATCGTTCGGCCTGCAGCCTGCCGGGCTTATCGAAGTATCAGCGGCTTGCCGATAATTAATGCCTAGCAGCGGATCAATGCATTCGACCTCAGCAATCTCATAAATGCTGAAACTTGCCCCCGGCCATATTTCAAACACCCTAGCGGAAGTCGGTAAGGCCGGATTATTAATCGCCGTATCCTTCTCTTTATTTAATTTTATATTAAATAGAGTACAGTTCCGTTAAGTTTGATGAGCTTTTATAATACTGGAAATAGAAAAAACGTCGGAGAGGAATACACTGAGAAAATATTATTTTCAAAAGAACCAATTTATATAAATACATACATATATTAAAAGGATTAAAAAACACGACTTCCGTTACAACAAGTCAACTACTCTATATACAATTGTTTATATTACATATTTTTAAAGAAATATCTATGGTTTGTGTATTCATCCATATAGATACATATATATTTTCGGAATATAATCAACCAGACCTTTCATTTGTTACTAAAAACGACGTATTCATTTTCTTTATTGACACTTGGAGATTTAGTCATTTAGATAACTATTTACTTGATATTTGGACAGTTAAGGTATTCTTAGACACTTAAGTTGACATAGCGATTCTAACAATACTACGAATTTGTAAATTGGTTTGAGCGTTTAAAAGTTATCGAGGAATAAATAAACGTAAAATATACATAGATAAACCCTGACCATAATGTACTCTTTTTTGTTTTTGTTTGACCATTGTAAACGCTTTAATTGCTTCTTCGGTGGCTTAAAACTGCTGACCATGCAAGTTATGTTTCATTCTCGGGAAAATAAAATAATCACTTTGGTGTGCAGAACTGTACATGAGATGGTCCGTCAAATAGATGTTGTAAGAATAGTTAATAAAAAAGGCATACCTACTTCAATCGCTCCTTCTAATAGTTGTGTGTTGTAATGATCAAATAGTTGTAATGATCAAATAGAGGTCAACTACAACGGGCGAACCCGTCACCTCAAGAAGTTTTAACGATTAGTCGTTCTATCTCCCGTGAAGTGAGCGAAGGAGACTTGGACAAAACAGTCCACCGTCAAGCTCCGCCACATGCCCGTAAGAGGCCAATCCCTTAACCGTGAGATAACCAGGTGTGTTTTTCAGTGGGCTTACACTCACGCCCTTACTTCCAGTTGCGACCAGATTACTCCGGTCTCTCGATTGGTTACGAGTTCGAGGTCGCTTGCGCGGTCCTCTCCCTTGGTGAAACGGTGTATACCGCATCTATCGCGGACCACGGCATCCTTTGCCCGGCTGTTCACACATGATCGGGTAGCCGATGGTCGATTCAAGAGCAGTCGCCGTAAGGTCCGCATCCACCACCGCTCTATAATAAACAGTACTGCTTCCAGACTCCCCCGACTGTTAGTCAGAGTGCACAATCGATTGGCTTATGCCACACGGTGCGCAGACCGTCCAGGAGCGCCAGAAGATTGATTGCTAGGGGAAACTAGCCCTAAGGCCAGAGTCCTGCTCGGGCTCGCACTTCATGCGTGGAGGCCCCCGGATGGGTGTTGACCCGTGAGTGTGACCAACCCTGAACAGAATGGGTCTTCGTGGCCAACTCAGCAAGGGCCCATTAGCTCTCAAATATATCCCATTAGCGCTCAAAATAGTTATGATCAATGAAATTACGTCTGCCAATATAGGACGCATGATCAAGGGTTTCGTCGATCTCAGTTGTCGAATCTCAGACGATCGTCTGTTCGCCCGATCTCTCACTTGTTCGGCGCTCGATGCCGTGAGTCGCGCACATTCATACCTAATTTATTTAGGGTAATCGAAAAGGTAAGTTTCCTTCTTACACGACAGCCGAACAAAAAAGGATTATAATGTGTTCAGGGTTCATCTACGTATTTTTTCCGTTTTTTATTCCAAACGCTTTAACCGATTTAGATGTTTGTGGTTTTGTTAAAATCGTTAGGTCACCCCAAGTGTTACAACCCTGTAACACTTAAGGTACCCAGGTATAACAGTTAAGGCACCCACCTTAACTGTCCAAATATCAAGTAAGTAGTTGTCTTAATGTCCAAATATCCTAATGACAATAAATTAACATAAACTTGTGTTTAATGTCAAATGGAAAGTCTAATCAAAATTCATAAGGTCAAAATTCATAAATGTTGCGGATTTATGTTACACCCTAAATGTACTGTAAGTTGAGAATTACCCTTCAAATATGTGGTGTCGAAATAAAATCGATCTTTCTTTAAACGTACATAAAAATCTAATGCTTCTGACTAATTGTCCCTCTGGAGCAACCTGATACAGACATTTATTGAAGCTGTAAACACATTATTCATTCTTCTGACTTCAACTGCCGTACGATGGATGAAGTGAGAAATATAACTAAATAAAAAAACTAATCGAATATGCTCGCATCAAGCACAAAAAAAAAATATCCTCGACCAATAAAGTTATTTGTTTGCTGTCTCTACAGCATCAGTTGGGAGGTGTCGCCTACAATGGGCGAACCCGTCACCACAGGCTGTTATAACAATATATGATCGTTCTTTCAGCCTGGAATGAGCTTAGGAGATTTAGTGATCGATACAGGCTACTGCCCTCGCGATCGATAGCAGGTTATTGCACTCTGATCTCAGGGGATGGCCGTGCGCCGATAGAGCGGTGAATATTTTGGCGAGATAAAGCTAGAAATAAATTAGTCAAAATGACACTTTTTTGTTTTCTATCTACCTATGTATAATTAGTTGCAAAATGTGGTAAAAATATCTCGCTACCGTCACTATAACTTCAATCGCGAATTATAGCCGATTTGGCGAAAATTTTAACGCGGGGTGTTTTAATACGCAAGGCGGTCGGCTTTTGCCAGGCACTTCGCTCTACTATTCTCATAACGTATTCATATTATAGCCGAACGGTCATCTGGTTTAAATAACTTCGTCACGAACACCGCTCTTGCGGCGGTCGACAGCCTGTGACAAACATTTTCATGCGTATTTTATACGCGCCGTCATGAGCGAGCTCTCCACTTCAGTTTTATTAACCCCTTAGCGGCCTAAAAACATGGTTTAATGGGGGTTGACAAATGGAAAGGTATTGCCCTTGTCTTTCAACCCTTGTGTGACTGACAAAAAGAACACCTTCTCTATTTGCAAAATACAGAAGGTTCCCCCTACCCCACCGTCTTCAAAACTTCAAAATTTACATTTGTTACACGACTGCCCAACAAAAAGGAGTGTAATGTATTTAGCATTCATCTATGTATGTTTTCCGTTTTTAACACGCTTTTATATTAGGTCGACCTGTAAGTAACTAACTATGTAATGGAATTTAAGGTAACTAATTTAACCATCTTCCAAGGATCGTAGCGTCATGAAAATTGGCAGCTGTATGTAGTTCTGATGACAATACAATAATATGGTACTGTCGAATTGATCTGATGATGGAGTCGGAAGATATGAACTGGAACTTCATGATGGAACATCGTATCATAGCTGTGTTTGGACTTGTTAGAACAGTCTTGGAATGAACTTTGACCACGATTTGGTTTCAAGGTCTGATGATTTGGTTTTTACGTGCATTTATAAAAGCGCGATTTTAGTGTTTTTTTAAAACTAATAATTTATTCCTTTTATTATATTTACTTTTGTAGTGGGGACCTCTACAAAGTGAGAGGGTGCAACGACTATTTAGTTAGCAACGACACGCATTTATGAACGCTGCTGAAACACTTTCACTTCTAAAATTTAATAGGATATTGAATATTATTCTTTACCTACAACCCAGAGCGACTGCTTGTTATAGGTAAATTTGACTATTGCTCAATATGACAGACAAATAGACAACAAAAGTCCTGATGTCGACGTCAATTTGCTCGCAAAAATCAATTGTATTGTTTTGGTTAATTTTATAAAATACAAAATAGACAACAAAAGTCCTGATGTCGACGTCAATCTGCTTCGCAAAAATCAATTGTATTGTTTTGGATAATTTTATAAAATAAAAAATTAAAAAAAAATAATTTTAATTCAATTCTGCTCTTTGTATATTATTGAGAAAGAAACAGTTTTATTTTGGGGAAACTACGCCGCTAATTTCATGACAGACCGCGACAATTTATTGGAATTTCTTGCAATATCGCCGCGCTCGGCTAAAAGTATAACTATGGAACTACTATAGCAATCATAAAAAGAATAACTGTGCAATGGTCGCATTGAAATTTCGTATATAGAATATTGAAATCTCATTTTGTAAAACATTTAGATAATTATGAATAAATATGAGAAATTCGAAAAAGTGAAAAAAACTCGGCATTTCTAATTTGTACTTGTCTTACGGAAAAATACGGAACCCTATTTTGAAATTGTAAACACTGTCGTGATCTTTAGTAGATTATCTATCAAAGTTATTATTTCGTTTTGCTTATTTACATACAAAAATATTTAGATATTAGCTCATGAAAACCAATAAAAATTTTAATGATTTCTCGAAAAAAAATATGTTTGACAATGGAATTTTATCAGAAATATTTGCGAAATGACGCGCGATATTATTTTAGCGTCCGTCTATATTTCTATGGTAATAATTAGATATTTGGTATGGATTTTAGGATGCGTTGGTATTAGAAAATAATATTACTGTGCCCTGTGCAAGCCGCTCGTTACGTAGTCAACGGTGTTCTGATATGCAACCAAATTTGGTCGTTACATAGCCGAAGGGTTAACTCATATAGGTTTAGCCATACCTCTATTAAACTCCTTTGGGAAGCAGCAAACCAGAAACACCTGAAAAGTTGTGAAATAATATAATAATAATATTTCTTCTGTAGTCATAATCATACAATAATAACAAGAAAAATTATTAATACCACGAACACGAATATAACGAAAGAATAAATCGACTTCTGTTACAGAAAGTGAACTATTGTTTTATAATTAGTTTTTATGAAATATTTATGATTTTTCTATTTATCCATATATATACATGTATATTTCTGGAATATACTAAATCAGAAACTAAACACTTTAAAATTATACATTATTTTTGTTAATTAATGGACATTTGGACATCGGGACATTTAGACAACTACTTACTTGATATTTGGACAGTTTTAAGGTGCCCCATGACACTCGGGATGGCATAGCGATACTAATAATATTACACACTTTTAAATTGGTTAAAGCCATTAGAAATTGTGGTGGAATAAAGAAACGGAAAACATATATAGATAAACCCAATCCTTTTTTGTTGGCAAGGGTGTTATAATATACATAATCAAACAAAGTACTCAGCTAACTCGATTAACTCCCAACGTTCGATGATTGCTAAATGGTTCACGTATACATGTTAACAACGGCCCGACAGTATCAATCAACTCGAAGTGATAATTTGGGAATTGATTGGCATAGCGGCTTTTACATTTTTGCAGAGTGTTTCGAGCGCATGACAGTTATGCGCTTCATGAATTACTGAAAGGGTGATATATACGACAGAGATTCGCCTGCATGAATTCATACACCCGGTTTAAACCGCGTTAAAATACGTTCGGATCATAAAGCACGGGGATCAGTGAGAAATTTATAGACGTTTTGGATAGATTATAGCGGAGACTATTTTATGAGCGTTAAGGGTCGCTATTAATGCCAATTTTGAAGTATGGGATTTGCCTAGCTAATAAAATACATCTAAAAATCCAGCGTGTCCACACAGCCTGCCCAAGGTTTTATTAGACTGTACGCCTTACGCAGACACAAAAGTCCTTTGGATATTTGAGCTATAAGGTCTTTAACCAGCTACCACTCTCCACAAGAAAGATGGAAACAAAGGCGTTTAAAAGATTTATTAAACAAAAGGTGCAATCCACACATGCTTTCTATAAGCTAGGTGATTTTTTTGAGCATGCCAATTCTTTCAAATGGGAATAACATTAATATGTAACTTTCAGGTACCTCATTTTAGTTCTTATTGTTTAATAATAATATTATGAATTTATTATTTAATATGTAGATTACAATGTGTAACGTAACATACCTGATCATATACAGTCATATACAGATCATATACCTATGTACAGTTTTTTGTACATATATATTCGATTTATTGACTATTTCAATTGTTAGGCTTCTGCTTTGATTATTCAACTTTTTTACTGACCATTTTAATTATTGTGTGTTTAATAATAATAATAATAATAAACTCTTTATTTGCACTTAAAAAGTATACAAAAAAGGCGAGCTTATTGCCACATGGCAATGTCTTACAGCTAACCTAAACATAGTGGTACATGCGCGCATTGTTATGTAAAGATTATTACATAACATACAGACAAGTGGAAGAATTTAAGACTAATAGTGCCCGAGGAGAGGAAATTGGGAGAGGAACAGGAGAGAAAGGGAAGAACTGGTTACTTCTTAGAAAGGTAGTAATCCTTAAGGTGAGTCTTAAACGATGGTAAAGAAGGCGAGTTTCGTATATTTACTGGGAGATCGTTCCAGAGTCTTGCACCATGGACACAGAAAGAATAGGAATAGAAATCACTATTATGACTCGGAATTTTTAATAAACTGTCAGAGGCTGACCTGAGGCTGAGGTGTTTAGTAGGTAGCTATTAGAATTATTGACTATTTTATTAAATAAGCCTTTAATTTGTTTTGTAATACGATTCTACGACAAATAACTTTTAGTAGGTTCCAAAGTTTCTTAGATACTACCTACACATTTTTTTTTAAATAATATATGTATGTTAAGTAAAGATTAAAGTAGTCATGAGACTTACTACTTAAAACACAAATATTTTGACACGTCCAAGAGCGGTTTAAAGCCGCCAATTGGACACGACGTAAATGTAATGTAATGTAATGTATACATAAGATGTTTTTTTCCAATTTTGTTTTGATACTTTCTATTGTGTGTTTATTTTTTGTATAAAGTGCCTAAGATGACTATTATTAGTCTTATAATAATTATCTGTTTTATATGTATACCTACTCATGTACATGGATTCAGCTCTATTTTTTTTCATTTGTCTGCCGTGTAAAGCCGACTTTAGTCAACGCTGTTATCGAATATTTATGCTTTAATAGTTTTATATCTACATATATTAATATATCACTAGCAACTGACGAATTTTAATATGCGATAACTAGCTTGAATTCATAATTCATGCTTTTATTGTATATTCTGAATGAATAAATTGAATACTGAATACTGAATACAGAGAAGAGAGCATGTAACCCTGGATGACAATCAATGAGCGCAAAATCCTATATATCGATCGATCGATATCGACTTCAACGGGCGAACCCGTCACCCCAGGCTGGTATAACGATATATGATTGTACTTTCAGCCGTGGGATGAGCGTAGAAGAGTTAGACGATGATAATCCACTATCGAGCTCCACCATTTAGACCGCGAGAGACTAACCCTTACCGCCTGGCACCAGCTAGTTAAACCAGAGGGTAGACCAAGCGCCCACGCTACCAGTTACGGCCAGATTTCACGGTCATCCCGACTGGTTACAGGTTCGAAGTTGCTTGCGTAGTCCTCTCCCTTGTGTGGCGGTGATTCGGTCTCTACCGAATTTATCGCGGATCACGGCATTCTTTTCCCGGCTATCCGGTATCGGGTAGCCGAATTATCGTCTCAAGAGCGGCTGCCACAAGGTAAACAACCGCCCCCGCTCTACAGGAAACAAACCCGTTTCCAGACTAGCCAATCGAAGTGCACAATCGATTGCCTAACACTGCGCGGTGCGCAAACCGTCCAGGAGAGCCCGAAATACGATTCCCAGGAGAACTGGCAGGCACAGAGTCCTACCCGGGATCGCACTTCTGCTTGAAGGCTGCCGGATGGGTGCTGATCTGTGAGTTTAGCCGACCCTTATATGAGCCAACATGGGTCATGATGGCTCAACTATACTAGGCCCATTAGCTCCCGAAGGTCCATTAGCTACCGAAGGCAACTACACTAGGACTTGCAAGCAGAATAAAACCACTTCCTCTTATCCTATAATTTGAAATTTTACCTGTCGGTTCAGTTCCAATGACAATGCATTTTTATGGTAAGCATGACCTGATTCTGCACCCAGGATTGGCTCCCGAAGAGGGAACTCCTCAACGGTGAACAGCACAGAAACGAAATTTTGTATACGCATTAAATTATGATAGCCCGTTTCACTTTGACATGGCTGCTTCGGGTTTGCTACCGACGACAGAACTCCTCAACCTACTTAGCATAGTCGAGAGATATGCACAGGCATACATACATCTCATTTTAAACATGAGCATTTCCCTATCCAATGCGTGAAGTCCTTCGGCCCTCTATCGCCAAATCAGCTCGTTGGACCATACTATTGCATTTTCACCGAACTTACATAAGTTTCAAGTAAGACAACTTATCGTGTCTGTATTACTGAAATATTTTTCGAACTTATTTTATACTAATATTATAAAGAAGTAATGTTTGTAAGTTTGTATGTAGGGGGATCTCCGAAACTACTTATCCGATTTCAAAAATTCACTAATTGAATGCTCCATTATCGATGAGTGTTATAGGCTACATTTTATTGTGATATTGGTTTTCAACCATGACATTTTTTATTTGATGTAAGTGGTATAACAAAAACATGGGACACAGATCGATATTTAAAAAAGTCAGCAACAGCATATTCATATTCATTTTATTAGTATACTGGTATACAAGTCAGATACAGATTAGCAAACATTCATACATATTAGCAAACAAACGTTTTTTTTTATCGTAAAGAAAAGATAAAATAAACAAAACAAAAGGAAGAAAAAAATACGTGTGGCACTCGGGGACTGCCGCGGTAAACCTATTTTCATTGTTTTTACTAATATTTTATATTGCATAGCATTTTTAACAACTTATGTAATTATAATTATTTATTTATTTTATTTATTTTATTTTTTCTGATATCAGATAACTGCGCTCTATTGGAAAACGTTGAAATTATTCCGAATCATTTGCGGCTGCGGAAGCAAATGATTCGGAATAATTTAAACATCTTCCAAAAGATCGCCGCGCACGAATTTTATTCGAGAAAGCAAAAAAAAACGATATTATTCTTTGACTATTCGAAAAAAATTCGTAGATAAAAAGATAGATAATTAAATTATTTTTAAAATGGTGCAGGTTTCATAATAATACGCCAGATAGTATTCGCGTAGTAGTCGTTTTTGTGTTCGGTTAGACCTAATTTCACAAATTAATTACACTATGTAATATAAACAAAATCTAAAATATTCAAAGCTAAGAATATTAGAAAAATGTTCTTGTTTAATATATATTTTTTTCGAATCGTAAGCAGTACTCGTTTAGACGTAATTATCAGTTTAAAATCATTAATTTTCTTTAAGAAATTTCTTCATTCGGTCGCCGCGCTGGCCTAGGCCCGCGATAAAAGCTATTCAATAGCTTAAAAACTTAATAATAATGTAAAAAGAAGAAATACAAGACTAAATGCAAAGAGACCATTAAATACTTTAGCCACCAAAGCATTTTAGACTTCACTCGAGTAATATTCCTCCAGTAAGTAAAGCGCCTTATATGTAAGGTATATCTTAAGGCGTCTCTTAAACACGTCAAGAGATTGCGCCTGCCTAATGTGCTCGCTGAGTTTGTTGTAAACCGCTGGGCCGGCGATATAGGCTAGCCTCTCCGACTCGGATAATGCATGACTTACCGAACGTAGCATGCTACGGGATCTTGTTGAATAGTGATGATGCACACCAATCACTTCAAAATCGGCTAGGTTTCTGCGAACGAACAGCGCTACTTCCATCAATCCATCCAAGTGCACCGTTGTCACCTACACCCGTAAAAAACTATGTACTCTAGCCTCTTACTCATTAAAGTTTCATACCTTGCAGAGATGCAGCGTGGTTAAAGATCTTGGTGTCATTCATGATTCTCATCTACTGTTCGATAATCACGTTCAATCTATTGTTTCTAAAGCTTCCAAAGCTTTAGGTTTTATTATGAGGAGTGCAACTTACTTTCACCGTGCTAAAACTTTCAAGATCCTTTACTGCACTTTTGTTAGAAGCACCTTGGAATATGCATCTCAGGTATGGAACCCTCGTTATGACAAATATATAAATAGAATCGAGCGCATTCAAATGAAATTCGTGAAATATCTCTGCTTCCGTCTGAAAATCCCATACAGCTCATCTAACTATTTCAATTTATGCAAGAAATTTCATATCCTCCCCTTGATTAAACGACGTGAAACCGCGGACTTAACCTTTTTGCTAAAAATTACCTCCAATAATATTAACTGTCCTGACTTACTAAAGAAAATTAATCTCCGTGTTCCTTCCAAACTCAATAGATTTAACCCTGCTCTTCATGTTCCTCATGCTGGTACCAACTATAGGCAAAATGCATTTCTGTGGCGAACAAGTGACAATTTCAATGACATGATTAAACGCTTTGACTTTGATCTATTCTGTGCGAGTGTTAACTCAGCTAGGCAGCGGCTGAATAGTGAATTTTTTAGCATTAATTGTTGAATAATTTTTGATGCATTTTTATACGATAGCTTTAATTGAAAGATCACATATGTTTCTACACTGTTATTTAAACGTGAAAACCTTTAATTGGCTCTCTGTTATGTTACTCCGGCTTTGTTAAATTATAATTAGCTGTTGGTTTTCCTGAAAATAAATAAATAAATAAATAAAATAATTAAATATAAATAGACGGCAGCGTCATGATGCAGAGATCTCTAAACAGAGGCCTAGCTGGCGTATCAAGCGCCACACACGCTATTGTGCGGACTGCACGCTTCTAACTATAATATTTAAGCCACAATAACTGCTTATGTCTCAAAAAATAAGAAAGTAAGTAAGCTGTGTATTGTTATATTGTTATGTTGTATTGTTATATTAGCAATAAAATAGGAATTCTTATCAAAATAAATTAATCCATTATCACGGGTGGTTAATAAGGTATAATAATATGGAGATGGGCTACTGTTTACATTTATCTGCTATGCCATTAGTAATCAAATTGAGAACACGGCGATAGCAGCAGTTAGTATATGAATAGGTGTAATTATAGCAGATGCTAGGGCGGAGGTTCCCGAGCGGGAGATGGACGTTGCGGTCATGTCCACCCGTTTGGCCGGCATCGCGGCACCTCAACATACCTAAGGCTAAGGAAGGAGGTAGAGAGAGAACTTTAGTAGTACCACAGTATAACAATAATACAGTAGACCAGCTCGCGCTTAAGACGGGACAATCGTAAAGCACGATAAAAGACAATAGTACAATAGAGCGTACTGTCTAGACGTTTTTTGTACGTCTAGACAGTACGCTCGTGAGGGCTGTCGCGTGTTGTAATATGGGGGTTTTATACTATTTTATCAAACTTATTTATTTGTTACCCTCTTATAAAAATACACCGTGCTTCTGCAAAAAGTGCAAAAAAAATCAATCAAATAAAGAGGAAAACGTAGAATGATTATTTTATTTCTAAAAAAAGTATTTTAGGAATTATAACATTTTTAATTATAGGTAAAACTATATAAAATACTGAGTTGCAAATAATATACAACTTTTTATGGTTTAGGCCCTCGTTGCTGATAAAAACATTGTTTATATTTAGGTTTACAATAGAATAGAATAGAATAACTCTATTGTGCTATAGAAACATTACTTAATGAATTACACTGGTTTTATAAAAAGACAATTTATGAACAAATGGCAGACTTATCGCTATAACGATATCTTAGAGTCAACTTTGGAAATTTCGTTATTGTTTCTCGGTGTCTAAGGCGTAAAATAAAAAATGAAAACATATTTTTCAACTCTGCTTGTGGTGGAAATATTTTTTAAAATATCTATAAAATACATATAAAAAATTAAAATAGCTTAGTTTATTTCTCTTGCTTCTGGCAAAATTACGCTCGCTATTACCGGCGTAAGCATGTAGTGTCATTCCTGCAGCGGTAGAAACAATTGAAATTCAATATCTCAAAAATATTTTTTTATTAATACATAAAATATGTTTATCTTTCAAATGTTAATCAAACTGATATAAAAGATTCATTATCAGATTTAAAGTTTAAGTTGAAAAAAAAAAACATGTTTTTATTGGTCTTCTAAATCAGCCTTCGCTGTTGCTATCGATTCGTTAGTCACCGAGTAATAGCGTTATGGATCTCAGAATATTTTTCTTGCATCGTAAATGGCCTAAACCGATCTTGCGTATCCTCGACCTGGCTCCCAAACCAAACATAGGTTTTTGCGTCAAAATATAAAACAGCTTTGTTCCTGTAGACACTCGGTCATATTTATTACAGTGATAACCAAGACACAAAGTCACAGGCGAAATCGGCAACTAGAGCTGTCAACGACAACGGGCGAATCCGTCACCTCAGAAAGTTTTAACGATATTAGATCGTTCTGTCTTTCGTGAGGTGAGCGTAGAAGACTAAGGACAGAAAACAGTCTACTGTCTAGTTACGCCACTCGCCCGTAAGAAGCCAAGGCCATACCGCGTGATATCTAGGTTAATCAACAACGGGCCGACACTCGTGCCCTTACTTCCAGTTGCAACCAGATTACTCCGGTCTCCCTAATGATAACAGGTTCGAGGTCGCTTGCGCGGTCCTCTCCCTTACGTAGCGGTGATACGGTGTCTGTCTACCGAATCAATCGCGGACCACGGCATCCTTTGCCCGGCTGTTCACCCGGTAACGGGTAGCCGATTGGTCGTTTCAAGAGCAGTTAACAACTACCCCCGATCTATATGAGACAGTACTGTTCTAAGACTCCTTCGGCTGTAGGTCGGAATATACAATCGATTGCCTGACGCCGCACTGTGTGCCAACCGTCCAGAAGCGCCCGAGGGTTTTCTCCTAGGGGAAACTGGCCCACAGGCCAGAGTACTACCTGGGCTTGCACTTCTGCGTGGAGGCCGCCAGATGGGTGTTGACCCGTGATTTTGGCCGACCCTTAGACCCATGGGTCTTAGTAGCCTAAATGCAACAGGGCCCATTAGATCCCATCTAGCCTTCGGTGTAAACGCGTAAAGGCGAAATTGGCGATAGTGTCGAGCGTCACGAAGGTGCACAGCTATTGCTGTAGTAATTGTTAGACTGTGGTAGCAGTCGTACCGCGGGTGGGCGCGGCCGTCCGGACTCCGCAGGCCGAGACGAACTGATTTATCACCTCTGCAGCATCCGTGCGGTCGACGATCAGAGTGGCAAGATTAAATCGCAGAGCACTGTTTATTTTCCAACTAGTGCTATGCAAATTATGTGTTCTTCTTTTTCTTATTTATTCATTTAAATTAGTTCGAAAACGTCATAGGTAATTATGCGAAATAAACCACGTCCCACATTTGCATAAATACGCCTTAATTTTGATGTCGAAATAATTTCTTCAGATTTTGATTATCGATCTTTGACTGTGGAAATTTTTGAGTACCTAGCTAGTAAAACAATGTATTCATCGTATTAAAAGCCCCTCTCTCTAAACTTTCCTAGACTCTCCTAGACACTCCTCATTTTGGTGACATTCGAGTTTTAAAATCACGTCGGGGTCACCAATTTAGAGATTAATGGGCCCTTACGGGTTTATCCCTAGTTACTAATTTGTTGCACTTAGGATAACCATTCGTTCCGGCGGTACTAGGCGCGGTGGCTCGCCCTACGGCGCGGCGCAGTCTCCTCGTTAGTGAAACATAATATCTGACGTGGTTGACGATTTCATAATTACTGCTGAGCGGGCAAGGCGCTTAAACGTTCGGTGTTTACATCGATGAAATATATCCGAAGACAGACAATCCAGGCTAGGGCATCAGAGCAGTTTCCATACTCGGCCTTTGTTTCAGGGGGGGGGGGCACACTGGGGTACCTATCCTAACTGGCCTTTAATGGGCCGACAAATTCATGTGTTTAAAATAAACTTATTTCACTAAAACGCCTAGCATCCAGGGCGCGTCGTAATATCGATCGCTCACTTGACGTTGGAAATCATTCTAAGTTGATTTCTGATCTCTTGAGCAGTATTGATGTCTCTGCCAGGGGATTTCCTATCGTGTCTAGAAAAAAGTCCTCTCCACAGAGCTATACGTGGAGCTATACGAGTGGAGTCGAATGAACCCGAACGGCCGAAATTCAGCGACGGTCGATATTTATATGAATGATTAAACGTAGGAGCAATTAGCGTTAGTTTTTTTTGTTAACAACTACTTTTTGAAACGTGTCACTATAATTATTAGTTGACGTGGTAATAGATCCTTTCGCGAAAAGGACAGCTTGGCATGTAAAGCTGTAGCTAGATTAGATAGTAGAATTTGCTGTGACTTAAGTATTGAATATCTGTACAGTCTGGTTTGTGTCTTGTCTACACTGGCTGTATGTATTCAATATTCTTCTTCTTAAAGTGCCATCTCCTGTCGGAGGTCGGCGGTAATTTTGGCCACTTAGGCCCGTGATCTTGCATCGCGGAACAACTCGCTGGTGCTTGAGTTGAACCATTCAAAAAGGTTTTGTAGCCAGTGGGTTTTCTTCGGCCAGGTATATATAGAAAAGTTATTAGCAAATAGAAAAGTTACAAAGTTATTAGCAAATATTGGCATTAGGTATCCATATATATAAAAAAAAGTCGGGTTTGTTCGAATACTTGTAACTCGAGAACGGCTAGACCGATTTTCACGGTTTTTGATTTGTAGTATTTGTCTCCATCCCTAATATGAAAATAACTATTAAAAACAAAAATTGGAAAATTGACAAAAAAAATAATTAAAAGAAAAATCATTTTCCCATACAAAATGTAAATCTGTGTTTTTCTCATGGTCAGTTGTACGTGGCATGTTCACGTGTCGGCAAATCATCCGCTTTATTTGTTCTTGTGCATGATAAAAAAACATAAAATGTAATATATCACAAGGTGCTTCAATGAAGAGAATTAAACCGAGTGCATCCCATGCTGCCCAATATGTAAATAAATTAATTTAATCATGTTTCTGACACGTGCTTAATATACTTAATTTTTGTACTTTTATATTTCTTTTTGTGTTATTGTCTTAATAAAGTAGTGAACCTAATATTTATTTGTATTCATTGTATTACTTTCATAAAATCATAAATTAAGTTCAGCTAATCTGTAACACGACATTCATTGACTGTTAGGCGGTATGAAGTTCGCCGTGTCAGGTAGTTCTATATAAGAAAAGTTATTAGCAAATAGGTAACGAAGACTGCGACATTATTTTAGGGTGCTTATTCTTTCGGTCACAAAAAATTCCACCCAAAATATTTATTTTTTCAATTTTTTAAAAACTGTAATCACAAATTCTGGAGGGGAACGGCGCGAAAGTCAAGTTTTTGAAACGGCCGCACACACGTAATTTCCGTTTTCATCTCAAAAAGAAAATGCACGTTCGCAATACTTATCCTAACCGTTATTTGGCCGGGAAACTAAAAATCTATTCCTTTTTCATATCCCAACAAAATAAAACAATTTGTGTAGCACAATGAGGACCATCTATTCAAAACTCAAGAGGCACCAAAATATTGTGAAATATGCATCCATATAAGTTATTTATCTTATGCTAATTAATATCGGTTTTTATGATACTTATATTAGTTTTATTATATTATTATATTAGTTTACTTTTATTATATTAGTTTCAGATATAATAAAACTGATTCAATGGAACATAATATTTTCATATTATATTCCTTTTGAAATACATTGTAAAAAAGACCTTTTAACGTGTTCACAGAACAAAATATAAAACCTAGCGATAGTCTGATTCAAATTATGTATGTATAAGCCGCCGCATTTCACATTTTAAATGCAAAATGTAATCTCCTGCCACGCAAAAAATCTGAATTCGTATGAAATCAAAGAGAATATGAAAGGCTTGCAAAACGAGCGCACGTTGCACATCGGGTAAATAAAAATGATTAAACGTTTATGATATTTGGCAGTAAGTAAATAATAAAACCAGTTCCCCCACCAGAAACCAGGAAATGCACTGATCACATCATGAGAACCAACTGATCAAAATGGACGAATGACGTAAAGGAATCCTAGAAATAGGAAAAGATAAAAAGGACGTCAAATTGAAAGATGGGAAGATGACTTACCGATAGGATGGAGAAGGTTAGATCGGAACAGAAATGAATGGAAGAAAATGGAGGAGGCCTATGTAGAAGGTGCATTATAATATACATTGTTTATTAAAGTATTCGTTCTATAAAATTCATCTTTTGCCATTTTGTAATAATGTTAATCTATGATCTTCCTATTTCCATATTTTTTAATGTTTATTCCGATCCGATTTCCATATTTTATTATAATATATTTTTTGTTTCAATTTTGATTATAATATCATCGCCATACATGGAACCTATCTTAGTTAACGAGCTACTCCCTAGTTAGGCACATTTTGTAAAAAAAATAATAGAAATATTTGTATGTATATAAATGTATGAATAAATAATAAATATTATTATTTACCCATCCGGTCATTTATAATATAAAAAGGGTTTACAAACAAATTTACCGCATTAATTTATATAATGTCGGACATCCGTGATAGTCTTCGGCGGTCTTTTCTATTTCTTTCAAAAGTTTTAGAAATTTGTAGGATTATATTTTAAAAAACCGATTTATAGCCCATATAATTACTACAAATACGATGATAATGTGTGCGGAGAGTTGACTGCGTGTGGAGCAATTTTGTGAAGTACTGCATTTGTAATACTGTTAGTCGATTATCGGTTGTTGCTTTTGATGGATTATTATACTGTGGTTTCTCTAATTTTCTTGCAGCGTTTGTCAAGTAACACGGGAACCAATCACAAAATCGAGTTTCACGACTTGTTATAAACGCAATCATGCATTTCCCTAATAGTTTAAGGTTTTCAGTTACTACGGGCGAATCCGTCACCCCAGGAAGGTATAACAATATAGATACTTCATTAAACTAAAAACTTAAAATGTTAGTAGTACATAAAAGGCTTGTTTATGTACTACTAACATTTTAGTTAGTAGTACATAAAAGGCTTGTGTGTATGTGTGTTTTTGTGTGGTAAGTGTGTGGGTGTGAAGTGTGAGCGTAAGCGTTAGTGTAAGTTTTCGGTATCTAGAATATCCGACATATTGTGTAAAATTTCTTTAGATGAAACTTCTTACAGAAAAAGTTGTATAGCATTAGTTGTAGACTATATGCAGATTTTTACCAAGTTTATAGGGCGCCTCCTCATCAAGTTAAGCGTTGTAAACCAATTTGAAAATATCATGCAAATTTTAAATATGGCGTTATAAAATAAATGCTTAATTAAGTGATTTATTTTATTTATTTATTTAAGTGATTCAAGAATAATTTAAAACAATTTTATCTTAGGAACTATGCATGGAAATATTTTAAACATTGATGATGATTGAAATTAAGTTATTTATCTAAAAGTTGACAATAAATGTTTGGAAATTTTACAAATTAGTAACGGCATCCCACTCTTTTTCTAGTTGTGATACCGTCCCGTCCTTTAGTGGCAATAACAAAAGGTCGAGATTCAAATCGTGGATAGCACCCTCACGTAACAAAAGGATTGATTGCTACATGTGAAGGAGACACGGAAAACAATGGAAAATTGCACTCTCACTTTGCATGACAGGTACCTATGCGTCGAGCGTATTTTTGTAACGCGTCCGCTCAATGTCGACATCATTTCTTTTGCATATCTACGCCTGTAAACGAATGCCAGGAGTTCCTATTTACAAAACAGAACTACAAATAGAAAATATCCCATCATTTATTTGCTCCCTTAACAAACCATCTATATAAAATAACTTACCATAATTGTATGGTACAGCACGATTGTATTCATTGATAGAAAATACCTCTACACTGAGAGAAATATCCTGACTTACCTTCTGATTTTGTCCTTCCAAAAGCGTTTCCTTTCAAAAAGAAGGACTTTTCCTTCCTTGTTTACCGTCCGAATCGGAAAACTGCAAAATTCCTTCCAATATTTGGAAGGAATATTTTATTTCCATCTAATACAGAATGAAATAAGGGAAGGAAATTATTTGGAAGGATTATACCAAGTAGGAATCACCTTCTAGTAAAATATTCCCACCAAAATAGGACGGAACAATATTTTTCCTTCCACATTAATCCTTTTAAAACGGTAAGAAATTTTTAGTGGGATAAATAACACCACTTTTCCATCTAAAATGGAAGAATTCGCTGATTATAACCTTCCATATTAGAGGTATTTTATTTGGACGGAATATCGCGATGAAAATCCTTTCAAATTAGATGATAATATCCTTCCAAATTGATTGTAACTGCTTGGTAAGAAAATTTAAAACGGATTAACCTTCCGTTTGTGAAATTTTTATCCAATACAGAAGAATATGTGTCTTCAAAATCAGCGGGAAATAATTGGTAGGTAAAATGTAACCGATTAACGTCCAAAAGTGTAAAAGTACACCCAATTCAGAAGTTACTTACCTTCTAAACCAGTAGATAATATCACCGGGAGAATATTCCTACTAAATAGTGGCGGAACAAAATTATACTCCTTCTAAGTTAGTACCGTTTAATTTGTCCGGTTCTCGAAATGGTCGGAAATTTTAGAAGGGATTATCTGTATCCTTTTAAGCCAGTGGGAAATATCAGTGATAAAAAGCGTTCCCACCAAAAAGGTCGGAACACTATTTTTCCATCTACATTTTAACCTTTTAAAACATTGAGAATTTTTCAGCAAAAAAAATAACATCCCGATTCCATCTAAACTGGAGGATTTAGCTGATGGTAACCTTCCAAATTAGAGGTGGATGGAATACCGTGACGAGAATTCTTTCAAATTAGACCATAATATCCTTCCAAATTGATTGTTGCCGTTTGTTAGGAAAATTTAAATCGGATTAACCTTTCGTTTGTGAAATTTTCATCAAATATAGAAGAATATGTACCTTCAAAATCAGCGGGAAATAATTGATAGGTAAAATGTAACCGATTACCGTCCAAAAGTGATAAAAGTGCGCCCAATTCAGGAGTTACTTACCTTCTAAACCAGTACCTTCATCGGGAGAATATTTCAACTACATAGTGACGGAATAAAATTATACTCCTTCTAAGTTAGTGCTGTTTAATTTGTCCGGTTCTCGAAATGGTCGGAAATTTTAGAAGGAATAATCTGTATACTATTAAGCCATGGTTGGATATATCAGTGATAAAAAACGTTCCCACTAAAAATGGTCGGAACAATATTTGTCCATCTACATTTAACCTTTTAAAACAGTGAGAAATTTTCAGCAAAAAAAAATAACATTCCGATTCCATCTAAACTGGACGAATTAGCTGATGGTAATTCTCCAAATTAGAGGTGGACAGACTATCGTGACGAGAATCCTTTCAAATTAAACGATAATATCCTTTCAAATTCATTGTTGCCGTTTTTTAGGAAAATTTAAAACGGATTAACCTTCCGTTTGTGAAATTTTCATCCAATATAGAAGAATATGTACCTTTAAAATCAGCCGGAAATAATTAGTAGGCAAAATGTGACTGATTACCACCCAACGGTAATAAAACTTCACCCATTTCAGAAGGTACTTACTTACCTTCTAAACCAGTAGTGAATATAATCAGAAGAATACTCCTACTAAAGAGTGACGGAACAATTATACCCTTCTAAGTTATTATCGTTTAATTTAGCAGGTTCTTGATTTGGCCGGAAATTTTAGAAGGAATAATCTGTGTCCTATTAAGTCAGGGAGAAATATTCAGTAACAATAGATGATCCTACTAAAATAGAACTGAATAATATACTTTCTTTTGTATTTTATCCAATTAAAACAAAAACAAATTTTCAGTGTGAAGAATAAAACCCTTTTCCATCTAAAATGGAAGAATTGGCTGACGATAACCGTCCAAAATAAGATATTTTATTTGGAAAATCTTTTTAAATTCGATGATAATATCATTGCGAATTAAAATCTTAGGTATAAGTTAATTTTTAAAATCACGAACTTCTTCCTTATTAAGGACAAATTCTGCGGCTTCTTGGTCCACGATGTTTTGGCCTCTGTGAGTCCACGTCTGATTCGTATTCTTGCAAAATATTTTGAATAGCTTTAACACCATAATTTCTGACTTTCCTATGCCCCATGTTCTTGAACTTCTTTTTTGAAAAATCTGAAATAGCTATGTGCTTAAGGAAGATACCTTTAGTTACAGTATTTTTTTCCGTTGGCTAACACTATCTGTTATTTCACTACGGTTCAAATATTGCCAAAAATATAATTGTCAAAGTTTACATATACATCACCTTAACGGTGTGTGTGCTACAATTGCGTTCTGAAGTATTCCCGAAATATTCTGAATAATTTCTTCATGTCAGGGGTGTACGCGTGGTCTTCATGGGCTGCCTTGATTGGGTTATGTAAAACGCTTGATTGGGTTATGTAAAGTAGCCATAGCAAAACGTTCAAAAAAGTAATCTGTAAAGTAATGAAGATAATACTCAGGGAGATATAATACTCAGAGATCACTGTCAACCTTCCGAGTTCCGAGAACTAACTTAAATCCCTTTAGTGCAGGCTACCGGATAGGAGCTGACCCGTGAGTTAGGCCGACCTAAGATCACATAAGCAGGCCATCAAGCGCCAAGTTGTTCGGATCCACTAGAATCCAAAACCGGACAGACAGACAGACTTTCGCTAGTTGTAGGTACATACCTTTTGTAAGTACATAAACGCTCGAAAACATTACCCTATCTTTTTACTTTTCCTACCGATTCGTCAATCTGATGGAATTACCCGTTTTTCCTTCTAAATATGCCTGGCTGGCAAAGAGAGGCCTAGAGATGTACCACCTATTTTTTACTTTTCCTACCGATTCCTCAATCCGAGGGAATTACCCGTTTATCCTACTAAATTTGACTGCGGGGCAGATACAGGCTTAGAGATGTACCGTCTGACACATTAATATCGAACGATCCCAAAACATCGACTCGAAATGGGTTCTTACTTTTCAGTATACAGGATGTTAGAAACGACCAGGCGTATTTTTAAGGGGTGATTCTGTACATCAAACTAAACAAGATTTTTTTTTTCATTTTGACTTTTTTATGAAAAAACATTTTTTTGGGTTTAAAAAGATTCTTTTGTATAAGAAATTATTCTACGTGATAAACGGAGTGGAGAATCATCTACAACTTTTTTTGATATTGATTTTGATTTTGATATTGATATTGACATGATATTTTTTGATGGTGTTTGTTAATGGGAAAAACAAACCTGAATATACAAAAGTTAAATAAAAAAATATTTTCCTATGCAACCAAGGCTTGAATCAAAAAAAGTTGTAGATGTTTTTCAACTTTAATGTTCACTAGAAACCTATCTATCGGGCCTAGCTCAGTCTTTGATTTCTAGCGTTCTGGCTACACGTATCGTGTGTTCTCCTGAAAAGTTATTTAGAAACGATTACCTAGACCGTTATGGCACCTGCACATAAAAAAATAGCCCTAGCCGCGTACTTTGACTTCTATAGTTCTGGTTACACGTTTCGCGTGTGCTCCGTCAAAGTAAGTTTGCCACGAGTAACTAGACCGTTATGGCACCTGCACTATCCAAACATCAAAAATAGGCCTTGCCGGGACTATTGTGGTCGCTACCATGAAAATTAAAAAAAGAAGAGGAAGATGCGAGTAAGGCACTACTTGATATTATGGGAAAAGTTGTATAATAAGTTGTCAAATATTAAGTCCACTGAAGCCATCAGATTTGTGAAATTACCGGCTACACAATTTGAAGAAATTTTAAGATTAGTAACTGCTTTTATAAAAAAAAAAGACACAATTCTATCACAAAGTGTCACTGCAAAGAAAGGATTGGTAGTTACTTTAAGATTTCAGTTCCTTGATATTATATTATATATAACATAGAGATTGTAAGATACGGCGTGGACCTACAATCTCTACTCTTGTCCTTATATTTTCAGGGGAGCTTCTGTCTATCAAACAAAATGTAAAAATCGTTTTTTATTGTAGTTTTTTTTTATGAAAAAACATTTTTTTGAATGTTAGGAGATTGTATTGTACAGTAGAATATTATACATAAAAAATAACTTAAATTCATCAACAACTTTTTTGATTTAGACCTATGTTACTGAGAAAAAAAAGCTGAATATTCGAATGTTGAATATAAAAAAATATTTTACAAAGTAACCAAGACTTAAATCCAAAAAAGTTGTAAATGATTTTCCACTCAGTTTTTAATGTGAAATATTCTACTGTACAATAAAATTTCCTAATATACAAAAACATGTTTTTTTCAGAAAAAAGCCAAAATTAAAAAAAAAGCATTTTCCTTGTTTAATTTGATGTACAGAAGCTCCCCTGAAAATAATAAGGATAAGTTTTGTTAGGCCTAATATACATAGGTATTATTGTAAATAAACTGTGTAATGTTTTATGTGTTCAATAAATAAATATGAATTAAACTGAGTTTGTCTATTCTGAAATCGTGCAGTATAGTTATTTAAACTATATATTTATAATTTATTATTAACGTATAACGCGTAAAATTAAATTAACAGTAGGGAATTTTGCTCTTTATACATAAAAAAATCAAAACGAGTTTTATATGGCCACTTTATATTTTAAAAAAATTAAAATGTTGTTATATCCTAACAGACAAGCCACATATCCTGCAATAAAAAGGACTCAAGCCTCTAAAATGTCTATTTATCTATTTTGGTGTAGATTCATCACTTTTACTTGAACTAGTGGAGAATTTTCCCTATCGTTTACTGAATCGTCAGAGCCAATATCCGAACCTGAACCATACCGTCTATTTCGTTATAAGTCACCTGTTTTCGCTTTAATGATATTCGATCACCTGTCGCCATGTTGACTGTTGTGGCTTATGATATTCTTGTTTTTTAAAAAATCCACTGGTTTGCAAGCCAGCAACAAGTTATTTATAGCTTGGTGAGGACATCTGTCGAGCAATAGCCGTACAACGGGGATATTGGTTTGAAACCTTCTTTACAGATGCCATTTCACTAAAATCGTGAAAATTCAAAAATTGTGTAGATCCGTTATTGCCCCGACCTCTTCAATTATTTGTGGTGACGATGAAACATGCAAGGTTTCCTAGGTGTGATACAAATAAGCTGGACGCTGTACACTCACTAAATAAAATATCCGCCCTATCATACCTATTTAATAGACTTTAGTAAATACTGTCGATACTTTATATTGACATCATTTATAATCACAATTATATATATTTTTTAAAATTAAAATTCAAATTTGTATATCAAAACTATATAGTTTATTTTATTTACAAAGCCGTCCTAATTAGGCCCCGCCTATACTACGGTAGGCTTATTGTAAATGTATTTAGTGTAGATTACTTGTTTTACGGCATGATTTTTTTATATACATAGTGTCTAATGAATAAGAGTAATATATTTTATTTAGTAAATCATGTGTAGGTACATAATAATATAACAGTATGTGATAAAATAATATTTAAATATACATACATATAATAGATAATATATACATACATATATAGATATACACATATACATACACATAATAAATAGGATAGAAAACGAATTTACCGCGTGAAATTTGTAGGACCCGACGTTTCGGTGACGTTGCAGCCGCCGTTGTCAAGGGTAAACTGAGTTTACCCTTGACAGCCGCCGTTGTCAAGGGTAAACTCAGTTTACCCTTGACAACGGCGGCTGCAACGTCACCGAAACGTCGGGTCCTACAAATTTCACGCGGTAAATTCGTTTTCTATCCTATTTATAATGTCAAACAACCGCGATAGTCTTCGATTTCATATTACATACACATATACATACATATACGCATATACTTTATAGATAGATATTTAATATAGATAGATATTTAAAATGAAACTTCGTCATTTATTTTATTATATATCTTATTAGTGTCTCCGTTTCTTGTCGACCCATAGTCAAAAGTGACTTTGTTGGGTTGTATAATACATAGGTTAATAGACTTATCGATCATCCGAGTAATCGATTTACGTCCCGACTGCCGTGACCCTATCCGGCGACCGGCCAGCTTCGCAAATCAGTACATTGATGTAATTACGAGTGATTGCAATAAGTGCGCGCATCGTTGTCAACGGTCAAAAAGTAATGTTTATTAGGAAAAGACAGGTTCTTACTCGATTGTGAAAAGTGCATTTACACAAAATCTAGCGCATCGGAGGCAATACAAGGCCACTCAAGTTTAAATGGACGTTCAGGGACGGCTTCCAGGCATTGAAGTAAATATAATAATTATTATTATTATGTTATATAAAATAGTAACGTTGTCGGTGTCTCTCTCAATTTTGCAGCAATTTAATATATGCAGTATAGGAACCTCTCCTAGATTGTTGATTTTTTAAAGTGACCCGTATATATTTAATACGCTGATTTCGAATCTGCAATAATATTTATTCGGATTCAATAAATAAGCGAGATATAGGCACTTCTAAAGTGTTAAAATCATACATATTGGTAGGTTGTTAGTTTTTATCCTAATACCTATATGGCGGAAGCGATTAGATTAGTTGTTTTAAAAAAGAATAAATTTTATTTTTGGTATTATTCTAGTTTAGGTACCTCTTCTAGTTTGTTGATTTTTCAATATCACCTGACTATATTCACCACGCTGATTCCTAAATATATATATTTTTGAAATTAGTTTTTATGTTTTAACTTAACCTACTGTCATTTAGGTGTTGATGAATTGTTTAAAAAAAAACTAACTTAAACTACCGAAATGTAGGTGTTTGACACTTCCTTAAATGCCTATATCTCGCTTATTTATTTAGTCCGAATAAATATTATTGCAGATTCGGAATTAACGTGGTGAATATAGTCGGGTGACGTTAAAAAATCAACAATGTAGAACTTGTTCCTATACTGCATATATACCAATACCTTTTTATTATTAGGCATTATTTGACTGGAGAAATCCGACCAAATCTGGGAGTTAGGGGGTGAGGCTAGCCCGCCGTGCAGCTTGCTGCCCGGTCTCTCACTCTAACGGGCCGTGGCGTAGTTTGATAGCGGGTATGCATCGTCAAAATTCTGTACATTTCACTCTGGGGCGATTAGCGATAAAGTTCGTTGAAACGCCGTGGGGTGATAGGCTTGCCCATGTATAGTTCTCAGGACTATCGTAACTGAGCTCAGTGGCGTACAGCGCCAAAATGTCGTAATCAAAAAATAGCCGCCTGTCCTGTGGTAATAATACAGGTCATGATTTATTTATAATGTTCTTTTTAATGTCATTTCAGAAAATGGTTATTCTAATGTAGACGACCTGAAGGGCATCACTGGCTTTGAGCTAAAAACTGTTATACCGAACGTATTGCATAGAAAAAAAAATCTCAAAAGCATTAATTCCCTGGCTAATTTTACATCAGCAAGAAATCGACGAAGAAATGCCACTGACTGCGGGTCTTCATCCTTCTCAAATCAGCACAATAATAATCCCAGGAAAGATTTTATACTTAAGTGTTGTAGTTTTTGGATTAATATATATTTCATGATGAATATATTAACAGTTGTTTCATTTTGTTTTAATCCCAATGTATGTTTAATATGATATGTAGAAACTCATCAAGAGAACAGTAATATTGTGTAAGTATTTGGTGGGTTGCAGAATACGTTTAGTGGGTACTTTCATAACTCTTTCCTTATTTATTTGCAGGAAGGACATTCCAGTGAGTTTCTCCCTTGGAATATCTAAATTATCATCTTGTAACTGAAAAAAATGGAAGGTAATAGTTTCTCTCATATTTACTTTCATTTTTAGGTGGTAATTTCAAAAGTATTTGGAAGGCCCGACCCGTCGAATTATACATGCACATTGCACCTGCAACAGAGAGGAAAACCGAAGGGTAATAAATTTCCTGCGGTAGTTACTTTCTGAGGTGGTAATTCTAAATATTTGAAAGGCTTGTCCATTCGAACAGTTATTCATTGCAGTTGAAGGTTAGAATGAGGAATATTTTTGTTGCAAATGAATAATTCTGATGTTCACATGGATTACTTTCAAAATATTTAGGCTTATGGCCAACAATAGAACGTAATTACAGCAGGAATACCTTCCGTTTTTTCTTTCTGTATCAGATGGCGAATCCGGATTTTCTGATAAACAAATCCTCCCAAATATATGAAATTACTACCTACAATAGAAGGTAATTATGGCAGCAAAAACTTACCGTCTGCTTTTTCCTTTCTGCCGCGAGAGAATAATTAAGATATTCGAAAGGAGTTATCACCTACAACAGGATGTAAAAACGGGAGGAAATTTTTTCCTACTGGAATTACCTTCTGCTTAGAAGGAATATCCTCGAATCGCCTTCCTAAATTGGGAGGAAAAGGCACAGATTTTCCTTCTGATACTAGGTGGGTATCAGAAGGAAATTCTGTATATATTGGAAGGTAAAACTAAAACAGTCAACTGAAATGGAAGACTATTCCTACTAAATGCACCTTCTCTTACGGTAGGAAATTTTAAAATTTAGACGGAAAATATGCGATTAACCTTCGCATTTAGAAGGCAGAACTAGGTAGGTATCAGAAGGAAATTCTGTATAAATTGGAAGGTAAAACTAAAACAGTCAACTGAAATGGAAGACTATTCCTACTATATGCACCTTCTCTTACGGTAGGATATTTTAAATTTTAGAAGGAAAATATGCGATTAACCTTCGTATTTAGAAGGCAGAATATTACACATTCCGTCCATATTAGAAGGTTTTTTTGGGATTTGGGAAGATTAACCTTCCGCAACAAAAGGTCCTAAAATGCTTCGGACGGAATATCCACCTATAAACAGAAGGTCCATGTTCAAATATTCCATAATTGCCTTCCATTTAGATAGGAATTAGAAGTAAAAGTGGTAGGAAAATGCAATTCCATCCAAATATATCATCTTTGTTGGTAGGATTTTTTGGAGGGTAATTTGCCAAATAAGAAGGAATTAGAGGATATTACTTCTGCAAATTTTCCTTCCTTTTTGACAGTTCAGAAGGAAATATGGAAAGCAAAGTTACCTTCCGAATTTTACCTTCCTTTTTGACTCAGAAGGATATTGAGGAAGGAAATAATTTTGATAGGAAATAGGAAATCGGAAGATTAATTTGTATACGTATAACCTTTCGAAATGGAATTTAAAGTTGGACGGAAAATATTTGGAAGGTAATTTTGGATGGAAAAAAAAGTTCAAAATATCCATTTAAATTAGATGGAAATTTTCCTTCTGAGTCAAAAGGGACGTATCTATCTTCCAATTTCAGAAGATTATTTCTCTCAGTGTAGATGTATTTCACCGCTGTCCGTATATGGCTATATAGAACAACAATAATAATAAAAAAATGATATACATATTCATTGAACAAATAATCCTACTACTATTATAAACGCGAAAGTTTGTAAGAATGTATGTATGGATGTTTGTTACTCTTTTACGCAAAAACTACTGAATGGATTTTGATGAAACTTTACAATAATATAGCTTACACATCAGAATAAAACATAGGCTATAATTTATAAAGATATATAGTTTCCTATCATCATTATCACAATTTTCCATCACCACGCGGGTGAAACCGCGGGGCGCAGCTAGTCATTTATAAAAAAGCCGGTTGTAAAACCTCTCCTAACGAGCAACTCTCATAACGAGTAATTCGCAGTAATTCCTCACAATTCGCACCTCTCATAACGCGCATGGGAAAAATTGTTTCGCTAAACGAGTGTTTCGCTTAGCGAGTAAGTCTGGAACGACCTATGCTCGTTATGAGAGGTTCCACTGTATATATCTAAGGCAATCGCTTACAGCCATACTGTTGATATAAGAGGGGGGCTAATGGGCCCTTACTGAGTTGGCCACGGAGACCCATTCTGTTCAGGGTTGGTCACACTCACGGGTCAACACCCATCCGGCGGCCTCCACTCATGAAGTGCGAGCCTGGGCAGGACTCTGGCCTTAGGGCTAGTTTCGCCTAGGAATCAATCTTCTGGCGCTCTGGAAGCAGTACTGTTTCCTATAGAGCGGGGGTGGTTGCGGACCTTACGGCGACTGCTCTTGAAACGACCATCGGCTACCCGATCCTGGGTGAACAGCCGGGCAAAGATGCCGTGGTCAGTGATAGATTTGGTTTACTCCGTTTCGCCGCTTCGTAAGGGAGAGGAACGCGCAAGCGACCTCGAACCCGTAACCAATCGAGAGGCCGGAGTAATCTGGTCGCAATTGGAAGTAAGGGCGTGAGTGTAAGCCCGCTGGGTGACATACCTGGTTATCTCGCGAATAAGTCGTTGGCCTCTTACGGGCATGTGGCGGAGCTTGACGGTGGTCTGTTTTGTCCAAGTCTTCTGCGCTCACGTCACGGAAGATAGAACGAACAATCGTTTAAACTTTCTCATGTGACGGGTTCGCCCGTTGTAGTTAACAACTCTATTTATTGATGGTTGGTTCGTTGGTTCAGCCACTATTGATTAAATGAATTGCAATGTTACATAAGAACTAATATCATATACAATAATAGTAATATAGTAAAATAATATCATATACAAAGGCAAAAGGATGGTAGGAGGGAAAGAGTGCTTTATACGCGACGTTTTCGAAAGAAGACCTTAACACAGAGAGCGACTTTACGTCTTCTATATTTGAAGGGAGCTCGTTCTTTGATCGCAAGAAAAAAAGGAGACAATAATTCTAGAATCGATTCAAAAAGGACGGAACATTGTTCGGTGCGGTGAGGTTTTCTCTTTCTCTTGAAACTCGCAAGAAGCCACGCGTATGGTAATACATACGATACATCATCCTATTAATCCTTAATATCAATTACATATTGCAATTGCTTATAATACAAGAAGACACGCATATGTTAATACGAGAGAGTATTCCATTATTTTTAAAATAATTAATAATCGAATCGTATATACAATCTCGAGCTGTTCAATGCAGACATACTGAATTTATATTTCTAACTAAATTTTAGTAGAATTTTTATTTTATTGCAATTAAATATATGACAATGACTTTATTGGGCAAAAGCAAATTTCCGACAATATTCGTACATGATTTGGCCGGCATCTTGCCAAATTAAAGTTATGCTCTCCCCCCATTGCCTATTACGTATTGTGACGTCACAGGCGTATCTAAGCCATAATATAAAGTAGGTATAGCGGTTTGCATCATAATAAACTTAAAACACATGTTTAGTATTATAACTTAAAACAATTGAATGTACTTATTAGTACACACAAGTATTAACTAGAGCTGTCAACTACAAAGGGCGAACCCGTCACCTCGGGAAGTTTTAACGATTGGTCGTTCTGTCTCCCTGAAGTGAGCGCAGTAGACTTGGATAAAACGGTCCATCGTCAAGCTCCGTCACATGCCCGTAAAAGGCCAACGACTTAACCGCGAGATAGTCAGGAGTGTTACCCAGCGGACTTACACTCACGCCCTTACTTCCAGTTGCGACCAGATTACTTCAGTCTCTCGATTGGTTACGAGTTCGAGGTCGCTTGCGCGGTCCTCTCCCTTACGAAGAGGTGAAGCGGTGTATACCGAATCTATCGCGGAACACGGCATCCTTCGCCCGGCTGTTCACCCAGGATCGGGTAGCCGATGGTCGTTTCAAGAGCAGTCGCCGTACGGTCCGCAACCACCCCCGCTCTATAGGACACAGTACTGCTTCCAGACTCCCCCGACTGTTAGTCAGAGTGCACAATCGATTGGCTTACGCCGCACGGTGCTCAGACCGTCAAGGAATGGTTGATTCCTAGGGGAAACTAGCCCTAAGGCCAGAGTCCTGCCCGGGCTCGCACTTTATCCGTGGAGGCCGCCGGATGGGTGTTGACCCGTGAGTGTGACCAACCCTGAACAGAATGGGTCTTCGTGGCCAACTCAGCAAGGGCCTATTAGCTCCCTGTCACACACAAGTATTATACATGAAAGGTTGTAGGTAAGCGGTTATAGATGGCGTGGTTTGTAATAGAAATAATAGGATATTGTTTCGTTTTACGGATATGCTTAGCCGCTTGCGTGTTTGGAGGGATCCGTTCACCGAACAACGCTTCGTCATTTTAGAAATATACACTTGATTATAGCTGCGAGGGGTCGCAGCTATAATATTCGAAGCTACAATATTCGCAGAATCGCTTATTCGCGAATTCTCTTTTATGGACAAAATTCAATAATTAGTCAGTAAATTGGCGAACGACCTAACTTCAACCGCCGACATAGCGCGGGGATAGGGCGAAGACTTACAATAAGGAAAAATATGACCAGAGTTTTGTGTCCATCCTGAACTGTCATTATTGACAACAAATAATTGACATCAATAATGACATAATGCAGGAAAGACTATTAGAGGCATTCAAAAATAGTTCATCTAGTTACTCTCTTAGGAGAAAAGATGTTGAATTCAAAACAGGAGATTAGGTCTGGGCCAAAAACCATACTTTGTCGAGAAAGGCAGATTTTTTCTGTAGTAAACTCAGCCCTAGATACATAAAGTGTAAAGTCATTGCGAAAAAATCTCCAGTCGCCTACGAATTAGCCGACGAGAACGGAAAGCCGCGGGGTCTTTTTCATATTAAGGGTATTGCAAGTAACTAGTTACCCTAAAACAACATATGGCCTAGCGTGGCGTTGCCGAAGTGGAAACGAACACATCTTCACGATATCCATCTTAAAACTGCATATCCGAGTATAAGTCACATAAGGTACACACAAGATATTAACAAACACGTCAATGAGGCATAAAATAAGCTATTCAACAATAAAACAAACGTCATTTTTTTTTTAAAAGAAACATTTAAAATAAATTAGAATTGTATACAACCAATCACACTTTATCAAGGTACCAATCCAAAATAAACATCCTGCAAATAAAGTAAATTCACACACATAGCGCATTATACAACAAAACACACGGTTTAAAGAACTTGCAAACAAAAAATTATTGAACACAGATCCATATAGTTTATACAAAAAAAAATATAAAATATAAATTTTTTTGAAAGCAACATTTTTGGCAACAAATCATTATTGACGCAAATAAATACCGAGACAATTTCGACACAAGGGCTACCATTTCGTTAGGATGATCGATCGGAGAAGAAAGGTTTTGAGAATGTGAAAGAGTTGATTGCGTCCACTCCGCATGATGTAGAGTTGACGGTTTAGGAAATAGGCTCGCAATATTTAGAGTTACAAAAACACCTTCGTATCCGCCTCTAAACAACAAGAACCGTTAGTGCAATAAGAAACACACAATAAGAAATGTATCTCTTGTTGTTGACATGGCGGCTATCATAATAATAATTGACGACGTTTTCAGCCGAAGTTCTAAAAGAGGTCTGTAAGTTCTCCCTTACCGGGAGATATTAAATCAGAAGAATAAAATGGCAACACAGCCGAAGTTTCACATTTTTTAAATCTTTTTAATATCATATGTGTCTCATATCAAGTAATTAAGAAAACACAATAAAAACGACTTTATTTTAATGTACATATGTGACGAAAGAATGGAATCTCTTGTTTCGTATGAAAACACCAGTATTTGCGAATTCAAAATTTGTGAGGTTTAAATGAAGAGGTACGCATGCTTGCCAAGCATTGCATCGCGGGCTGGGCAGGGATATTAAACCGCTGGAAATATGCAATTATTATTTTTTATATTTCCTAAAAATGCCTAATTTTGTATTTTTATACCAGGGAGTCACGTCATTCATCAATCAATTACTTCTAATTAACGTGACTCCCTGGTATAAACTACAAAATTAGGCATTTGTGTTAAATAAAAAAAAAATATGCATAATTCCTGCTGTTTACGATCCCCTCCCAGCCCGCAACGCGATGTTTGACAAGCATGCTTGATCGTCTAGAGAGCCCCAGGAACGCATACCTGCCGAATACCTAATAGAAGTGTGAGACAATATTTTTACTTAAAACAGTATTGACCATTACTTGTAAACCAATCGGCTGGACAAGTTCTGAAGGTCCGTCTAATTTTTGAAATATATCCAATTTTTATTTTAAATGTTGCCACTTGGATTAGATAAATCACAATTCGAATTAATCTTATAAATATGATAGAAAACGAATTTACCGCGTGAAATTTGTAGGACCCGACGTTTCGGTGACGTTGCAGCCGCCGTTGTCTAGGGTAGACTGAAGAGCTGTCAGTCCGTTGTTTTGCGGGTAGACCGCAAACCGCTGCCGCCACTACGTAGGTTATAACTGTGGTGGGGGACCGGGCTTGGATAGCGGAAGTAACCACTGGATGCAGTTTCAAAATCCCATTGTTCTATCCAAGGAACAATTCTACTTTCCTCGCATGATCCGGGAAGCCATTGAAATAAGAAGAACTCCGAACTTCAATAGAGACGACGGCTACAAACTCTCTTCTACGTGGAACCCTCTTCTTAAAATGTTCCCGCCGCCGAACGCCGAACGCAAAGACGTAAAACAGGATACAGTGAGTGTTGTGTGCAAGACGGATTTTAAAAATTCCCGCGCTCCGAGCCCGGCCCCCCACCACCGTTATAACCTACGCAGTGGCGGCAGCGGTTTGCGGTCTACCCGCAAAACAACGGACTGACAGCTCTTCAGTCTATCCTAGACAACGGCGGCTGCAACGTCACCGAAACGTCGGGTCCTACAAATTTCACGCGGTAAATTCGTTTTCTATCCTATTTATAATGTCAAACAACCGCGATAGTCTTCGATTTCGAATTAATCTCTTTCTTCTCGTGTCACGTCCTCCTAGATTTTTGGCGATTACTGCAATGAATTGTTTTATGAAATATTTAGATTTGCTAAAAACGTACATGTAATATACGAGTACGTTCCGATGTGTTTCTACGCCTTTGCCTTCGCGATGTCAAAGGCGTAGAATATAATAAAATTAATTAATATATATATAAATATCAGAGTTACTTATTAATATATAATATTAATAATTTAAATGTTGTTGGCCACATTCAGAAGTTTCTAGTATATCCCACGTATTAAATATGGAAAATTTCTGAAGTGATCTGGCATGCAAATCGTACTTTTACTATCGTATCATATGCATGAATGATACCATTTAAGATATACCTTATTTATATATGATACGACATAAAGTATACCTTATATCGTAAGTAATATATATATATATATATATATATATATATATAAATACCTTATATATATATATTATAATATATATATAAATACCTTATATCGTAAGTAATATATATATAAATACGATATAAGTACCTTATATCGTAAGTAATATATATCGTAAAGTAATATATATATATATATATATAAAATTATTTTTTTTTTTTTTTCAATTTCAATTTATTTCCAAAAAATCTTAACAGATTGTAGAAACTTAATATTTAGGTACATTTAAATTACAGTATATTAGTTCGTTTTTACAATATTTAAATTTATCACCACGTACATACAGTTACTTCTTTATTGCTTTTAGTATATTAGTTCAGTAATTAATACAGTATATTAGTTCGTTTTTACAATATTTAAATTTATCACCACGTACATACAGTTACTTCTTTATTGCTTTTAGGGCATCCAAATCATTTTTAAGATTTATTTACTAAAACCACAAATTAAAATAATTGATAAAAATAATCAAGAAATTAAAATCAGAAAAAGTCAGAATAATTAAAAAATACTACTTAAAATTGTCAAAAAATGATAATAATACTAATAACGAAAATGCTATATTTGACCCAAAAAAATCGCTCAGGTTATAGTGTGAAAGCTAACCTTAACTTAATGGGAATAGACGTTTTGTGTTAAAAAGTAGGATTAAAATAATATTAAAATCACCTATAAAAGCAGCTAGTATCAAATTTATCTTACATCAAAATCCACAGAAAATTAAATATAAATGTTTTTTTATTAAAAAGCAATATTCCTATAATGACGCAGGGAAGGAGAGGGGCGGGGACAAAGCAACTTATGAGCGCGTGTTTTCTTTGATCCTGCGTTTATAACAATACACACTATGTGCGGTCTTTACTACGTGAAGGGGTAAAGCATTCCAGAGACCCAGCTCCATGTACGGAGAAAGAGTGCGAGTGAAATCACATATGTAAGTCATAGCGCATAAATTCGTCAAAGTCGCAATTTAGATCGCAAACTGTGACCGACCAAATTGAACGTCTATCTATACTATTTTAATAAGAGATTATCTGTCAGCCTAGTAGTGGTTTAAAGGCCAAATTAATTTGACTTTTTTTTTGGTAGGTTGCTCAAGGATTAGTTAGTTAGTTAGTTTGACTGGGCTTTTTCCCGCACTTGGCCTCTTGATTGGGCCGTTGTGCGTGGCTCATGTTTCCATTTATGTTACTCCAGCCAACCCAGGCTGTCCCAGAAGGTTAGCAGCCTGTTTGGGTTGCTACAGGCCTCCGGGAGTGATGCTGGAGATTGTCGTATTCTTGCCCGTTGCTCTGCCACGCTCCTGCATTCCATGAGCACATGCTGTGGCGTTTCTTCTTCCTCCATGCATCGTCTGCATAGAGGGCTGTCTGTCACACCTATGGTTGCTCAAGGGTAGTAATATGACTGATATTAAGAAAAAAACGGTTGGGACACCCGACGACTTTCCTAGCAAGTAGACCCACGCCGCTATCCCCACCCCCTGCAGACTCTAACCCCCCCCCCCCCACAGAGAAAGTCTTCTACAATGCTACGATAGACTGGGGAGAAACATATATTTAAAGTTTCACTTCTTACATTCACACTCGGACCTATTCCCTTAAAACTTTGGTGATGTTAGCAACGAACAAGGCGACCGCTTCCACTAAGAATCGTTCGCCTTGTTCGACGCTCATCAGGAAATCACCAGCAACAAAATACAAAGGGCAAGCAAAGCGATTGCGCCATCAGTGACCTTCCTCCAAGGGAAAATTACAATTTAAATACATGCGTAGGCGTTCTTAAAAGCTCCAATAACTAAAAAACAAGAGCTCAACTTGCATTCATTATCATTTCCGTTTTTAACACCCTTGGAAACATAAAAAGGAACTATTTTTAATGATACAGAAGAAAACGAAATAGTTTTGGCTAGCGTTATATAAATATATTTGAGCTCGTATGAAAGCTCTAATTTAAAAAAAAATATTCTTTAATATTCGTCATCAAGAAATTTTCTTGTTTATGTCCCGATGTAATAACCTACGTTTGCATATGTGGAGTTGCACTATCGTCATGCGGGCCGAGCCACCCCACAAATTAATTATTTAGGTGAGTTAATCCTCCCCACAAAATAAAAATAAACATTGAGATAGATTTATCTGATATAAAGGACTCCATAGACGGTCAAAATTGTTGGCCAATCACGTAAATGTTCGTTCTTGAGAAGCACTTCTGACAGTCTTGATTCTAGACGGTTATAAATGCTTGTCTTTACCCTACTGACTTGACTGACTTGACAAGCAAACTACGTGGTGTGGACAATTTTTTTTAAATTATTTGTTATTATTATTATTATATTATTATACAATTATATTATTATACAATTAATTATTTATTATATTATTATACAATTTATTTTTATTATATTTTAAAAAATAAGATTGAAAATACTCAAATTTAAAATGTTAACTCTGACTTTCTAAGTTGTCTGACAACTCTGTCTATTTAAAAAATGTCGTGTCGTTCCATCCCGTAACGTATAGTAGTCTTTGCTTTGATAGGCTCTTCTAGAAAAGGTCTCGAAAGCCACCTCCTTCCTATTCTACTCGCGAAGTTGTTTCTACCTACCAACAGATAACACTAGCCGTGTTTACTTTTTTGAAAATATAGCTAAACCTAAATCCAAGTAAAACAATTTTTTACAGAAATTTATTACCATTTATATATACCGTTTATCTAAATATCTAAGTTTAAAAAATACGCAGTGCTTACATCTAATGACTCTAATATCAATGTAAATAAATGCCTACCGAACTATCGCTGTTACATAAGGATTTTAAATTACGTCTAATTAACGTGACTCCCTGGTATAAAAGTGCAAAACTTGGCATTTTTGGTAAATATTAAAAATACATATATTTGCTTGCTCATGCGGTCTGCCATTCCCTTCTAGCGCGTGACGATGAAGCGCTGTGATGGCAAATGGAAAAAAGATTGATAAACATACTTACGGCTCCCTACACGGTCAAAATTGCTTGACAACAACGCGATTTTTTCCAGCGCACGGCTCGAGAACACATACACACATACAATGAGTGTATAAATGCTTGTCAAGCATGATTAATGTGTAACTAAGCAACGTAAAGCATTGCTTGTCAATCACGTAAATGCGTGACAAGCAATTTCGATCGTCTAGGGAGCCCCTAACTTGATTCACTTCACTCTGACCTCGACTGTTTTTTCAATAGCATGCCCCCATAAATCATTCAAGAATACATTCAAATGGAATTATGTTTACTCAATAAATGTTAACAGACGTGGGCCGGGACTATGGAAGCAAAGGATTATCGGCAAAGCAAACATTGCTTATTTGAGAGCGAAGAGCAGCACTTGTGTAGTGTTTGTCGGTCGATCTGATCTCTTTTTAGGCAACAAGAAACACATTTTCGTATCAGACTTGCGAAAAAAATATTCTGAGCTCTGATATAATAAATGATTATGGAACCATCAGTTAATTATCGTCCGTATCAGAAGGTGTCCTGACAGTCAGCTACTAATGAAATATCTTTAGGTTGTTTTTACAACACCTGTTCTGCGGCTTGTTATGCTGTGTCCAAACTCTCTGACGAAAGGCGAATATCGCCAATAAAAGTAATGAAAATACGACATTCCCTTGCGTATTCGGTATCCCTATTGACTTATGATCTCGAAATTAAAGCCTCAATTATATTAGGGCCACGCCGCGTGTTGCAATGCGTGGGATTGAATTCCGTTTTTATATATTTAGTGTGAAAATGATTATATTAGAAATGGCCCGCGTGTCGCCGCGCGAGCTGACGCCACGCAGATCACTCGATTTCGATCGGTGGTGGGGGAAGCCACGCGTTGGCTCGCTTCTCGCTATAAAAAAAAATATCGATAGCCTGGCACCATGCGCCACATCTCTTGTAGAGCGAGAACGCTGATGTGCTGTCGTGCTCGCACGTTTTACGACCCGGAATGTCAGGAGCGATTGCGACCACTATAGTATAATCAGCCGTGGGCACTTGCATTTACGTGCATGGCCGAGCAAGTGAACAGACGCATACCTACGTAATACGTATTTCAATGCGCATACCTACGTATTTTTAAAATATCATTTTCAATAAAAGGATGTATGTAGTCGAATCTGAAATATTGCTGAAATCTATCTTCGTCGCTTTCTAGTTTATTTAACAATAAGAGCTATTCACTTTTAGTTCCTCTTACTATTTTTTTGGATGCACCCAATATTTCCCCTTCTTTCTTTTTTTCTTGAGTAGGCTTATCATAAGTAGGTACCTAGGCAATATTTTCCTTAGCATCCGTATCTGAGTCGGACGAAAACATTGTAGACAAGTGCGGACGATAACGGCCACCACTGAACTGACACGAAAATTCGTCAGCCCGCGCAGCGACACGACACTGTAGTATAATCACCTGGCAACACTCGGCGTGGCCGAGTATAATTACGGCTTAAGCGTCACTTAGTTCATAAAACGAAATATTTACACAAATTATGCATTTTCCCACAGACTATTTGATTTCTTGGGCCGATGTGTGAACGCCGCGTTAGGTGTAAAGACTGGTTTTCTTAAGAACACCTATCTATGCTTTGTTAAAGTGATAGTTATTCCTATATTTTCCAGTCTAAAAGTACTAGATTTTATTTCAATATTGGCGTTTATATCTGTTGATTTCTCAAAAACGGCTTCAACGATTTTGATGACATTTTATATCTATATTATACCCATAGCGATCTTACTGGCATTTGGCAGCTTTTAGATTTAACAATCATTATTTAAATCGTCATATAGTATCGTCTTACGTCCAGAGCATTACCTTATGATGACGCAGTTGCAGTTATCGCATCGTGCTTGATAATTTAGTGCATGTTGCAGTAGCCAAGAGTGGAGCGCACGGGCTTCGAGCCACAGATTGAGCATCTGTAATCACAACAGATACGTCACGGTGGCATTTTCCTATTTTCAACAATTTGAAATTATGTCTTTGGTAACTTGATATCTGATGTGTTTATATTTTTTTAGTTGTGCCACAACGCTAATACCTCTTGCCATTAGATATTATGACCTAAACATTTTGAAGTTGAAGCATCTTTTTGCATGAATACCTATATATAAAATAGGGTTGGTTACATTTTATTAAAATTTCCAACTACTTCACTCTCACTCACTCCATCTTGATTTTGACATATATATTAAAAATATACTTAAGAAAGTGTAGAAATTTATGGAGTTTGTTCTTCCGGTGTCTAGAAAGTTTACTCATTCAGACACACTGCTTATGCTGCACAATACTTTAGTGCATCCAATGCTTGAGTATTCTTGTGCGGTTTTGAATTCTTTTATACTCTAAATACTGTAAGGAGCTAGAGATGATTTTAAAAAACTCACACTGTTCAATATGCGATTCGTCAGCTGCGTGAGTCCTTCTGGGATCATTTGGCCTAATGTATTGAGTTAAGACTCAATGACCGACGCGCTTTTCTAAATATGATGACAATTCACAATGTCCAAAATAATGGTTTCGGTCGCCCAACCCTTGTACAATACAGCATCAACTTTTCTGTGTTCCACCTGCCACCATGAATATTGATTTGTTCATGGACATTGACTTGTTTATGGACATAATGCTGTTCAAGCGCTCCTTCAAACAAAACCATCAAGGCGAGCCCTCGCCCCTCCCCACTTCGTCACTAGTGCTAAGTTTCATGTTCTCTTTCGTTTATTTTTTTTGTTTTATGACTATTGAAGTCTTTATTGACACTACCATTTGGGTACTACCAGAAGTTAATGGGCCCTGATGCAGTTTGGCCACTAAGACCCAGTTGTATAAGGTCAGTCAAACGCACGGGTCAACACCCATCCGGCGGCCTCCACGCAGAAGTGCGAGCCAAGGTAGGACGCTGACCTGCGGGCCAGCCTCCCCTAGGAATCAAACTTCGGGTGGTCTTGGACGGTTTGCGCACCGTGCAGCGTCAGTCAATCGATTGTGCATTCCGACTAACAGCCGGGGGAGTCTGGAAACAGTAATGTTTCCTATAGACCGGGGGTAGTTGTTGACCTTACGGCATCTGCTCTTGAAACGATCATTCAGTCACCCGATCCTGTGTGAAGAGCCAGGCAAATGATGCCGTGTTCCGCATAGATTCGGTAGACACCGTATCACCGCATCGCAAGGGAGAGGACTGCGCAAGTGACCTCGATACTGTAACCAGCAGGAGGCATGAGGTATCCTGAATGTCAATTCCAGATGGAGATATCCTCCCAAACTGGTAGTCAGGGAGCGAGGTTGCCGCTGTTTACCTTACCCGGTGCCTCGCCGTAAGGCGTTGGCATCTGACGGGCAGGTGGCGTAAATATACAGTAGATTGTTTTTCGTCCCAAGTTTTCTGCGCTCACCTGATGAGAGACAGAATGACCCAATATCGTCAAAACTTCCTGAGGTGACGGGTTCGACAGTTGTAGTTGACAGCTCTAGTTGCCACTACCATTTGAAAAAAGTAATGTTTTATAAAATAGCGCTAATATTGAACATTTTACGTATTGCGAGATAGCGCAGCACACTCAACGTTTGTCAAACTTTAATTTTTCAATCAAGATTTTCAAATTTTTCATTAAAAAAAAAAATAAAAAAAAATATATAGGTATGTATATGATTTGTCCAAAATAGTTTATGAAGTTGCTTATTTGCTGGTAATAATTCACCCACTTCAAGGATGTCACTAAATTTTTTTTTAATTTTGGGTTCTCCAGCTGTTTATTATACGTATAAAATGTGGAATATCAAAGGGTATAGGCTAGGGTTCATCGCTCATGTATGGATAAAAAAAAAATATAATAATACCACCATACGGGAAAGATGTTCTATATATAATAGAGAGTATGATAAAAAAAATAAAAACATTTTTAAAATTTAATCCTGCCTCAAAAGTGTTGAATTTTTGGAAAAAATTAAAAAGCCTATATTTTTCTTAGGTTATTTTAGACTCAAAATAGTTGTTTTTTTCTGTAATATAAATATTAATTAATAACCAAAATGATGATTACTGCATAGTGCGTAGCGAATAAAACAACAAACGTCCGCTAATCCTATAGAGCAGTAGTACTACCACAGAGAGATATAGTGGCGATTCCAGTTTTTCCGAGTCCCATTTTAACCTGTCATCCTTTCAAAAGGCGGAAGCGGTACGTCTGAAGTCTTCCCCACGGGATAGGGCGCGACCCCATGGAAAAACCCGATCAACCGGCGGCAATACTACCTACTATCAAAGGGTCTGCCACACTAAACTACAGAACGAATGCTCGTGATAGTCAGGAAAACATTTGGTAGTGTCTGCGGTCCATATGGAGATAAGTTTATAAGAAATCGCCTGGAATTACGAAACCTCGTGCCAGTTTTCAACACCAAACGTGATTACTGTCCACTGTAATTTCGACGGTTTTTTTGGTTTTTCTTGATTTTATTTTAAAAGAAGCTAGTAAAGGTATCTGTTTTTTTTTATTGTAACCAAATGGTAACAAGTATGTGTCCTCTCATATAAACATTATACAATATAAATACCTGCTTCCCTGTAAAAGAAATCACTTTCACTTTATACCATAAAAAGGCTCGAACACCTAAAGTTCATCCCCATTGCATCAGTACTTAAACAAAAAATATATTTTTTATTTAATTTTCTTTTAGTCTATACCATAGCACATCTTTTCCGCATAGAGCGATTTTGGCATTCTGAAGGTGTAAAAAACGATCCACCCTAGTATAGGCTTATATTATTTATGTAAATCTATGTCATCTCATTCAGTTTTTCTCCTTGATTTAATAAAAAATAAAATTACTTCTGACGTCTACTTACTGAAGTTGATTGTCTAGAGCAGCGTTTCTCAATGTGGGGTAAGCGAACCCCTAGGGGTTCGCCAGTTGATCGTAGTGGGTTCGCGGCAAGATTTACGCGATTGCGACCAGATTGGCGAGTGACTGACCGGCTGGCGACGCACTTGATGGCGCGACAGGAATTTTTGCCCTTTAAGCTTATTTTTAAAATATGTCTTCAATTGATTTTTGGGCAGCAGTACTAGAAGAATATCCCAAGCCATCAAGCAAAACGGGGAATGACCTTTTGCCTTCGGCGACAACTACTTTGTGAGAGTGCGTTTTCCCACCTGGATATGATAAAAACGAAATTCAGACATCATTTTGTTCCTGAATTAGAATTAAAATTAAAATTGACCAAAATTGCTCCTAAAAAAGACTCAATTTGCAGAAAGAAGCAAACCCACCCATCACATTAATAACCAACATATTATTACTTTTTAAGACTGTATTTTCTGTTATTTAAATAAAAACCCTTACTATCTGAATGAAATGAAAAATCTCTTTATTGTACAATAAAAACAAGTTACAATGGCAGACTAATTGCTATATATCTTCCAATCCACCAACAACTATACTATCTGCTATGGCTAGGTTTTTTAAAGGGGTTCGCACTCGCCTGGTAAATTAAATAGGGGTACGTGGTGAAATAAGATTGAGAAACACTGGTCTAGAGAACACAATAGCCAGTTCATGTGCAATGCTTGGTTTTATTAATGTTCAAGCATTCGACTATAGATTCGGGTGTTGGTAACGTACCGAATTGACTGCTTCAAAGGCATGACGCATCTGTTGTGTTAGTTTTTGCCACTTTCCTAATCTTTGTTAGGCGGATTCCGTTTTATGGGCGCTCGCGTGGTTTATCGTTGATTGTGGGCCGTTATGACTGCAGTCGTAGTCTCGCGCACTGCGCAGCGCTCTCCCCGCTCCCGCGCAGCACACAGCTAGCGACGGGATCAGATGCGAATCTGTCCTCGCCTCACCCGCCGCGAAGAAGTTATGCACTTAAACGTAATGCTCACTGCCTTCCAGCGATCCTGTTTTACCGAACCTACATATTAGGGATGACTTCTTCAGAAGCGATGATTTCTGTCTGAAATTCTTGTTCCAAATATCGGGCGTCATGGAATGCCTACATAATTTTCCGTATTCGCTTTCTGTTTAGCTTGCTTGCTTGTTTCCATGATTTTCAATTCTTGATTGTGGGTAATCTAGAGCAAATACAATACATACGAAATTCGGATCGTGCGAATCCGGGGAAACACCTCGCGCGGTTTACCTATGTGCCGGGCTGTGTAAACCTAGCTTGCGCAATTTGGCGAATAACCGGGGGAGTATGGAGAGTATCCTTAAAACCTGGAGTCATTTATCCTTAAAAACGATCCTTTTGCACCTGAATCCGAGTCATATTGATGGTCATAGAACACCATCGATCCACGACAAATCTAACTGAATTACGGAATCACCGAACACCGGGAAGAGGCCGCGCAAGCGACTTCGAACCTACGACCAGATTGGAGGACGGAAAAATCCAACCAAATCTGATGTGAGGGCATGAGGCGGCAAGTTGAGTTCACTTCCTAGTGCCACGCGGTAAGGCGTTGGACTCTTACGGTCTTGTTGGCATAGTTAGACGGTGGACTGTGAGGTACCTAAGTCTCTGCGGCCACCCAAAGGTTAAAAAAAAATATATAATATCGTTATACCTTCCTGGGGTGGCGTGTTCGCACGTAGTAGTTGACAACTCCAATGTGGTACCTATCCTTAAAAACGACCCATTAACCAAAACATCTTGAGTGGCATGCTGGGCAATAGACGCCAAAGGGCATGCTGGCAATTGTTTCTATAGTACGCAGAGGCCGCGTAAGCGACTTCAAACCTGGAACTAAACTAGGAGGTGGAGAAATCCGTTCAAATCTATAGTACGGCCATTATCAACGTGCACTTGGAGTCATAAATCATTAGGCCGGACCTCTCGCTCACACTCGCTGTCTTTCGCTCGCACTATGGGGATGCGTGTTTTAAAAATAATAATAGAAATATCGATGTATCGATGGAATATCGATGGATTATGATGGATCGATGGTTGGATCGATAAAGATGACAAGAGATATCGATGGATATTATAGATTATGATGAAAATTTTCGATGGGTTATTTGTAATAATTGGTTTAGTTAGTTTTAAACTCATTTGATATTGATTAAAGTGATGATAGTGATGAAAGCGACACGAAGAATTTCAATTTTAATGCCATTTAAAATACCAAATCAAGAAACTCCACATTAAAAAAAATGGTTAAAAAAACGATTTCTATAAAAAAATCCCGATGTATTTTTGTACGACATTCTAAATAATAAATATTTTTCATTTTGTTCGGCAACATTTTAGGGAATTAAATAATGTAAGAAGTATAAATGTAAGCAATGATACAATGTCTACGCAACTACACATAAGTTTTTAAGAGAATAAATTATTTTATTTGATTTGAGTAAATTATCGATAAGCAACGTCGACTTGTTGGACATCCTTACGCGCGTCGTCCGGCCTAATGCTTTATGACTTCAGGTGCACATTGATATTGGCCGTACAATAGTACACAGAGTGCGAGGCATCCCACTGGTTTGACATGGCTAGTGCTGTTGACGTATAAGGTAAGATGCTTTCGGGCCGTCGCGGAACTTAACGGTAGATTGTCCTCGTCTATCAAAGTCTTCGAAGCGACAATCAAAGTTATACAATCCAAGGTTGACAAAACGGCATAAGCCGTTATAATGTCCTGGGATAGCGGACACGATCTGTAGCATTGTACAAATTGAACTATCTTGAGAAACATCTGTTTTCACACACCTTATATAAATGTCTAGTTGCACAGAAGCACAACCTTATAAAGGCAGCCTAAGGCAATTTCGCCCGGCGCACTGCAGACCGTAATTCATTATAACTGCACGACACAACTGGAGGCAGATTTCAGTGAGGCCTTCCAACATAGTTCCTCCTCAAGGATGCCACCAGATGGGACCTAAACCTTGAGTTTGGGCCGACCAACACAAACTGCCTAACATACCTAAGTCATATGGAACCAATTGATCCTCCAATCTGCAAAAAGGAGAGAGACAATTTCAATGTTGGTGTATACGAAGTACGAAGACAGATACTGCAAGTGCGAAATTGCTCAGTGGCACCAAATCGCATCGCTGAAAATATTTAAATAGAGTTAGACTCACGAAAACTAGAGAAAGAAACGAATGCTTTCTGTTTTGTATAAAATTTGTGGTTATTTCATAGTAGCCGTATCCTCGGAATCCTCTTCATTGCTCTTACAATGTATCTTTACTTTTGGTGACCAACGAGAATTTTATGTGCTTTTGTTTATCGTGACATTCATCATAGAATTTCAGAATTTGCACCATTGGAAAGGAGTCACAAAAGCGCATCAGACGGCGATAAGAAAGCATCACCAGTGCGGCACTAAAATAACACCAATAGGAACTTTCCGCATGAAAAATATAAATACAGTCCATTTATACAACTTTTAATTATCACATGTAATGGTGCAAAGATCATACTTAAGTAACTCTACCCAAGTTCCTACTTGTGTAGTATTTGTAACTTTAAGAACTAGCGAGGAATTATAGCTGGTGTAATGACCCAATGGTTAAAGGTAAAATTATTATTACTGCCGGTAGATGAAACCGACTTTAAAAGCGACTAAACTTAAAATACGCAATAGAATTTACTTCTTTAATGCACACTAAAAACACTTAAACGGGTTAAATGTAATGTTAACGATACACGATACACTTTTGCAGTTATTCGGTCATTTTTAATATTTCATTCTTCATTTATTGCAGCTTTATGTGAAATTCAGTTACAACTGCAAAGTAATGTACATTTACTTATAAATAACATGACTTAAAAGATAAACATTTCAGAGTTAGTGGAGAAGCATTAATAGCGATGAATTTCAGTTTTGAAATATAATTTATTCATCCAAATTTTCGGTCGTATTTTGACAAAGATTTTCAAAAATCAAAAATCAATGTGATTGACACAGTGCTTGACAAGCGGCGCGAGCGACTACACGCCGCCAGTAGCACGAGCGACTGCTCGTTGATCGTGTTGGGTCGTCATATCGCAGAATGACGACTGTGGCCGCGCCAGTGACAGAAACTGCTCCAAAGATTTCCATAGAAATATTTCTCGATGCTGAAGTATTTTAGTGGTCAAGTTCGAGTTACCCTGCTACTTAGGATACTTTTCCTGCGTCATTCATCATATTTTTACACGACTGCCCGACAAAAAAGAGTGTAATGTGTTCAGGATTTGTCTATGTATATTTTCCGTTTCTTTATTCCACCATACCTTCTAAGCGCTTGAACCGATTTAGATATGTGTGGTAATATTAGAATCGTTATGTCACCCCAGTGTCATAAGGTACTATAGCTGCCCAAATATTAAGTACGTATTTGTCTAAATGACTAAATGTCCAAATGTCAATAAATTAACATAAATATATCGTGTTTAGTGGCAAATAAAAGGTCTCATTAAGTACATTCCAAAAATATACATGTGTCGATCAAGATAAATATATACACCACAATTATTTAAAAAAAAAACCCTAATAAAAATAATTATATATACAATTATCTAATCTTTTTAATATATTTACTTGTTCTTAGTTAAAGTAATCCAAAACATTATATCTATTTATTATGTGTGAAACAACTATTAATATAGGATCTTAACCCATGTTGCCTATTTCATAAAATTTGGGCTATGAGTTATACTTATGTTACCATAAATTGCAGCTACTGTGTTAGAATTGTAAGGTAAAATCTATTTCATAGAATTTCAACGAACTTTTGAAAGTTATGCCTATTTACAAAATTAATTAATTACACACACTAAAATCAATTATGGGGGCTCAAAAAGACTGCAGAAATCAGAATTATTTTACACTGTAACAACTGCTGGGGAGAAGATATTTCATCACTGATCAGTTATTAGTGACGATATCTGCGATTAAGTTTCAGTATATAGAATTAGAAAAAACAAAATGAACAGTTTTTTTTATTTGAGCGCGTTGCGCCATCTAGCCGTAGGTAAAATATCGCGAATATTGTTTATTTTCAGTGTCCTGAATATTGCTAGATGTCTCAGCGCGCTCAACGCTTGTCAAACTTTTATTTATCAGTCAACTACTATAAAAAATGGATTTTGTTTTTGTTTTCTCATAAATTTATGACAAAACTTTGCTCGTGCTAATCGTACTAAACTTTGCTCCTACACTTTAAGCATATCACTAATTAAAAACTCACTATATATACTACTATATGATAGGTAAAATTTATGATCCAATCTGATATATAAAATTTCCCGTCATATCAGTTTGGCTATACATTTTACTTATCAATGCTCAATATAATATTTTACGATTTTAGCCATACATTAAAAAAATACTGTTATATTTGTAACTAAACATAACGTAAAATTATGATCTTGTTACATCAACCGCAATTGGCACTTAATATAGTAAAGTTACATTAATGGTAAAGCAACAGACCTCTAAGCCTCAATATTCGATATTTGTATAGAAACGGAAGGAAAATTGCCAGGTCGTCGTTGCAAATTTCATCTAAATACAGATTATTTCGAATGTGTCTCCTCTTTGAATATCTAAATGTCTCTTATGTAACTTACCGTATCTCGAGTGTCGAAACGGCTCGTGCGCCCAGGCTAGAAGCATGTCGTCGCAACTGTCGAAACTGTCGTTCGAATGCTATGCAATTTTCAATATTCGTAAATACACTTATTAATAGAAGCGGAAATATTTGTCCTTTGCAAACGAATAACATTATGGGAAAGCAACTTGTACATTGAATTGGTAAGAGGAGGGATATGGGTGGGAGGGCGGATTAGGAAATAAATTTATCAGAAAAACTTTGAAATTTAGAGTAATTCCACACTGTTGATTTAGCAGAAAACTGCACTGAAAACAATTGCAGGCTTATATGGAGCAATATGAAACCAATTGCAGGCGTATCGCTTGATATACACTGCACACTCTTATTAAGAACAAAATACTGACTTTTATAGCTGAATATATTTTCAAATGTCTACTACATGCTAAATCTAATATTAACGGCCAAGAGGTAAGCGGGAATATGCACTCTCAAAATGCACGCACACGTGATGTTGTTGTCCTGCCTAAACTCCAAAGTCTTTTGGACATCTGAGAATGAAGATTTCCCTTGAGCGGGCGCTTGCCGTAAATTTTACTTATGTAAATAGCGTTTACCTATGTATGTTAATAGCGTTTACGTATGCAAATAGCGTTTACGTACGTAAATTGCGTTTACGTATGTAAATAGCGTTTACGTATGTAAATAGTGTTTACGTATGTAAATATCGTTTACGTAAATATATACATAGCGTTTACGTATGTAAATAGCGTTTACGTATGTAAATAGCGTTTACGTATGTAAATAGCGTTTACGTATACGACTGTATAGTTCATAAGCGCGGAAAATTTAACCACTTGAAGTGGCCATTATAAGAACTAATTCCTAAGAGTTTGAATAAAACTTGCCGTGTCGTTTTGTAGATATAAATATTTTGAGATTTTCTAAAACGAAGTATGTCTCTACCCTAATCGAGTTCATTCGAGGTCGTAACGTCAGCTGACATTCGCGTAACATCACAGCTGATCACTCACTTACGCGCAGATCGGGAGCCCATTGTATGATTCTTCTTCTTAAATTGCCATCTAAGTATTGCTACCTCGCCTATTAAAAAAAACACACTACTAAATTTGGTCATTTTAATGCTAAATCTAAAAGGAAATAGCGTTGGAAACTTCAAATTTGCGATATTTTATGTTTCATTGCTGTTACTAGAAGCAATATTTGACATGGATGTCAACTACTGATGAAGACAATACAAACATTATGTCAAGTACTGCATCATATTTTTTCTCTTAGATTAACCATGCCGCCCATCAAGGGCAAGATGCTGGCATATCCTGAGGAGAATATGCTTCAAGCTATTGATGATGTGTGCGTTAGAGGGATGATGGTTGCAACAGCTGCAAAAAATGCAACGCGCCTAGAGTTACATTAATGTATAAATGTTCGGGAAAACTCCTGTTCAAAGAAAAATGGGTCCTGCTACTGCGCTTTGTACCGATGAGGAAAAAGTGTTGCAAACCTGGATCATATCCTCAGCGCGGTCAAATTTTCCTGTAAATAAAAATCAGTTTCTAAACAGCGTCCAAATGCTTGTAAAAGAAATGAAAAAGAAACACCTTTTAAAGAGGAACGTCCAAGAAGAGTATGGTTTGATACATTTCTTAAACTACATACAATTATAAGTGAACAAATAGCGCAAAATTTAACCGCATCGCGAGCTTCTGTTACGAAAAATGAGTGCGTTTTTCCTTAACCCTAAGGGAAGCAAAATCTAAGGGAAGCAAAATCCCTAAGGGAAGCAAAATCAACAGGTTAATGGTGATGAAAAAGAATGCCTCACAGTTTAAACCAACGCGAATGCAGAAGGTGTATTTGCTCCAACAATGATTGTTTTTAAATACAATAAGATTACTTCTGGCGTAGCTACTAGAGTACCAAAGGATTGGGCAATTGGTAAATTAAAAGGTGGGTGGATGAACTGTGAATTATTCTATGAATACATCACAAATATATTCTACAAATGGCTCTTTGAAAAAAAAAACAGTTCCTTATAATATTATTTATTGATGGACATAACAGCCATTTAACAATGCATACTAGCAAATTTTGCTATGATAAATAATTTATACTTATATCACTCTACCCTAATGCAACCCACTTGCTTCAACCCCTTGATATAGGATTTTTCAGTCCAATGAAGAGTTAGTGGAAGCAAGAGGTCTACAGATGGAGAATCGCAAATCTGCCGGCACCAAACTTAAAGAAGTCTAACTTCGCTTTCTTGCTCCATAATACTATAAACGCACTTGACCATTAAATAATGAAAAATGCATATAAAAAAGCAGTTTTGGTGCCTTGGGGCAAAAATGAAGTTGACTACTCGAAACCCCTTACTGTTTTGGCTAACAATGAAAGCACACCTTCCGGACCTGTAGAAACATCATCATGTCAATTTATTAGTGAAGAAGCGGGTCTAAGTTTCTTCGTAAAAGAAATTGGGGTCGATAAATTATGCATTTTGGATTGGTCGATAAAAGTCGCGATATGGTCTATAAAGTAAACATTTTGGATTGATTTTAGTTAGGTACGCTTACAAAAAAGATTGTAACAAATAAATTACTATTTACAATATAGTTTTTTCTTTCATGTCAACTATTGCATCACAAATATGTCAACTATTGAAGCAAAGGGCGGCCGGACTATGGCATCGTAAATCTTGCATCTCTTTCTCTCTCGCGAATCGATAGGTAAACATTGCTTCGCACAGTAGCGTTGGTCGTGATCGAGCCGTTGCATGGCGATCGAATCTGACTCGATCGATCAATAATTGATCGTCTCGGAATTAGGTTCGACTAAATATGTTTCCTGCTTGGCAACGTAGAAATAATTTGTTATGCTGAATTGTTGAGTGAGTCGCTGATCTTGTAGTGATGATGGAAGCGATACCAGTACTGTCTCTTGAGACAGTGTATTAATTATCGTAGTCGGCAACGTGCTAGAAATATTATTTGTGGATGAATATTATGTGTGATGTCGTAAATCCATGTCGGTTGTTTGATTCGGTGGTCTTGTTTGATTTCGTGGTCGCTATAGGTTTACACTGGAATCGATCCATGCTTGGTTTTCATGTGTCTGTTTAGATTTTCAGTTCCGCCGCCAGCATAACTTATTTTATTGCTACAGTTGTGCCATTTAGCGACTTTATCGTCTAAAGCATCAAAGTGTTTCCATATGTAACTTAAATTATAAGTAGGTACCTCCCTAGTTGTGTATAATACAATACAATACAATACAATCAACTACTCCAGTAGATAGGCATTCCTACACTTGGATGCATCACAAAATTAAATGCTTAAAATTTAATTATTAAAAACGTAACTATCATGATAGTTGTCATGGCTGTAATATTATATTCAATATTACCTACTTACAAATAATCAAAATATACTAATGTCATTAAATAGTAAGAGATAATAATATATTAAAATATAAATGCAAATTCTATGTAGAATAATCAACGTAAAATAATTTTATTCTCAATCCAGCAATATGCCTTCGTATTTTTTAAACATAAATAGATGTATACTAAATTAAATGAGAATTAGAATGTCAGCTATCATAATTCCATTATATTTAAAATTTTACAAATGTTGCTAATTATCAACATGGAAAATAAACTCGGAATTTTCAAACTCCCTTACACCATAAATTGTGTTCCTTATCAAAGTATTTATAATTATCTTTTTAAATTGGTCCCCTCCAAGGCTTTTCATTTGCTCTGGAGTCATATTATAGAAGGACAAATTTTGGTGAATAAAACTGTATCGCACTTTGCTAAGTCGCTGTCGGTTTATGTAGAGATTGGATTTATTCCTCGTATCGTGATGATGAAAATCACTATTCACCGGAACTTCTGCTAGGTGTCTACGAGCGTACATAATATTTTGGTAGATGTAGGAAGAAAATAGAGTCATGGTTCCTGATTCTACGAACAGCGGCTTACAATAACTTCTTGGAGAGACTCTATATTATAAACTGCGTACCGCTCTTTTCTGGAGGAGTACAATTCTTGTTGAGTTTGGTGCCATTCCCCAAATTAGAAGGCCATTCGTTATGAAGGAGTGGAATTATGCAAAATAAACAGATTTAGCGGCTTCAAAACAGCATAAGTTTTTTATCTTTCTGATAGCGAATATGGCACTGCACATTTTTTTACTGAGATCATTTAAGTGATCTCAGTAAAAAACTAATCCGAGAAATTAAAAATAACTGTTATAATGTATTGACAATAATAAATTGACAATCAAGTTTACCACATTCACTAACAGGACTAGGTTAGTGAATGTGTGATTCTTACTAATAAAGTTCCGCGGACGCAATTACCGTACACAAACGATGACTGACAGTGCCTGTCGGCGAAACATCACCTGATCGATCGATCGATCAATCGATCAATAGGTTAGTTTGCAACAATTGATCCGGATCTACGGGATTGGTACAAGTTCAAGTTCTTTATTGTGAGTATTATTTAAAAAACATACAATGTTTAAATAACAAACTGCCCAGAGAGCATACCACATTTTGTTTCAGAAGAAACTTCATAAAGTAGAAGCTATAATATAAGGCGCAATCAGTAAAACTAAAACCATCAACAATTAAAATAATCAATATCAGAAATGATCAAACAAAAGCAATAATCATCAATAATCAGTTAATCAATCAAACTAATTTTTATAATTTTTTGTCCAAGAAGAATCTAAATACATTGTAATTACCTTTAAATATAAGATACCGTATAACTAAAACAATCAATAAAATAATTAATTCAAGCTAAAACAATCAACAAATGAAATAATCAGTATACGCATTACATTAAAATAAAGGCTGTAAAAAAAAGTCATTTTGTAAAATTTATAAATTCCTCAATAGAGTAAAACGTATTTGTTGTAAAAAAATCCTTTAAAAGTTTTTGGAACGTTCTGCGGTTGCTATTGTCTTTTATGTTAGATGGTAGGCGGTTAAAATAATAAGGTCCTGAGAATTGGGTACTTTGCCTAGCAGCGTTTAAAACCACGCATGGTAGAATAATATTATTTTTGTATCTGGTGTTTTTGTTATGTATATCTTTAAATTTTACGTAACTTTCCTTTTCGGTGTAAAAATCTAATAATAGCCTAAAGTGATGTGAGAGTCATGATTTTCAATCTTTTAAAAATAGGTCTACATGTTTCTTTATGTTTAGCGTTGGCGATAATCCGTAATGCTCTTTTCTGTAGGATAAATAAGGGTTCCTTGTGACAAGCGTAACAGTTTCCCCAGATCGTAATGGCGTAGCTCAGTATCGATTCAAAGTACGAAATATAAATACTCCTCGTTTCTAATTCACTCAGTGTTTTCCTAACTATACGCAATGCATAACAAGCTCTACTTAATAGAATCTTTAGTGCCTCGCAGTGTCTATTCCATTTCAAGTTATCGTCGACGTGTACACCTAGAAATTTGACGCATTTAGTCTGGGGAATGACGTTTTTATTGATGTACAAGGTTACTTGAGTGCCCGTATTGGAATTTTGTGTGCTTGAAAATACCATAAAGTTACTTTTTGTTGCCTTAAGAAGAAGGTTATTTGAATGAAACCACGTGTGTAGCTTATTTAGAGTAATATTAGCAGTAATCATTAGTTTTTCCTCACTTTTATCTGTTAAGATTAGACTAGTATCATCTGCGAACATTGTGATTTTTTTGTCCTCGAAATTATTAGGCAAGTCATTGACATATATTAAGAACAAAATGGGTCCTAATATAGAACCCTGTGGAACTCCAATAGTGATGTTTAATGGAGCAGAATGGTGTTTCTGTGAAGTTCCATTTAAGTAATGCGTTATTTCCACTAGTTGATATCGATTCCTTAGATAAGTCTCCATCCATCTTAAGCTATTTCCCCTAACTCCGTACTGTCCTAGCTTGTGGAGTAAAATATCGTGGTTGACACAATCAAATGCCTTTGTTAAATCGCAGAAAATGTCTAAAGTATAAAAATTTTCCATCATTTTTTCGCTAATAAAAGATATGAAGTCCTTGATTGCCTTATTAGTCGACATTTTTTGTCTGTAACCAAATTGTCTATTGCTTGACACATTATAAGAATCAAAAAAAAGTATGAGCATATTTTTTACTGCCGTATCTATTATTTTGGAAAAAGTTGATAAGATTGAAATTGGCCTATAATTACCTAGTTCGGTTTTTGGTCCTTTTTTATGACGAGGAATTGTTTTAGAGAGCTTCAAGTCTTCTGGAAATACTCCACTTTCCATCTACGGATCTACAGTTTCGTACACTCGCGCGTGCGCGTAGCGCTAACGATGTCAGCAGTAGTATTCCAGTCGTGAGTGAACGAGTATTCGATTGATCGACTCTCATGCCAACAGGTCATTTTGCGCCGATCGATCGATCAATTGATCGATTGATTGACTCGCACTGTGACTCGATCGATCGTTCTGCGACAACGATCGAATCAAAAAGACTCGATCAATCACGATCGATCCATCTCTACTCAGGAGCGACGAGGCGCTCAAGGTCAACTACTCGCATAAACGAGTCGCGTGTTTATAGATTACAATGGAAAATTATTTGCCCGGCGCGGCCTCTCTCCCCTCCGCCCGCGCACAATCAGGGCTATGCTATTTTGTATTGTGGTATTTTAACATTTATTCATTATTGTCTTATGAAATCGAAGACTATCGCGGTTGATTGACATTATAAAAAGATTTAAAACGAATTTACCGCGTGAATTAGCTAATTGTTTTACGAGATCAAATTTTTACTTAAGTACACGAAATTTTGCAAGTACACGAAATTTTGCGCATTTCGTGAATTTACGTAATTTTACAGACGTGAATTTAAGGTTAACATACTGTATTTCTATAACTTTTATTGCACAACATAAAAAATTATTTATATTATTGTGTAATACATTTTTGTGAGTGGGCTACTTTTTTGAAAATTATTATAGAATTTTGATTAGCATCTAAACGGTATGAAAAAAATACAATGTATTGTTGTGAAAGTCGTCTATACATATAATAAGTGAATCACTTTTTACTACTTTCATATAAAATTGTTGATTAAAAAAATATTTGACTTTGTCAAATTTTATAGAAAATGGGCTAAGAATTGCTTTTGATTTTGGCCTTTTAGAACTCTCGTTAATAAAATAAAAACAACAGAAATAAACTTTAGTTCAAAATCTATCCATTTCCTTAAAAAAATGCAAAACATTAATTAAAATTGGCAATAAAGTATTTTAAAACAATCTAATTCTCGCGTTATGATACTCGGATTCACGCCTTAAGTCAGCAGTGGTCTCGAAGCTACCGATTTTTCGGTATTTCTACCGATATGTCGCCTGTCCTAACGAAATACCGAAATGGAACGATTTTTCCACAATTTTTTCCGAAACAAGCAAGCAAATAACTGCACGGTTTCCATTGAAAAATAATTCAATAAAATATTTAGACGTAATTGAACTGACAAATTGAACTGACAAATATTCCTGTTATGAGACTCTTTCTCAATATTGTTCAAAACAATGATTTCCAGCAAATTGATACAGAATCGCGTGTTTTGAGAAATTGTGAACAAATAATAACATTTCCTGATTAAATAGAAATCTTTCGGGATAATATCAGTTTACTGAAGTATGGCGATGACACTCAAATGTTGGCGATGATACTTTGTTGTCTTCTTTCATCTTTATTATTTTACCATCTTTACTATTTTTAGTTCAAAAATGACTGCTGCTATGGCTAAAAAATATTAGTAGGTACTAATATTTGTAAAAAAAATGTTAAAAAAATACAGAGATTGTAAAAAAAAAAATACAGCTGTTGATTTAATTGTTTGTACTAATACTTAGTAGGTTATTGTTAATTCGTTTTCATTATGATTTGCTGCTGTAAATAGTGTACTTCATTTTTATGATGCATGTGGCATGCATCATAAAAATAATATTTATTAATTCCTGATATTTATAAAGAAGAATCCTGATATTTTTTAATAATTCCTGTTGTCTAATAATGTTTAATAAAAGATTTCATTATTTATTTTTTTTCATATGTATACCGATTTTTGGTCCAAATATACCGATTTTACATGGCAACTCTACCGATTTTTCATTTTGACGTTCGAGACCACTGGAGCCAGTCCCCGACGAGCGCTTCCAGCGGTTGGACGTATCGCTTTGGCTCCGAAAAACCTACCTACCGATAGTTATATTATACAATTGAATATAGAGGTATCTAAGTAGGGGGCGCGCAAAACACGACGCAACGGTGCGTTCACAATTTCTTGCATGGGGTAATTTATTTCCTGAAAAAGCAAAGAAATGTTGGACAAGGCAGTTTTTTTTCTGTACCACAAATTTGACAGATAATTCTGAATAATGCGTATTGCTTTACAAAACGAAGTTACAATTATCTAATAGTAAATTTCAATAGGAACATAAAACATGCCTTCTTTATACGATTCGTATGGCTAAGAGACACTACAATTCAAACGTTAATGCTCCGAGGGGTCGTATGTTTGGGCAATTTGTTAAATAGTTTAAGGCTAGTCGCCTGAAACTTGGCCGTACGTGGTATAATCGGTTGAAGGTAATGGAATTTCTTCCTGGTGACATGCCGTTGTACTTCCTCGTGGGATGTTGCCGAGCTCTTATTGCAAAAGAATTTGCAAAGAGTTTCTTGAGCAAAAATCGCATATAAGGTCAATATCCCTAGCTTTTGAAAGTGTTCACGACATGACTGCCGTGGACCAAAACCTACTATCGCACGTATGGCTTTTTTTTGGAGAGTGAGTACGCCGTTGATGTGCGCTGCAGTACTTACCCCATAGAAGAATAACATAGCGCGGGTGAGATTCAACTACCATACAACTCATGATGCGTAATAGAGTATAGCAGGCTGATGACAGTTTTGATTTGACATGCTCTTAAATTCCATGACATCTTTTCATCCAGTACGAGATGATTTACGCGGCTAGTAATATGGTGTTTAATGAAGTGACAACCCTGCAAAAGCAGGAGCGAGACAGCAAGCGAGTCACGATGTGTTGTTTACAAAACCAAAATGGCCAGACTGTTTTCAGTGATGCCAGGTCTGTGTTGATGTCTCGTAATTTCAATAAAATAGTACGTGTGTATTTTATTAATAAAGTGTGAGTTATCTGTGTTTTCAAAATAAAAAAAAGTGGAAGCTGTAATTTCTCTTACAATTACTGTACATTTTAAAGGTTCGTTTATCTATTATTGTTTGTTTGTTTTTATCTATTATATCTCTCTCTCTCTCTTTCTCTCTGTCTCTGTCTCTCTCTATCGTTCTCTTTGTTACAAGCATGTCGAGATCAGCTGTTTTTAACACGCTTTTATTAGGTCGACCTGTATGTAACTATGTAGGTAACTAATTTAACCATCTTCCAAGGATCGTAGCGTCATGAAAATTGGCAGCTGTATGTAGTTCTGATGACAATACAATAATATGGTACTGTCGAACTGATCTGATGATGGAGTCGGAAGATATGAACTGGAACTTCACGATGGAACATCGTATCATAGCTGTGTTTGGACTTGTTAGAAAAGTCTTGGAATGAACTTTGACCACGATTAGGTTTCAAGGTCTGATGATGAAGCCGGAAGATAGGCACTGGCATTCCATGATGGAATATCGTATCATAGCCGTGTTTGGACTTGTTAGAAAGGTCTTGTAAAAACGATAGATATGTGTACAATCTTTTCTGACTATGCTTTGATTATGTAATAATAGCAATGCCATCTTTTTTTTTGTTATGATTAAACCATAAAAAAATTATAAAAAAAAAAACCTAGTGAAAATGCTTTACCAATTACTTACTGGCAAAACCGCGTGAATAGTCTACCGGTATGAATGAATTCATTCAAATTGATAAAGGTATGGATACATACAACGATGATTAATTTTAGATAATTTTGATCAAATTTCAAAATTCAAAAATTATAATAATTTTGTGATCTATATCATAGTCATTATACGTGGTTAAATTTTCCGCGCTTATGAACTATACAGTCTGTATAAATAGCGTTTTTTTACATAAACGTAGGGAAATTTCGGTGAGGTTATGAGAACTAAACATTCGACAATACTTAAAAAAATATATTTTATTTTCATGAATAAAAAAACTAAACAATACTTTAAAAATGAAAACGTCAGGTCAGAATCATCATTATTATCCTTACGATTGTTGCAAACCACCTCAACTCCTAAATGGTCCTTGCACGTAAACAACTGGCAACAGCAAACTTCATTGATGCTGAGGATATTTTCTTCCGCTGTGCACATGACCAACACACACCGCGTTTTTGAGGGTTTCTTTTTTCACTTTACCTAATTCACTTTGATAAAAGCACGTATATCTTGAGGTAAATGTCTGAGATTTGATCTGAAGATTGAATGCTATTTCATAAGATGCTATATTTTAATTATACTTACACGTCTGAAACTTGCAGGCGCGTGTCGTAAAATTTATGCTCAATAGTAATTCCGCGTAATTCCCCGGACCACAAACACTTGTGTGCACACGCCATACGTTTGTAGATTAGAGAGATACCTCCGAATAGCTGAAAACTTGATGCTCGGGATTAAGTGGTAAAAGTGTGTAATGAATTAAAATTCATTACATTCAAACCTACCAAGTTTGAAAATTGCAATACGGCGATAACTATAGTCAATAATATTTAATTTTGAAACAATACCAGTAGCGACACATGTGTAAAAAAGTGGAACGATTAGGTATAAAAAAATATCCATAAAATATCAGATTAAACTCAAGAAGTTCTAGTAGGAAATGACAGATAGCACTGATTCATTTATAAAAATAAACAAATAAAATCTAAATTTAATTAAAGAGATATAAGTAAAATCAAAATGATTTTTGAAAATAAGATCGGCATTGAAATGTCACATTTAAATAGAGGATTATAAAAGAATAAGATATTACGATAAAAAGTATTAAAGCCGCACTATACACCGCGCAAAAATCATGTCCATATATGGTCATGGAAAAACCCCAGAGAATTGATGCCGAAAGCGCAGACGACATTGCCCAAGGGAAGTTCAAAAAGACAGAAGAATGAAAAAAAGGGCGGGAAAGGAGAAAGTGCGCGGCGTCAGAGATGTTGTATGAGAATAATTTTTTAAAAGTATGTCATAAAAATAATTAAAAAATATAGAAAATGTTTTAAAAATAAGACGGCAATAGAAATGAAGTCCGTTTTGAAAAAAAACAAAAATTGAAGAAAAACATAAAAAACTACCACAATAAACAGAAAAATTAAAAAAATAATATCATCTTTGAAAAGCCAGGAAAGAAACACATATAATAGAATATATTAAATTTTAAAAAAACTAGCAGAACATAGTTTTTCAAAATAAAATTTTTAAACATGAAAAACTCATATAATTAAAGCTTAAAAAAATAATAATTAAGAAGATTCGGAACGAGAATATCGAAATACATATAACTACACTAAAATATAATAGGATTTATGAAAAATAAGAAAAATCAATGGTAAACTCACACCAAAATATTAAAAAATAATAACAAACGATTAATATCACATTATTGAACATCCTCGAGCAAGGGAGGATGGCGCCAATGCAAAGAGGGGTCAAATTATGACAGAAAAAAATGATCGTGGAAAGGGAATAAACACGATGTTATAAAAGGAACCAGCCACAAAAAGGGGCATCATTAAATTTTCAACAGTCAATCAGTCATCAGTCATTAATCCGTGCATTAATAGCAGACGCCTAGTTTTGCGAAAATACGAATACCGCGAAGCGTTGAAGCTTTATTGAAAATTGGAGGCAAAAACCTAATATTACGAATTGAAGAACGCCGATATAATATTATAAAATACCGAGAACTGAGAAGGAAGTCCAATCTATCATGTAACAAGAAGGAAGAAAAATCCATATCATAACCAGAAGGAAGACCAATTATTACATAAAACACCAGAAGGATGAAATAGAATTACAAAGAAGAGGAAGCCAAATAAAATACTAAAAAGGAAAAGATCACCAACCGCATATCGTCACGTTTAATATCAATTCTGATGTACTGTATATGTAAGTAGTTTTAAAAGAGTTATGTAAAATGTTTTTTTTCTGATTGAGCTGAGTAATCGATAAGATTACTGGCTGTCAAGGGATTATATCATTTTAACGTCGCGGAAAATATATTTCATAAAATAACAGCCACCAAAAATATTCCACAGGATACCTAATATTAGAAAAATCCCAACCCTCTAAAGTGCAGTCATAAAACCACTTAATGCATGCTTCCTGCAATAAGTAATGGTACCTTTTACTATGGCAAGGATTTCGAAAAGATAACGAAATACCTGCCATAAAAGCACTCAACGAAAAATACACATCCTGTCCGTAGTTATAAAATAAACCGAAACCATTCGAAAATAGATGAGCAATAAAACCTTGCGGCTTAGGTACGTACACGTGTGCGTGGTACACGAACAAAGGAAAAGGTCTCCGAGGAAACGACGGAATATTTTTAAAATAATTTGCAAATCTTCCACTCCAAATTCGCAAGCTTATACATAGTTTATTTAGTAATAGTAATTTCTACATTTAAAAAACTGTTTATAATCTGTATTTAAGGATAATTTAATGCAAGATGTTTAATTAAGAATTCCGTGCTTAAACAATTAATAAATGTCGTTAGAATTTAAATATATATGTCTTTATATAATAAATATAATAATATGTGCATTTAGTTTAGAAATTATTAATATGGAAAATTTCATGCGATTATTAAATAAGTAATAAATAGTGATTTCCTTTGAGCTAATTAATCATATCATAATTTGCATGGCTCAAAAAATTATAATTTGAAATTTCAAAATCCTATGTTTAGGCATTACATAGAAGTAGGCGCTAATTAGTTAAGAAATATTATAGCACCTTAAGCTTAATATTTAAAATAATTAAGGCATTTTTTGACACGTAACGCTCTCTGTTAACGAGTAGATGAACCGAAACCAGCATCCCCGAACGGATAATGGAGGGGGTGTTTCGATATTATATAAAAGGGAGGCGTTGCGCCCTTACGACCAGTAATCAGTACGACGATAGTCGAGTGAACACGTCAGACTTGTGCTCCTAGAGGCTAGTTTAAGTTAAAGCCGACAAATTTGTAAATTCTGTGTTTTGTAAAATTACGTGTATAGTGTAATATTACAATTAAAGACTTTGTGAAAATAACAATAAGCCCTCCTAGTATTTAATTTGTTTACATGTACAAAATCCTAAAGGTCTAAATATTCGGCCTTTGAATTTAGTAAACGAACACTCACGTAATGAGACTTTTATTTATTTTCCTTTGTGATTAAACCAAAAAATCGTGTAAAAAGTGAAGTGAAATTTCTGTTGGATCTGGAAATAAACTGCGGATTCCCGAGCCTAAAAACGTCCGACGAATACAGCAGCCTTCAAAGAACTTCAGAGATCGGTAAGAACTTTGGTTTATAACATGCCAATTCATGCCAATTCTTCATACTAGCACGGGGCGAGGTCATGCCTTACAAGCTAAAAAACCAATACTAAAGATTAGCTTAATCATTATCGAGGAAATTCAGCAACAACGATCAATCTAAAGAGCAAATCTTTGGGTAAAAAACCGCCCACGTCGCCGTGAATAAACATCGGAGACGTATTAAACCACAATTTCACAATCCAAAATTACATTAAATTTGGCCTTCGCAAGCTGAATTAATCAGACAATTTATAAGTGCAGTTTATCACCTAAAATGAATTAAACCCGCACACGCCAGAAAAACATATTAGTTTAAGTTGGTTATTTTCTATATAACAAAATATTTATTTTTAAAAGTTGAAGCTGAATTTGGAATAAGATAGCAGTAAATATTTGCGTGCTAATCTTTTCCACGCTATATAAATTTGAAAACCAGCAGAAAATATCGCTTTGTAATATCTAAATAAAATTCGAATTTTTAGTCGATTTTAGATATATGATTTGGAATAAGAAAACGTAGTTTTTACCGTGGGTAAATATACTACAAAGAACGGGTAAATTTTAGGACTGACGACGAGATGAGTTCGTCAGTGTTCATTTGTAAATAATTAATTTTAAATTTAAATACGAAATAAAAACGTATTTAAAAATATAATAATAAGAAAATTCGTTTTAAAATAGTTAGTAGTCATATAAGTACATTACGGGTGTAAGACGATACAATTTGGTCATGTTTTGAAGGTTAATTAATAAAATATTGTTTCATTAAATAACTAGTTTTTTTTACTCATAGTAAAATACCAATACGTAATTCACGCCCTGAGGATAATATAAATAAGGGCAAATTTTTAATAAGAGAGTCTGTAATTTTCAGTTAGCCAATTTTTGATTATAACTTTTAAATTAGTAGAAATTTGTAAAATTTGAGAAACGCAATAGAATCAGCGTGAAATTTAAGTTTAAAGACATAAGAAAGTGATGATGTTTTCAGACCAAGAAATAAGAAAATGAGATAGTTTTAAACGCCAAGATTCGATCGGCGCTCATTAAATAAAAAATAGATCGACTCCATAAGCGTTAAACAATAAAAAGATATTTTCTGAAGGGACCACTACTCGAAACTTGTAAGCTCGAATAGTTTAGTTAATTTGCGTGTAAAACCTGAAATTCAATTTAAAAAATACTGAAAGACGCATAAAACATGTACAGGTAGAAGAATATAGATTTTGAAAAGCAGTTTCGCCATCAGGAGTGAGCAACGAAGGAGATTTCGGCATGCAGATGTAAGATTTTCGTAAGTAAAAAAATAAGTGGTTGGCTGTAAGATATTTAGCTTACAAAGAGCATTTAGGATATGCACTGATTTAAGGTTGCGACACGTCATTTAAACCAGAAAAGGCACGGGAATCTGAAAAATCTAATAGTTTTTGAAAATATTCAAAACTATAGAATACTTACAAATATTTTGAAACTATCGAAAAATAAAATTATTTGAAAATCATTTTAAAATCAAATAGTCTTTGAAAATATTCAAAACTATAGAATACTTAGAAATATTTTGAAAACACAGAAAAATAAAATTATTTGAGAATCATTGTAAAATCAAATAGTCTTTGAAAATATTCAAAACTATAGAATACTTAGTAATATTTTGAAACTATAGAAAAATAAAATTATTTGAAAATCATTTAAAATCACATAGTCTTGGAAAATATTCAGTATTATAGATATTCAATAGCACAGAAGAAGTTAAAAAAAAATATTTCAATCTTTAGATTTTTATTTTTCTTTTATTTGAATTTCATCTCATACCTTAATCACCTTGAGCATCACAATAATTTACATCAATCAGTAGAAGATTTGCGTCACGTAACACAGCGGTTTAGCTAATATAAAATTAAATTATCTAAATTTAAATTAAATCATCTCATAGAAATTTCAATTTACTTACGAATCACTCACTTAGTAGAAGAAGTAAAAAGTTTTTTTTTTTTTTTTTTTTTTTATTTTTTTTCCTTACAAAATGTCAACCCAACGTATGGGGCTAGATTGGTATTGATAAAAGAACCTTCAGAAAATATTAAGAGTATAAGCGGTAAATAAAAATAATATCAATTAATTTCTTGGACTGAAAATATATTGTAATATGTTTGAAAAGTGAAACAAACCATTTTGTTATTAGGTTTTTTTTTGGTCTCAATACCTATAGAAAACAATTGAATATAAGTTTAAAATATTTGATTTTTAAATTTGTGTATTCATACAACAAAGTATTGTATGGGTATATACTGGAGTGTACTTATGTGAATAGTGTCTTTGTTGCATATAATTTTTGTGTTTGTGTTTTTTTGATTTTGTGTATATAGCGGTAAATTGTAAGTATTGTCGTAAAACTTTCGAACAATGTCATATACAGCATCTACTAGTAAAAAACGTCGTTTGGCGTTAGATATTGAACAAGGAAAAGTTAAAGACATGTTTAAAAAAGGATCAGAGGGTTTTCAAAGTTTGCAAAATTGGGATACTGTAGAAGAAAGGGTGTCAGAAAAAATGTTCTTTGATAGAGAAAGGGAACAGATGTCAAATCAAATAAAAATTTTAGAGAATCAGTTAAAAGAAATGAACATAGATGAAAAAAAAACGCGTAAAATAGTAAAACGTGAACACGGGTCTTTAATGTCCGAGGGAACAAATGATATCTACAAATGGGGTATAAGATTCACAGGGGAAAGTTCGGTATTAGATTTTATAGAAATGTGTGAAGATAGACTGAGATCACGTCATGTTTCCGGAGCAAAATTAGTTCAGGCTTTTACAGAATTACTATCGGGAGCTGCATTAAAATGGTATAGATCCATTCGAACAGATGATTTGACATGGTTAGAATTAAAACAAAAACTCATAGAAAGATTTGAAGCTTTAAATTATCAGATAAAAATGGATAATCAAATAAGAAATTTAAAACAAAAACCGTATCAAAATATAGAGGAGTATATAACGGAAATAAAAGGTTATAATTCATTATTACGGGATCCTATTAAAGATAGCACTTTATTAGAAATATTAAAAATGAATGTAGCAGATAAGTATAAACCCATACTAGGTTCTCAAATCCTGATGAGCGTAGAAGAATTGGTCAAATATGCAAAGAACTTTGAGCAATATATTCAAAAAGAAATAGTAAAACCGGTTAGGGATGAGTATAGAGGAGATTTTAGAAAACGAAATGTAGCAGTTGTAACAAGGGAATATAAAAATGAAGAATCAAAGCAAATGAATTTTTCAGGAACTCAGGGACGAAATGGGGAAAATAATGTAAATTTGAGAGGTCGTGGAGGTTATTTGGGAGCTGGAAGAGGAAGATTTAATTATAGAGATTCAAATCGCGTGTTAGAAATTAGATGTTTGAAGTGTGAAAATAATGGACATCATTATACAACATGCCGGCAAATACCGGGTAAAATTTGTTTTGGATGTCGATTAGAAGGAGTAACGCGAGCAGAATGCACCATGTGCAATAAAAATGCAAGCTTTCATAATATTGCAGAAAAAAATCAACAAGAAAGTTGCAGAAAAAATAATAATACTGAAAATCGCGATTCCTCTCCCGAAAATTCAAAAAATTAATAGAAACATCATCGATTATAAAGGGGTCGGTGAGAATTTTTAATAATACCCTACAAAATAAAGATAGAGATCAAAGACCATTTATTAATATAATGATAAATGGAATAAACTTAAAAGCATTAGTAGATACAGGATCCTCTATGAATATAATAGGAAGGAAATATATATTGTTGTTTGAAAATAAATTTCAAAAATTAAAAAATAATAAAATAGAATTGTCTTCAGCTGACGGAACGATACAGAATATAATTGGGGAACTGAAAATAAATGTTCAGTATAAAAAACATATTAAAAAATTAAATTTTATTATTAGTCCAAGTATAACAGAAGGAATAATATTGGGATTAGAATTTCTAAAAGAATTTAAAATAAAATTAGATTTTGATTATGATAGTCATGATGCGAATTTTATTCGTTGTGCTGCTCTCTCACAGGAAGTAAAAATAAATAAACATATTATGGAAGAATTAGATTTAAATGACGAACAGTTAAAAATATTATCAATACTAAAAAAGGAATTTAATGACATTTCAATAGAAGAGAAGGGATTAGGTTTGACACATTTAGCCACACATAAAATTGTCACAAATGGCGATCCAGTAAGACAAAGACCGTATAGATTATCTCCATATAAACAAGAACTTTTGAATGTAGAAATAGATAGAATGGTAAAATTAGGAGTTATAGCACCAGTAAAATCCGAATGGAGTAGTCCGCTAGTAACAGTGGAAAAGAAAGATGGCACTATGAGAGTGTGTTTAGATTCAAGACGCCTGAACGCTGTAACCGAAAAAGATCACTATCCTGTACCTTTTTCTCAGAGAATTTTAGATAATTTGAGAGATGCTCATTATTTGTCTTCTATAGATTTAGGCAAAGCTTTTTGGCAGATACCGTTAGATGAAAAATCAATTCCTAAAACAGCTTTTGTAGTGGAACGTAAGGGTATGTATGCATTTCTACGTATGCCGTTTGGAGGATGTAATTCAACGTCTGAACTTGCGCGATTAATGGATAAAATATTTGGTTTAGAATTTGAAGGCGAAATATATTGCTATACAGATGATTTGGTAATAGTATCACAAGATTTTCACAGACACATTGCACTTTTGAGAATAGTTAAAGACCGATTGAAACAAGCAGGATTAACTATAAATTTAAAGAAAAGTGAATTTTGTAAATCAGAAAAAAAATATTTAGGATATGTAGTCAATAAAAATGGATTATCAACAGATCCAGAGAAAATAAAATGTAGAATTTCCGATACCAAAAACAATAAAAGAAGTTAGAAGTTTCATTGGATTAGCCTCATATTACCGTAGGTTCATCAAAAACTTTGCTTTTATAGCTGATCCTTTACATAAATTAATGGGAGGAAAAAAAGGCACTGTGTTAAAATTAACTTGGAACTCTGAAGCGCAAATGGCATTTGAGCAATTAAAGAAAGCCTTAACAGAAGCACCGGTAATGAGATGTCCGGATTATAAAAAAAATGTTTTATTTACACTGTGATGCATCGGGAAAAGCTATAGGGTCTATGATTGCTCAAATAGCGGAAGACAATAAAGAACATCCAGTAGCATATTTTTCTAAAAGTTTATCAATGGCAGAACGTCAATACAGTACAACAGAAAGGGAATTGCTATCAGTGTTACGATCAATTCAACATTTCAAGCATCATTTAGATGGCACACATTTTAAAGTATATAGTGATCATAGTAGTTTACGATGGTTGGTCAAATTAGATAGTCCTAGTGGTAGATTAGCCCGTTGGAGCTGTTTATTATCACAATATGATTTTGAAATAATACATAGGAAAGGTACTTTGAATGTGGTTCCCGACGTCTTGTCAAGAATTGAAAAGAATGAAGTTTGTATCTTAGAAGATAGGAGCCAAATAAAAAATGAGAAGTGGTACAACGAATTAGATGAGCATCTGACAAATTCAACGGAAGAAAAAGGGTTTAAAAAAATGGAGAATATATAAATTAATAGCATTAAAACAACAAAATTTGGGGAATAGAAAACCTTGGAAACTGATATTAAAACCAGCAGAAAGGCAAGAAGCAATAGAAAGGACTCATGATGGATATTTAGGTGTTCATTTTGGAGTTTATAAAACTATTAAAAAATTACAAGAAGATTATTACTGGCCTTATTTAGGAGAGGATGTCAAAAATTTTATAGAATTATGTAATAAGTGCAAGGCATATAAAATATCTACAAATAAACCACAAGGGTGTATGACAACTCCTAAAGCAGTGGACGAACCTTTAAATGCACTTAGTTTGGATATTATAGGACCGCTTCCTAGAAGTGTTACGGGACAAGTTTATATATTTTCCATAGTAGACATATTTACCAAATTTGTTTGGCTATTTCCCATAAAAAATGTTACATCAAAAATTTTAGAAAAGATATTAGAAAACCAAATATTTTTGAAGTATGGAGTACCGGCTACGATTATTCTTGATAATGCTAAATATTTTAAATCCCATTCATTCAATACATTCTTTGAGAAATTTTCAATACCTCGAATATTTACATGTTATTATTCACCTCAATACAATACGGTGGAACGGTATAACCAAGTAGTAAAGACCAGCCTGGGAATTTTAGCAGGAGATAAGCAAAGAACGTGGTCAAAATACATAGATAAAATTCAATTTGCAATGAACAATCATATAAATTTAAGCACGGGCTATACGCCAAATTTTTTAATGTTTGCGAGAGAACCACAGATTGATGGAAAATTACATGGTATAAACACATATGTTCCTAAAGACATAAAAAAATTTGAAATAGCTGATAGTAATAACAGAATAGAACATATAAGAAATTTGGAGAAAATATATCAAGTAGTAGAAGAAAGATTGATGGATAGTTTCAGAAAAAACGCTGAAAAATATAATTTACGAAGAAAAAGGATAAATTTTAATGTGGGAGATTTAGTATGGAAAAGAAATCATGTGCAGTCGAATAAATTAGAGTATTTTACGCATAAATTGGCACCAAGATATGTACAAGCCAGGATACGAAAAAGAGTATCAGAAAATGCATATGAATTAGAGGATTTAGAGGGCTCTGCCATAGGAAGACATCATGTAAAAAATTTAGTGAAGGCAGGTGGAAAAGGTTAATCTGGTAGAAATCTGTATAAATATTTAGGTTGGGAAAGTAGAAATTCACATAATAAATATTTGTGCGATTACAGAGTTTTTTCATATATATATATACATTTTATAACACGAACAAATTTAAATACATTATTGCTTAATATAGTATATCAGAAGAAGATTCAACAAATTCCCATCCTAATTCCTATCCTAACTCCTATCCTAATTTTCATCCTAATTCCTATCCTAATTCCCATCCTAACTTCTATCCTAACTCCTATCCTAATTCCATCCTAATTCCTATCCTAAGTCTTATCCTAATTCCATCCTAATTCCTATCCTAACTCCTATCCTAATTTTCATCCTAATTTATATCGTAACTCCTATCCTAATTCTATCCTAATTCCTATCCTAACTCCTATCCTAATTTTCATCGTAATTTCTATCCTAACTTCTATCCTAATTCCAATCCTGTTTACTATTCTAAATTCTATAATGTGCAAATCATCAGATAGATTTTATTCACAAAACATTTATCCATATATTACATATAGGAAACAATAAACTTTACATAGATTATATATAGATATATATGAAGGAACACTCAAGGGAACGGTTTAGCTTAAAAGGTGTTAATAAAAGTGTTTTCAGATTTTTTTAGTAGAAAATTAAATTAAAAAATATATATATTAAAAAGTATGGTATAAAGGAGGTTCAGATAAACAATATTATATAGTAACAAGAAAATTAAATAATAATAAATTGACCTTATTATAGATTTAATTAATTTTTATATTAAATAGAATACAGTATTATATAGAGTTATTACAATACTTTATGAAGCCATATGGGTTATATATATGTTTATTACGAGAATAAGACAGGGAGATAGAGTTCAAATATTTTGAAGATTATTGCAGGAGTTTGAAAGTAGGGATACAATTTTGTTGAGTACATGCGGGATGGTCTAGGGAAGTTAAGGGGGTCCGACCCAATAAGTAGGCGAACAAGCCAATGCTGAGGGTATAAGGACGGATGTTTTTAGTGGGAGATTTTATTGTTTTTTTCCTCGGCGAGAGTGCACTTCTCGTGCGAGAGCTCGGGGTTCGCAACCTCGAGGTGTTGAATCCATTGAGTGGTTCTTCACGATGAGATAGGGAGTTTTGGCTGATTTAGGAGTGGACATCCCCATGGCCTAGTTTATTACATCTGATTTTTTTTAAGTTGGAGGATGCAATACAACGCGTAGACAGGCATTGATACCTGCAACGCAACATAAGTCTATTGATAGACATTATAATGAGTTTTATATTGGAAGTGATTGTCTAGTTCGAAAAAAATGAAATGATTTCTATTTAAACTTTGATGTAGAGGAAGAAATTTAGTAGCGATCCAGAAGGGTGAAATGGACGGAAGATAACGCACTTTTATCATGTAGTAAAACCAGCATAAGTTATGAAGAAGATGGGGTGAATTTTGGTATGAAAGATAGGATGAAAGGAACCATGTGAAAGAAAGAAGTAAGTAAGGGGTGAAAGGATAAGTTCAGTTTCCAAATTCTGAAGTAACGAGTGAGAGTTAAAAGTTTTATTAACAGTATACGTTAAATTCAAAGATAATAGACCAGTAAGAAACCTACTAACAGTCGTCAAGTTGATAACTTGAGATTGTGTCTAAGTAATTAGCAGAAGGACAAGCCCAACGCGAAAATACACCTGGAATTTAAAAATTAATGTGCGACTAGTAGGAGTAGTGATACGGGTCGGAAGACCTAGAGCATTTAAAGGACGAACGTGCCCGCTCAGGTGCGCTGCTCTAACTTAGGCACCTTCCAACATATTTTGTTGAGTTAGACAGTAAAATGTTTACGGTCGAGGACTCGAGTTTTAACTCTTTGAGCAGATGCGTAGACGGAGAAAAAGAAAAGAAACGAATTTATTTGAACTTTGCAATCAAGGGGAGCTGAAATATATTATTATTATTATTATATATATATCATCGCAGATTATCACATTGCACTAGCACTAGAGGAGAGTTAACAAGTGGGAGGAATATGGTCTTGGACTCGAGTTAAGCTCATTGAGCGGATGCATAAGAGAGAGCTAGAGAGATGAAGAGTTGATAGTGTTAAGATGAGGAAGATTAGTGTCATAAAGCGATTTTATTATGAAAAAAGATTATTAATAATATATAATTTTAACTATATATTATTATAATTATAAAAATAGGAAGAGTTATTATAGATGGATAAAGTATTTCTACCAACATGAGCCAAAATAACAGAACATACAATATATAAGAAAAACCTTAAGAATTTAGCAAAGATATGGATAGCTGCTTGAGGTCAAGCAAAAGTGGGGAAGGGGGTAAATGTAATGAATTAAAATTCATTACATTCAAACCTACCAAGTTTGAAAATTGCAATACGGCGATAACTATAGTCAATAATATTTAATTTTGAAACAATACCAGTAGCGACACATGTGTAAAAAAAGTGGATCGATTAGGTATAAAAAAATATCCATAAAATATCAGATTAAACTCAAGAAGTTCTAGTAGGAAATGACAGATAGCACTGATTCATTTATAAAAATAAACAAATAAAATCTAAATTTAATTAAAGAGATATAAGTAAAATCAAAATGATTTTTGAAAATAAGATCGGCATTGAAATGTCACATTTAAATAGAGGATTATAAAAGAATAAGATATTACGATAAAAAGTATTAAAGCCGCACTATACACCGCGCAAAAATCATGTCCATATATGGTCATGGAAAAACCCCAGAGAATTGATGCCGAAAGCGCAGACGACATTGCCCAAGGGAAGTTCAAAAAGACAGAAGAATGAAAAAAAGGGCGGGAAAGGAGAAAGTGCGCGGCGTCAGAGATGTTGTATGAGAATATTTTTTTAAAAGTATGTCATAAAAATAATTAAAAAATATAGAAAAGTTTTAAAAATAAGACGGCAATAGAAATGAAGTCCGTTTTGAAAAAAAACAAAAATTGAAGAAAAACATAAAAAACTACCACAATAAACAGAAAAATTAAAAAAATAATATCATCTTTGAAAAGCCAGGAAAGAAACACATATAATAGAATATATTAAATTTTAAAAAAACTAGCAGAACATAGTTTTTCAAAATAAAATTTTTAAACATGAAAAACTCATATAATTAAAGCTTAAAAAAAATTATAATTAAGAAGATTCGGAACGAGAATATCGAAATACATATAACTACACTAAAATATAATAGGATTTATGAAAAATAAGAAAAATCAATGGTAAACTCACACCAAAATATTAAAAAATAATAACAAACGATTAATATCACATTATTGAACATCCTCGAGCAAGGGAGGATGGCGCCAATGCAAAGAGGGGTCAAATTATGACAGAAAAAAATGATCGTGGAAAGGGAATAAACACGATGTTATAAAAGGAACCAGCCACAAAAAGGGGCATCATTAAATTTTCAACAGTCAATCAGTCATCAGTCAATAATCCGTGCATTAATAGCAGACGCCTAGTTTTGCGAAAATACGAATACCGCGAAGCGTTGAAGCTTTATTGAAAATTGGAGGCAAAAGCCTAATATTACGAATTGAAGAACGCCGATATAATATTATAAAATACCGAGAACTGAGAAGGAAGTCCAATCTATCATGTAACAAGAAGGAAGACCAATCCATATTATAACCAGAAGGAAGTCCAATTATTACATAAAACACAAGAAGGATGAAATAGAATTACAAAGAAGAGGAAGCCAAATAAAATACTAAAAAGGAAAAGATCACCAACCGCATATCGTCACGTTTAATATCAATTCTGATGTACTGTATATGTAAGTACTTTTAAAAGAGTTATGTAAAATGTTTTTTTTCTGATTGAGCTGAGTAATCGATAAGATTACTGGCCAGAAAAACATTAGTTTAAGTTGGTTATTTTCTATATAACAAAATATTTATTTTTAAAAGTTGAAGCTGAATTTGGAATAAGATAGCAGTAAATATTTGCGTGCTAATCTTTTCCACGCTATATAAATTTGAAAACCAGCAGAAAATATCGCTTTGTAATATCTAAATAAAATTCGAATTTTTAGTCGATTTTAGATATATGATTTGGAATAAGAAAACGTAGTTTTTACCGTGGGTAAATATACTACAAAGAACGGGTAAATTTTAGGACTGACCACGAGATGAGTTCGTCAGTGTTCATTTGTAAATAGTTAATTTTAAATTTAAATACGAAATAAAAACGTATTTAAAAATATAATAATAAGAAAATTCGTTTTAAAATAGTTAGTAGTCATATAAGTACATTACGGGTGTAAGACGATACAATTTGGTCATGTTTTAAAGGTTAATTAATAAAATATTGTTTCATTAAATAACTAGTTTTTTTTACTCATAGTAAAATACCAATACGTAATTCACGCCCTGAGGATAATATAAATAAGGGCAAATTTTTAATAAGAGAGTCTGTAATTTTCAGTTAGCCAATTTTTGATTATAACTTTTAAATTAGTAGAAATTTGTAAAATTTGAGAAACGCAATAGAATCAGCGTGAAATTTAAGTTTAAAGACATAAGAAAGTGATGATGTTTTCAGACCAAGAAATAAGAAAATGAGATAGTTTTAAACGCCAAGATTCGATCGGCGCTCATTAAATAAAAAATAGATCGACTCCATAAGCGTTAAACAATAAAAAGATATTTTCTGAAGGGACCACTACTCGAAACTTGTAAGCTCGAATAGTTTAGTTAATTTGCGTGTAAAACCTGAAATTCAATTTAAAAAATACTGAAAGACGCATAAAACATGTACAGGTAGAAGAATATTGATTTTGAAAAGCAGTTTCGCCATCAGGAGTGAGCAACGAAGGAGATTTCGGCATGCAGATGTAAGATTTTCGTAAGTAAAAAAATAAGTGGTTGGCTGTAAGATATTTAGCTTACAAAGAGCATTTAGGATATGCACTGATTTAAGGTTGCGACACGTCATTTAAACCAGAAAAGGCACGGGAATCTGAAAAATCTAATAGTTTTTGAAAATATTCAAAACTATAGAATACTTACAAATATTTTGAAACTATCGAAAAATAAAATTATTTGAAAATCATTTTAAAATCAAATAGTCTTTGAAAATATTCAAAACTATAGAATACTTAGAAATATTTTGAAAACATAGAAAAATAAAATTATTTGAGAATCATTTTAAAATCAAATAGTCTTTGAAAATATTCAAAACTATAGAATACTTAGTAATATTTTGAAACTATAGAAAAATAAAATTATTTGAAAATCATTTAAAATCACATAGTCTTGGAAAATATTCAGTATTATAGATATTCAATAGCACAGAAGAAGTTAAAAAAAAATATTTCAATCTTTAGATTTTTATTTTTCTTTTATTTGAATTTCATCTCATACCTTAATCACCTTGAGCATCACAATAATTTACATCAATCAGTAGAAGATTTGCGTCACGTAACACAGCGGTTTAGCTAATATAAAATTAAATTATCTAAATTTAAATTAAATCATCTCATAGAAATTTCAATTTACTTAAGAATCACTCACTTAGTAGAAGAATTAAAAAAGTATTTTTTTTTTATTTTTTTTTTTTTTTTTCCTTACAAGTGGCGAAAGCGATTAGGCGTTTTTGTTGTATATATGTATATATATATATATATATATATATATATATATATATATATATATATATATATATATATATATATATATATATACATATATATATATATATATATATATATATATATATATATATATATATATATATATATATATATATATATATATATATATATATATATATATATATATATATATATATATATATATATATATATATATATATATATATATATATATATATATATATATATATATATATATATATATATATATATATATATATATATATATATATATATATATATATATATATATATATATACATATATATATATATATATACGAGAAGATACATTCAGACTCACATATTTTCCCACTCATGAATATTCTCCACACCGCGATTGCTACCTCTCCTCCCTTACCCCCTCTCCGCTCAGTCGTCCTCGGCGCATCCAACCCATCCATCGACGAGACTCGCCTCTTAACTGAATGCCTCTTTCATTTAGATGAAGTCGTAGCGACGCTGCAACGGTCTGAACAATGGCGACTAACCTCTGCGCTGCGCGTGTCTCGGTTGTACGAGAAAACAAAATGTCTGTGACGGAAGATGCGGAACTGCATCCAGCGAACCTGACAATAGGGCCAATTATGGAACGCGCCAGACGCGGACTGAGCCCCGGCAGTGGAGTTGCCACATTGATACGAAAGCCATTTTCACTACTATATTTTTAGATACTACTAATAATGATATTATTAGGTATTAGATAATCGACCTGTTGGAGTTGGCCATGAAGACCCATTTCATACAGGGTCGGTCATACTCACGGGTCAACACCCATCCGGCGGCCTACACGCTGAAGAGAACCAGAGTAGGACGCTCGCCTGCGGTCAGGTCTCCTCTCGGAGTCAACCTTCGGGTGCTCCTGGACGGTTTGCGCACCGTGCGTTGTCAGCCAATCGATTGTGCACTGGAGTCTGGGAACAGTAATGTTTCCTATAGAGCGAGGGTGGTTGTTAACCTTATGGCAACCTTATGGCACCGCTACATAAGGGAGAGGCCTGCGCAAGTGACCTCGATCCTGTAACCAGTCAGGAGATAGGAGATATCCTGAAGGTTAATTCCAGATGGAGATATCCTTCCAAACTGGTAGTCAGAGGGCGAGGCTGCCCGCTGTTTACCTTTCCCGGTGCCTCGCCGTAAGGCGTTAGCCTCTAACGGGCAGATGGCGTACCTAGTCTTTGGATTGTTTTTCGTCCAAAGTATTCTGCACTCACCTCACGGGAGACACAACGATAAATGTCGTTAAAACTTCCTGAGCTGATGAGTTCGCCCTTGGTAGTTTACAGCTCTAGTTTCTCAGTGCCGTACTACGTTTTGGCGGCTAGGTTTTTCCATGAAAAGCAACCTGTAGGTGGCACTCCCACTTTCATACATTATTAACCTTCTCATTTTACAAGCTTTTATTTACCTTGCAATATTTGTTAGTATGTAATATGTTACTTTGTTTATATGTCAAATCTTGCAAGCTGAATTAGGATCACTTCCTCTTATCCTATGAAGTTGAAATTTTACTTGTTGGTCCAGTTCCGATGACATTGCATTTTTAGCATGCCTGATTCTACACCCAGGATCGGCTCTCGACGAGGCCACTCTTCCATGGTCAACAGCACAGACACACAATTTTGTATAAGCATTCAATTATGATATCCCGTTGTAAAGTTCACTATGACATGGCTGCTGTACCCAGGGTTGGCTCCCGACGAGGGGAGTCCTCAACGGTCAACAGCACAGAAACAAATAGCGCATCGCTGTTTGTTACCGAGGTAACAATTGTGACCCTAGGCTGTACTGGTCTCCTTGACCTCCACTCTTGGGTCTACTGCATGCGCAGCTGCCCACTGGAGGGATGGATGTGCCTATTTACTGGCGGCACATTTTCGCCATGACACACGGTACTTATCGAACTTGTGTAGCATTTTTTAGGTATGTCCTTTCCACCAGACTTCTCACTACGTTCTCGACACCTTGCCGCTGTATGGTTGGGGGCTGTTTATTCAGCATATTCACAGCTAACCATCATATCTGATGGCCGTTCACTATCTGCCACCTGTGAGCCCGATGGTAGCCTACAGCTCAGACCGATAAGACCCTTCGGGACGCGTGCCGTGTTAACCAGCGAGTGAATCCAAACTATAGAATCCGTCTGCCGATCTGGTATGCAGATCTTGTGAGTTGCGAGGTCTGCTACCGAGCGTTCCGGGTGTTTGTGGACCACTGGGTGTCAAACTGGGAGGATTTGAGGCAGCGAGGCTCTCCTCCTCTGGGGGAGGGTGTCCAGAGGCTGCTTCATCGCCCGAAGTCGCCCATTTTGTATTGTGACGTACCTAGCCGCCCCTATGGGTGCGTGCCTTCTTGCAGGTTCTCCCGATGTAGATGCCCCCTACGGGACCCCTGCCGTTTGCAGCCGGAACCCGGGACCACACAGTAGCATGGATTCACCATCTCATCGCCTACCATTCAACCTACTAAATTATAATTATTTCTTTTTTTTCTTTACTCTGTTTATAGTTTTAGTACGTAAGCTAAAACTTGTAAATTTTATAATGTTAGATAGTAAATGAACTGTTGATATTTCTATGATTAAATAAACGGTTCACGGGGTGCCGGAGGGGGTAGAAACCAAGAGAATCTTCCTCCATATCTCCAATCGTCCACCCCTCACGTAAATACCCTTCTGGTACACGTGAGGTTGTCGATGCACGATATCCCGGGCAGATAAAACGACCCATGTCGTTAGAACTGCCCGGGTGGTGGGCGGGGTTTCTCCCCCCGCTTGTCACCGCGTAGCCTAATAATGTAGAATTGCACCATATTCACTAAATTTATTATTTAATTATTATTCATTGTTGAGAAAATTTCAAAATATGTTGACACTTAGAATTTAAATTTCGAATTAAACCGCCCACTCTCCAGAAAGCTATTCACGCTCACTGCCAGCCGTACTGCATATGCACTCAAGTATTTTCCATATTGCCATTCTAAACATCATATACACTGAATTGCTGCCAATGTATCACCTAACTTATTTACGTACCTATTTATCTAAATTTTATTTTGATAGCGTCGTTTGCTCAGAGTAATTATTTAATCAGACAAATGTCATTTTCCACCGAGTGTATAAAAATCGACCATAATAAATTATTTCATCAAACTTTGACCATTTTAAATATATCATCATAAAATTGAATCAAAGTGTCATCTTAAATATGACATTATAAAAGTGTTCTGACTATTAAAAATAAAATCGTATAATTATGGTGCAGATAAATATTGCAATATTAATTTGAAATTGGCAATATTTTTTGATTCTACCGTTTCGGCGGAGCGGAGTTAATATATAGCAGGGGGTCTTGGTAATGCTCCTGAGATTTCGGAAATAAACTTAATGGCTACCAAAACAAAGTTTTACTAGGTATGAAATGGGAGACTATAGTGGTTATTTGACATTATAAATGAGATAAAAAACTAATTTACCGCTTGAATTTTGTAGCCCATGCCATAAAAAATGTTCCCACCGCCTAAAGCCGAACGCAAGGACGTGAGACAGGATACAGTGAGTGTTATATGCAAGACGGACTTTCGAAATTCGTGCTCGTCGAGCCCGCGCCCCCACCACCGTTATAATTTACGCAGTGGCGGCAGTGGTATGCGGCCTACCCGCGTAACAACGGATTGACAGCTCTTTCAGTCAACCCGGGACAACGGCGGCTTTTACTAGGTAATCTATGTATTCCTATACTATACCTATCTATTTCGTATTTTTTATACCGATTTCGTTGACAAGTTAGGTAGGTAGGTAGCTACACAATAAACTGATCAGAATTATTTTTACCATAACAACCAGTGTGGTGTATTATTACTATGCATAAAATCAACATTTGTGTAAATTTTTATTAATATCGTTATAGCTCTTTTAAAAGATAAAGTAAGTACTTATTATATTTATTTTTTTTAATTAGTTTAATGAAAATAAAATATAGTGTAAGTATTATTAATAATAATAAAAAAACATAGCAACAAAAAATATAGGTTAATTAAAAATAGGTACCTAGGTACTCATCTAGGTAAGTAATACTTTTCTATGGCAGCCAGCCCTAATTTTGTGTAGAACCATAATTCGACAATAAAAAAAAACATAATCGAAAAAAATCCTTGTATTGTAAACTTATACTAAATAGTAGCTTTGCTTCTAGCTACTGAATATTATCTATTCACTCTCGACGGATAATAGGTCAAAAACACTTTTTTGGTTTCTAAAGTATACCGCACGCAATTAATTGGCATCGGATACGATCACGACCGACGCGCCCCACGACCGACTAGACGCGTGGGCAAACCGCCGTTATCATCCAACCGATGGGATTTTAGCACGCCGTTCCTAAAAGTTTTATCTGTAATAAGTGTAAGGTTGTCTTTTATTGAAAAAAACTAAGATTTTTAAGTAGCTACCATGTCAACTTTTAATTTATGTTAACGTATTAGAATCATGGTAAATAAAAAGAAAATTACAGTAGGTACAATAGGTTTACTTATTATTATTTTTCATCATTATCAACGTAATATTTAAAAACATATTATTTTAGTGGTATTTAGAGATTTAGTAAGTAATTCCATAAAGTTATAACAATTCTTGTCTTGATTAAGTAGATAATTAAATTTAGTTATATAGATAGATAGTAGATAGTTACTTATTGTAACTGATTTCTATTTTTCACTATATAAAAATCAACTTAGGTACCTACTCAATAACGGTTGTATGATAGTAACAGTTTACCAATAATAAAGATAAAAGTTACGTGATTATCGACAATCTAAATAGGTATATGTTACAATTATAACTTACGTGGTTGACTCTCTGAGATGATACGAAATACTCGACCACTCAGAAATAATGCAGAAATAAAACACAATTTAGCTCGAAGCAATGATACATGTCACTAACCCGCAAATGATTATTTATTTTTTATTGGGTAGCTGCCACTGCTCACAAACGCTTTCTTTGGTGTCTTTGCATAATTGAACCTACGTATGGCAACTCTACATTAAAGCCCTGGATCTACCTAACAATAGGATATGACGGCAACAATGGAATGGTGCCTCGTGGAAATTTCTTTCTTCCCGGCTCGTTTGCCAATACGCTTTACCCGGTTCAAGTGCATTGCCACCAGTTCTCCGCGACCATCCCATGAGCCGTTACAAGCCTCTAATAAAAAGCAATGGAAGCAGATTTGCAGAAGAGCGTAGTGCCGCCATTTAAATGGAATGTATTTAAATTCTTTACATTTACTTGCTCTCGAAGATGATGTGCGCTGGAAATATTTTTACTACGAGGGGACTGTCTCTGGATCCCAGTCGGTTTTTTTTTTGCAATATTTACTTAATATTTCATTTGTACTGCGTATATAAGTAAGGATTCTAAAAGTCTGAAAAAAATCAGCATACAAATGAAGAGTGGCTTCATGGTAAGTGATTTAGATTTTTAGATTTTAGATTTTAGATAGATTTTTATTCGAAGTAGACTTACAGTACTTTCCGATCGTCTTATGTTTCTAGACATTTATGCCTTGCTTGTAGGCTTTACCATTAATTACTACACTATATAATCAATGGCTTTACGTAATAGTAATAATAATAATAATAATAACAGTTTACAAATGGTATTCATAGCTTTGTTACACAAAAACGACTTGACCAGACCAATGTATCGCTTAAAAAATCTTCAATTTTATAATAGCCTTTAGAGCACAAAGTATCTTTAACAATTTTTCTAAATTTAGTGTCTGGTAAAAGGGTTAGTTCCTCAGGCAAAGTGTTATAAAAGCGAACACCGTCTCCAATGAAAGATTTACTCACTTTTGCTAACCTAGAGCCCGTAATGGCTAGTTTATTTTTGAAGTTGATAGTCGTTATGTGGAAAAAACTATTATATGTGTGGCATCAAAGCAGATCTTTCCAATGCAGAGTAAAATAGGGATTTGAAATTTTAAAAAATGCTGTAATAATCAATTGAAATCAAAGAACTTGAAATTTTTCAGACGCCTACAGCCTTAGTTTTAGACCATTTTATTTCTATATGTTACTAGAATATCTAATGACAGCATGTTGGCCCCAATTTGTCAATACTTCCTAACACTTCATAGAAACAAAATAATTAACATAACAGTTTCACATTCCTTGATTAATATTATTATATTTTTTTATATTTATTCTATTTATACAAAAAAATAATACAAAATTATTACATTAGATATTTTACTAGAACCAGGTCTGGTTTGCGTGTGATATAAAAGTTTGTATTTGCAAAAACTTCTACACACTGGCAAAATTTAAAATTTCATTTTATCCTGTCAACTTAGAAATGTTTCTCTTTTACTGCGAATGTAATAATGTTTTCGATATAAAGACAAATTATTGATTATAACGCTCCGCTTCTTCAGTTTCCTATTTTTTTCAGAATTTTAGAACACATATTTTCAAGATAAACGAAGCATTAATTATAAATTACCCTGTTAAAGCCCAAGAGACTGCCCCTAATATATTTTAAAACAAAACACAACGATTTTCTAACGCATGTGCAGGCGGTCTTGAAATTACCTTCACGAACAGATATTTTTATTGAGATTGTGTTAATAATAATAAAAGCAATAAACATCGTGGGTGGGGAGGGCATTTGGGGGTGTCGACACAACGGAAAAGCCGTCGCCCCAGGGAGTTTTATCGATGTCGTTCTATTTCCTATGGGGTGAACGTGAAAACTTAGTGAAGAAAGACAGTCCATTATTTGTAACTAGCTGACCCGACAGACGTTGTCCTGTCCAAATTTCAATAAATTTGTTTCAACAAAACTAGACATTTAGTGGTACTCGCAAATTTCAACAGAAAGCGCTTAATCGATATGTAATCCTAAGTTTTAATAAATGCTAATAACAAATATCGAAAAATATTTCAACTAAAGAACGAAAAAAATGCAGTAAATGGCTAATTTTATTCTTATTTAACACTTGTGATGAAGGAATAACTTATTTTTATAATTATTCATATTTTATTGCTAACTTTTCTCAACAAAAGCCGGCCCACAAAGTTGTACTCGCGAATTCCAATAGAGAGCGCTTAATTTTTATATAATATCCAAAGGACAAATATGGAACAATTTCTCTTATACACATAAAAACGCAGTAAGCGGCTAATTTTAACACCATTTAACACTCTTAATGATAAAATAATCTCTTGTGTATTAAATAAAATAAAATAAAATAAATCCATTTAAACAAAAATAGTTCAGTAATTGTTTTTTAAAGGGATAAACCATATACAGGATGTAACACTAAGGCGGGGAGGTAAGATTACGGCTTAACCTTAACACAAAAAAAGTGATACAAATATTTTATTTCATACCTAGGTAAATAAAAAATTATTTTAATATATATACAATGTGATATGAAATATGTGAACGCAGTATTATTAGAGTCTTTAAAAATATAAAAAAACAACCTTAGTAATATTTTTTTGAGAAATTATTTATTTTCACATAAATAAATAAAACTACACATTTTTACAACATCGTACCTACATTTTATATTTCGGTTAAATGCCTACTCTTCTATTCGTCTTCACACGCTGAATCTACGAATTGGTCTTGCTTGAAAAGTGTTAGTGCCTACTTCGAGAACTATTGTTTTTTTTAAGGCCGCATACATGTCAAGAAACCAAGAATATCATCGGTCAATATTTTTTTGGAGTAAACTTTAAAAAAAATGTGAAAATTTGTGAAAAGTTTTTCATTTGGAAATGCTAAAGGAAACTTGGGGGTTTAATACGACACGTTTCACTTTGAGTAGAAATGAGTTGAACATATACTCTAACCGTGATAGGCACTCACTTGAGGATCGGCGAACTGCTGCGGATATGACTGCGCTACATGATATCGTCAATGGCACGCTGGATAGCCCATACTTACCTAGTTTCGAGCATCGCTCTGAAGGTGCCTCAACGTAAGGCTCGATCTATACAGTTATTGGAGCCCCAGAGACGACATTCTAACTACACGCGCAATTCAATGCTTAACCGATTGCCTATTGAGAATTTTAATGAAAAAAAACAAGGATTTTCCTACTTTTTTAAGAATACCCCAATGTTAGGGCGGTTAAATTAATAAAACCTAAGATGTAAAAGTTTCTTGTTATATTAGTATTTTATTTTATAAAAAGGATACCATAACGGCGTGTTTAGCACGCCATCTATTAGTCTACTGAACCCATGTGAAGATTAATCAATGTTTGGAATTATGAGTGCCATCTACTCGTTGCGTTTCGTAGTAAAACCCTAGCTGCTAAAACGTAGTACGGCGTTGAGCAACCTAATATCCTATGTAATGAATGATATTCGATAGACTGAAAGAGATGTTTGCCAATACCGCGAAACACAACTTTCGATCTGTTTGTTCTTCGAAATTACCTTTTCGATTATTCTCCCTTTCTTGAAATATCCTAAAGAAATTTAATATTTGCGGATTTAATAGTCAAATTTCAATATCGTGCGTTGTTGAACAGCGGCCCCTGTCTTTTATATTTTCACCGGCTTCATTCACGGGTCGATCTTTTCGTCCAAATATTTGACATTACGACCATTTTGGGAGCAATTTATTACGTGCCCCTACATAAAACACATTACTCTTCCAGGCGGAATTGCCCCGCGACGACCATGGAAATGCTAACGCAAAATATATGAAGCATCTAAACAAATGAGACACTTCTGTATAAAAATCATGTAAGGGAAGGGGTGGCGGGAGGGGATCAAGGGAGGTCAATAAATAACCAGAGACTGGGACAGACGACCAGGGGATTTAAAAGGTCGTTATGACGTCACAAGAGAGCTTTATTTTAAATGGATATTTACTTAAGTATCTCTTGTAAATGAAGACAATTTCCACATCTGGATATCGAAAAAAAAAGGTAATGATGACGTCATGATAAAGACAAAGGCAGCAGCTGAAGATATCACACTCTCGAGTTCAGTACCGATTCTAAAGTGCCACTCCTAGAGCAATGGTAGACGAGTCATTAAATATGATGATTAAAGTAATAATAGTAGCTCGATAGGCTGCTAATAAGACAAAGCTTTAAGAAAGATTATTAGTAGACTACAGTATACTTGTCCTTTCGATTGTAGCGACAAGTAACAAAACACGAATAGCACAGATATGAGCGTCTAGTGCAATGCGCTGGTGCGAGAGACAGGAAAGAAAGCAGCGACGAAACCAACGAAATGAAACATCTCTATTTCACATATTAAAGCGCTGACAAACAGGTCGAATCAAAACAGCAACCGACATATTTATAACGGAAGCATTTCAACGCAACCGCGAAAAACATTACTCCGGGAAACAGCACAAACAAGGAGAGTTGGGAATCCTCGATCAACAAAGTGACTTTTTCCAGTATTTTGACAAAAAATAGTGCCTTTCGAAAAGCTTTCAATGTTTTTAAAGTGTTCTTCAACTATTAGACTCTGAAAATAAAGAAAGAGTTTTCACTGTGTCCAATTGCGTTTTTTCGGCGGTTTAAAAAAAAGTAAAAAAATGCGTAAAATTTATTACAAAATTCGTAATAAAAAAATTAAGTAACATTGGTATTGCGTAAAAAAAATTAAGTAACATTGGTAATAAAAAAATTAAGTAACATCTGTCAGATTTTGGTGCTACCGTTGTATTAAATTTATTTCATTCTCGCAGAAACGCCATTCCGTTTCTCAAAATTTGACAGTTGTCTGAATAAAAACCGACTTGAACGTGACAATTTTAAAACGTGCGTTTTCGGTGCGACTTAGTGGGTGACGCTTGTGTTTCTACGTACGAATTTGCCGTTCGTGCTGTTACTGCTGAAATGTTCCCGTATGTTGGGATATTACAAAGGAGATCGAATGAATAACGACAACGGTACGTACTTAAGTGTATTAAGTATACTTTTCGATTTCGAACAAAATTCTTCTTCCGTCATAACCTGTAAATTATATGTTGTCTTTTAGTACGAGAAGTAGGTTAGAACACAGCCACATCAGAGATCATTCGGATAAAAAGAAATACCAAACAAACCTGCTAGCCCGCCGTGCTCGAAAAATAGATTCAGAGCGCCGATTTTGACGTTTCGAAAAAAACTGTGTTGCCAGGTTTTTAATACATTACCATATACACAGAACGAAGTCGCAGATTTTGTTACGTGAGTTAAATCTGACAGAAACGCGATAGCTATTACTTTAATGCACGCACTAATCCTACTTATTTTTAAAGCGACTTAATTTTAACTCAATAGAAACGCAATTGCACCCATTGTATCCCTATATTTTGTCTATATGTGTCTATATTATCTCTCTATATTAGGTATGTATCTTTATATGTTTCTAATATACAAGAAAATTTTATCTTTCAGGAAGTATTATCACAATATTAAGATCCTCACAGGAAAAGTTTTAGGAGCATTTTTACTTAAATTCTTCCATGAATTTTTATTCTATTTTTATTTTATTTCTGGAAACATACAGCGCATACAATTGGCATACGTGTGCATAACATAATGTAGAAAAAAAAACAAAAACATTACGCCGATAATCGTTTCCTACGAAAGTAACATACTAAACAGATTTCCGCATATTACACATTTGGATTTCAGCATATTACACTTAAAAATTATTTGTAAAATAAACTAAGTTCATATTAAATATACAATTAATATAGAAAACCGATGGGAGAGGTAGGGAATTGGATGTGATTAGGAAGAAGGAGTTAGACGATGGTATGTGTATATGTATATAGATATAAATAAAGATATAGATAGGTCGTATAGTGGATATATAGATAGAGATATTTATTGATGTTTATAGATATTTATAGATATATGATAGATATTTATAGATATTTATAAATATTTGAATTAGCTACTGATATGTTGCATGAAAAGTATATAGCTAAGAACGATAGGTATTAATAAGCTCGTTAGGTGCAATTGATTTGAATAATTCTTTAACGAACGTCGGTTGGTTGAGGTTGAAAATGTCCATGGTGGAGAAACGAGAGTCGTACGTGCACATCAGCCTATAAGCGATGGAATTTTTCCCGTAGTTGGTATTGGCACGAGAGACTTCAAAAGTTCGTGAATTGCGAATTAATCGCGGAGGAACGAAAAAACGTGAGTTTTCAACAAGGTATGGACTATCTATGGTACTGTGGATAACTTTGTGTAACAGTACCATATCAGCCAATTTTCCAATATATATATATATTGATATATATATATATATATATATATATATATATTTTAGTTGATAAACATTTAAACTCACTGTGTTTTTATGTTAACATGATAACAACACATTTTCCTTTCTTATTTCAAGAAGCTCATAAAATAGTTAACAATTCTGTAACAGATTTACGAAATATTAGATTAAAACACGATAAAAAGTTCCTTAATTTACTAAAGAACTTTCAGAAAATTTGCATTATCCCAAGTAACAATACACGAAACATTTTGAATCCAGTTTCCATTTCAAATTACAGTCATTCCGATGTTAACAAAACAAGGAATTCAAATTCACTTCGAAATGTTATCCCAGCAGTTCACCAAGGTACTCTTTCCTCTCCGATGCACACCCTATCAGTAAACCAAATTACTAACAATATATTTCCATTAGTATCAGATTCCATACCAATACGTGCCACATTAGTAAACCAAATTAATAACAGTATAACACCATCAGTATCATATTCTAATAATATACAAGGTCCATCTCCTAGAGAAAAAAATGCTGTTAAAAACTTGTCATCCAAAGTAATTAACCACAATGAATATTTAGTATTATCTAAAGGTCTAAATTTCACACCGACTCAAAATGTGAACCATTTTAGTTTTGGTAATGATGTTGTTAAATTTTGTCGTAATTTAAGATGGCGTGAATTTTGGCATTCAAATCAAAAGAATAACAATAATAATATTAAATTACACAATGCACTATCTCAATTTCGTCCACACTCTAATAAAGAACCCCCTCCATTACCAAAAAATCATCCGGTAGAAAATTTTATTACTATTTTATTAAACAAAGTAACACAGCCATCTTTTCTAAATAGCCTCAAGCCAACATCAAACTTGTCAGTAGATGAACGTGCAGCTCTTGAGAGTCTTAGCAAGGATACCAGCATCGTCATTTTGCCGGCTGATAAAGGTTCCACTACTGTCATACTTAACAAAACTGACTATGTTACTGAAGGCTTGAGACAACTTAGAGATGAAACTTTCTATAAAAAACTATCCAGAGATCCAAACAAAAATTTTGCAGTGAAAATAAAAAAATATATTGAACAAAATAAATCAAATGAAAAATTATCAGACGAAGATGTTAAAACTTTAATTCCTGATCCTATCAGAACTCCAAATTTTTATCTATTACCTAAAATTCACAAGCCTAATAATCCTGGACGACCAATAGTCGCAAGCTTTAACTCTCCGACAGAAAGAATTTCGGCTTTTGTAGATTATTTTTTACAACCTTTTGTGAAAAATCTAAATTCTCATATCAAAGACAGCTATCATTTTATTGATATTTTAAAGAATACGTAATTCCAAAATCAGACGACCTATTATTTGTTACTATTGACGCCATATCCCTGTATACCAATATTCCTCATAATTTAGGATTGGAAGCCATTTCTTATTTTCTTGATGAGAGACCTCATCCTCAAATACCTTCTACGGATTTTCTTTGCAAATTAGCCGAGTTTGTCTTAACGTGTAATTGCTTTCTCCTTTGAAGATGAATTTTATCTTCAAATTAAAGGGACTGCTATGGGCACGCGAATGGCACCATCGTATGCCAACCTTTTCATGGGATTATTCGAGCAAAATTTTCTTCAAACGCAAAATTTAAAACCCATATTATGGTATAGATTTATTGACGACATAGTAATGATTTGGCCACACGGACAAACTACTCTAACAACCTTTCTTGACGACCTAAATAATTTTGGCCCTTTAAATTTCACTCATACCATTTCTAAATCACAAATTACTTTCTTAGATGTTGATTTAACAATTTCCGAAGGTAAAATTAAAACCGCGATTCATATAAAACCTACAAATAAAGAACAGTATTTACACTTTGATAGCTGTCATCCATTTCACACCAAGAGATCCAGAGTTGATAATCCTAGCATGCTAGCGAAGGTTTGTCTCTTTGTTCCGGACAATTATAATCGTGCTCGCACTCATAATCTATTTGCGGAGCCGTCCTCGCGCACCAACCTAAGTCGATGGAGTCTGCTTACCCGTGCTTTGCGTCACATAAATGCGCTATGTTCGACAGCGGCAGACTTTGATATTTTTACAGCGAGCCCGCATCTCTTCAAGGTGTGGGCATTGCGCTACTTGTTTATGTCAGAATAAAATAAATTGTTTTCACTCTTTTTGTACCGTAAGTTTGTAAGTTTTTTAACATGATTAATGCCTTATTTGTATTTAATGCTTATTTAAACATGTTGTGTATGTACTTGTAAGAATTCTATTATTTTTTAAATTTATGTGTATATTGCATATCAACGGATTGGTATAAACTGTTAAGTTGATCTGCTAATGAAATAAATAAATAAATAAATAAATAAATTCCCTATTCAATGTCCATTCGCGGACACCGTTTAGTTAACAACAAAGAAAATTTAGATAAATATCTCAATAATCTAAAGCAATCTATTCTTGAAAGAAAATACCCTGCTCCTCTATTGGATAAACATATTCTAAACTCTGAAGTAAAATATATACCAAAACCTAAAATTACTTCAAATAAAAATAATAATAAGAATAAAATCTTTCTTAGCACCACTTATTTTCCTGGTGCTGAGAAACTTATATTATCTGATTTATTCCCCATCATTTCTAATGATGCATCCACTAAGGATCTCTTAGATTCACCGCCAATTTTATCTTTCCGCAGACCACCTAATATTAGATCAATATTAAACAAAACAAAAAATAATCAAAATTTCTCTATTGGTAATAATACTTATGGTCTTCAACCTTGTGGTCGTCCACGTTGTAAAACTTGTCCTCTGTTAGATCTAAGTCCTTTTTTTACCAGTCCAAATACTACTAATAGTTACAGGGTTCCCTTTCATTGCAGTTGTATTTAAAAAAATATAGTATATCAACTTCTGTGCAGGACTTGTGATGCCTTTTATATCGGTGAAACAACAACACCACTTAATATTAGACTAAATAATCATAGGGCTAGTGTAGGAAATGAAAGCCAACTCCCAATATCTTTGCATGCCAGGGCACATAATTTATCTTTTGATCAATGTTTTAAAGTTAAAATAATAAAATGCCTTGGTGATAATGCACAAGAAAGGGACGTCAAATCTTGGGAATTGGCTTATATTTATATTTTAGGCGCTTGCAAAGGTTCCGGTCTCAATAGGCAAAATTAATAAGGTTTATCATATTATCATAATCATCAAATGCTTTTTATTTTAATTTTTATCATTCATTTTAAAATAACGTTTTACACGGTTGGTTTCGGTACCTTAACTAAATCGTGTAAAATATTATTAATCCATTTCTTTTTGTTCGATTCCTTGAATTTAAATTTTCAACGAATTGTTCGATTTCAGAAATGTCACATATCTTGACGACGGCTGAGCCGAAATATTGATATACATTTTATAACAATCATTAATATTTAAGAAACACTAATCGCCTATTATTTTCCAGCATTCATTCTCGTCTCGCATTGTTGTGTGCCGCTGTGAAAGACGGCCATTTTGATCGGGTTCTAGTGCCACAGCAGGAAGCACCAGCAAACACTGAGTGAGGAGAAGAAGAAGGCGTGGAGTCACTCCTGGTCACCACAGACCAGATAAGTGCCCTTTCATTATTTTATCATTTCATTTATTTAGTGATAAACATAATTTCAATTTGAAAAAATAATAATTTACACATTTACAATCAAATATATATATATATATATATATATATATATATATATATATATATATATATATATATATATATATATATATATATATATATATATATATATATATATATATATATATATATATATATATATATATATATATATATATATATATATATATATATATATATATATATATATATATATATATATATATATATATATATATATATATATATATATATATATATATATATATATATATATATATATATATATATATATATATATATATATATATATAGAAATATTTGATAGTTTTGTGTCTTTTTCTATCGCACCTTTAGAAAATAAAAAAACGAAATTCGAAATTTTAAATTCTTCCATCTGTCAAGTAGCTCGTCTTGTCTTGTTATTTCCCTTGAAATAATAGGAAATTGAGTGAGTTTACGTATAAAGAAGGATTGTAGCTTAATTTTTGAGATAATTCGATGAAGGGTGAGCGTTTACTAGTTGAAAAATGGGCCCAACTTAAACCTACTCCTCTTTCCGCAAGTGAGAGGCATTCATCATTCTCGTTAACACCTAAAGCATTCCCGAATCCGATCAAGGGAATCCTTCGTCACGATGTAAGTGGCTTTTATAATTATTTACTTTATAATCATCTTATTGATCAATTCTAAAAAGAATATATACACAAAACTATCAAATATTTCAAAATATTGAATTTTTACATATTTTATGTTTCGTTCATTGTAAATAATCCATTTAGGTTAAAGGTAATCTTTCCAACTAATAGGAAAGAGCTGACTGCTTCCTTTCATTGATATGAGGGCATGTCACGCTTTTAGTTTTAAGTTTTCAGCTGAATATTGATCGCAGCTTCTTTATATCGCACCTTTAGAAAATAAAAAAACGAAATTCGAAATTTTAAATTCTTCCATCTGTCAAGTAGCTCGTCTTGTCTTGTTATTTCCCTTGAAATAATAGGAAATTGAGTGAGTTTACGTATAAAGAAGGATTGTAGCTTAATTTTTGAGATAATTCGATGAAGGGTGAGCGTTTACTAGTTGAAAAATGGGCCCAACTTAAACCTACTCCTCTTTCCGCAAGTGAGAGGCATTCATCATTCTCGTTAACACCTAAAGCATTCCCGAATCCGATCAAGGGAATCCTTCGTCACGATGTAAGTGGCTTTTATAATTATTTACTTTATAATCATCTTATTGATCAATTCTAAAAAGAATATATACACAAAACTATCAAATATTTCAAAATATTGAATTTTTACATATTTTATGTTTCGTTCATTGTAAATAATCCATTTAGGTTAAAGGTAATCTTTCCAACTAATAGGAAAGAGCTGACTGCTTCCTTTCATTGATGTGAGGGCATGTCACGCTTTTAGTTTTAAGTTTTCAGCTGAATATTGATCGCAGCTTCTTTATATCGCACCTTTAGAAAATAAAAAAACGAAATTCGAAATTTTAAATTCTTCCATCTGTCAAGTAGCTCGTCTTGTCTTGTTATTTCCCCTGAAATAATAGGAAATTGAGTGAGTTTACGTATAAAGAAGGATTGTAGCTTAATTTTTGAGATAATTGGATGAAGGGTGAGCGTTTACTAGTTGAAAAATGGGCCCAACTTAAACCTACTCCTCTTTCCGCAAGTGAGAGGCATTCATCATTCTCGTTAACACCTAAAGCATTCCCGAATCCGATCAAGGGAATCCTTCGTCACGATGTAAGTGGCTTTTATAATTATTTACTTTATAATCATCTTATTGATCAATTCTAAAAAGAATATATACACAAAACTATCAAATATTTCAAAATATTGAATTTTTACATATTTTATGTTTCGTTCATTGTAAATAATCCATTTAGGTTAAAGGTAATCTTTCCAACTAATAGGAAAGAGCTGACTGCTTCCTTTCATTGATATGAGGGCATGTCACGCTTTTAGTTTTAAGTTTTCAGCTGAATATTGATCGCAGCTTCTTTATATCGCACCTTTAGAAAATAAAAAAACGAAATTCGAAATTTTAAATTCTTCCATCTGTCAAGTAGCTCGTCTTGTCTTGTTATTTCCCCTGAAATAATAGGAAATTGAGTGAGTTTACGTATAAAGAAGGATTGTAGCTTAATTTTTGAGATAATTGGATGAAGGGTGAGCGTTTACTAGTTGAAAAATGGGCCCAACTTAAACCTACTCCTCTTTCCGCAAGTGAGAGGCATTCATCATTCTCGTTAACACCTAAAGCATTCCCGAATCCGATCAAGGGAATCCTTCGTCACGATGTAAGTGGCTTTTATAATTATTTACTTTATAATCATCTTATTGATCAATTCTAAAAAGAATATATACACAAAACTATCAAATATTTCTATATATATATATATATATATATATATATATATATATATATATATATATATATATATATATATATATATATATATATATATATATATATATATATATATATATATATATATATATATATATATATATATATATATATATATATATATATATATATATATATATAT